>CM042546.1:2460309-2872809 GCA_023630585.1 Cranoglanis bouderius | reverse complement strand
ATACTCCATGTTTAAGCGAAGAAACGAAAGGGCTTAAATAATGTGAATGAAATAAGGACTAACATAAAACACCTGAAACTCATAATGAAACCTAAAGCAGCGAACCAATGAACAAACAGGGCACATAAACAGAAAAAGAGTCTATGAAAGTGGAAGTGTGCTACTCCCTAGCCTCAGCGAACAATGCGGAGGGGGAAACCCTAACAGAGACCCCCCCCAAAGGCGCTTCTCCCGATGCGCCAAGGTCCTGATCCCTATGGCGGACCTGGGCCAGTGGGTAGGATAATAATCTCTGCCCCCCAGGTCCCAAGGCAGGCATAGTCTATAGTTATATAGGAGCGTGGTTGGTCGTCTCGTCAGCCACTGGCGTGAGCGAAGCGTGGCTGGCCGTCCCGTCGGCCACAGGCGTGAGTGAAGCATGGCTGGCTGTCCTGTCGGCCACAGGTGTGAGCGAAGCGTGGCTGGCCGTCCTGTCGGCCACAGGCGTGAGCGAAGTGTGGCTGGCCGTCCTGTCGGCCACAGGCATGAGCGAAGCGTGACTGGCCTTGGTACTTGGAGTGGAACTTGGAATGGAGCTTGACTCTGGGCCTGACTCTGGGCATAGACTGAGGCATGGACTGAGGCATGGACTGGGACATGAATCTGGGCATGAATCTGGACATGGATTGGGGCATGAATCTAGGCATGACTCTGGGCATGAACTGAGGCATGGACTGAGGCGTGGACTGGGACATGAATCTGGGCATGAATCTGGACATGGACTGGGGCCTGAATCTAGGCATGGACTTGAACTTGGGCATGGACTTGGATAAGGGCAGGAACCTGGACATGGACTTGGACATGGACTAGGACTAGGGCAGGAACCTGGACATGGACTTGGACATGGACTTGGACATGGACTTGGATATGGACCTGGACTAGGGCATGGACTTGAACTTGGACTGGGACATGGAGAGGAGGTCATCCCGTGGACCTCCGACATGGACATGGCTTGAGAGGAGGTCATCCCGTGGACCTCCGGCATGGACATGGCTTGGGTGGAGGTCCCCTCATGGACCCCCGGCAGGAACGTGCCTTGAACGGAGGTCTCCTCGTGGACCTCCGGCAGGAACATGGCTTGAGCGGAGGTCTCCTCGTGGACCTCCGGCAGGAAAGTGGCTTGAGCGGAGGTCTCCTCGTGGACCTCTGGCAGGAACGTGGCTTGAGCGGAGGTCTCCTCTTGGACCTCCGTCAGGAACGTGGCTTGAGCGGAGGTCTTCTCGTGGACCTCCGTCAGGAATGTGGCTTGAGCGGAGGTCTCCTCGTGGACCTCCGGCAGGAACGTGGCTTGAGCGGAGGTCTTCTCTTGGACCTCCATCAGGAATGTGGCTTGAGTGGAGGTCTCCTCGTGGACCTCCGTCGGGAACGTGGCTTGAGCGGAGGTCTCCTCGTGGACCTCCGGCGGGAACAGGGCTGGAGCGGAGGTCACCACGTTGACCCCCGGCAGGAACAGGGCTGGAGCGGAGGTCGGCACGTTGACCCCCGGCAGGAACAGGGCTGGAGCGGAGGTCACCACGTTGACCCCCGGCAGGAACAGGGCTGGAGCGGAGGTTGCCACGTTGACCCCCAGTCAGAGCTCCGCTGGGGTGACCTCCTGCTGGGTCTCCGGCTGGAGCTCGGGGCTGGAGGTCGCCAGGTTAACCTCCAGGGGGAGCTCTGCAGAGGAGACCTCCTGCTGGGTCTCCAGCTGGAGCTCTGGGCTGGAGGTCACCAGGTTAACCTCCAGGGGGAGTTCTGCTGACGAGACCTCCTGATGGGTCTCTGGCTGGAGCTCTGGGCTGGAGGTCACCAGGTTAACCTCCAGGGGGAGCTCTGGGGAGGAGACCGTTGGCTGGATCTCCGGCTGGAGCTCTTGGGGTGCTCGG
The DNA here is from genome assembly GCA_023630585.1 of Cranoglanis bouderius. Lineage (NCBI taxonomy): Eukaryota > Metazoa > Chordata > Actinopteri > Siluriformes > Cranoglanididae > Cranoglanis > Cranoglanis bouderius. The sequence goes on along the minus strand of CM042546.1, from coordinate 2,870,905 downwards.
TTATGGAGCCGTTTGTGGACACGCCAGCTGTCCTTAAAACACTCCTGCGAGCAAAAGTAGGAGTTCTCTCTCCCTTGTTTTCTACAGGTGGGGCATAGTAGTTTGGCCTGTCGGATGCAGCGCTCAGTCGCGCACTCCTGAGTTGGGGGCTGAGAGGTGCAGGCCGCCACGTCGGCCAGCTCCCTGCCATAGTGCTCGATGTACGGCCGGCTGGGCCGATCAGACAGGCAGCTCCTCCCCAAGAAAATTTTGAGGTCAGTCTTGAATTCAGGACTCCCGAACACCTGGATCAGTAGATACACAAAACCAGAAACGGTATTCAGCTTCGTGGATCCACTTGCGAGGTGAAGCTCCACCCACCGGCGAGCTGAGCCGACTAAACAGGATAGGAGGAACCACAGCCATTGATCCTCGTCGGGCTTGGGGTCCTCCAAACTAAGAAAATAAAGCTGGGCCTGAAAAAGAAAATACTGGGAGTAAACGGAAAAACCATTGTAGGCATCGGGGGGAAAACTAAATGTCCACTGGGGAAACAAAATAGAATCTAACGGGGGATCCACAAAAAACTTGGCGCGGCGTGCCCCAAATTTCCCCGCTGCATCCATGTCAGGCGAAGTATTCTGTTAGAACATACACAGGAGGGCTGGATACATGCGCAGGGGAAAAGGTCACCTTATTAGGGAGCAGTCAAAGATAACGGAACAGGCAAAAGTAATGGGACATCCACAAAAATAGGAACAGGGGAAAAATGTGATACAAGGGACAAGGTCAAAACAGGCAAACAGATATATCCAGGGCTAAGAAAAAGCAAAAGTGGTGCAACAAGTCTAATACTTCGCGTTTAAGCGAAGAAAGGGCTTAAATAATGTGAATGAAATAAGGACTAATGTAAAACACCTGAAACTCATAATGAAACCTAAAGCAGTGAACCAATGAACAAACAGGGGTGGAGACATGACGTGAACCAAAACAAAGAAACACATGGCAGCATAAACAGAAAAAGAGTCTATGAAAGTGGAAGTGCGCTACTCGTTAGCCTCAGCGAGCAGCGCGGAGGGGGAAACCCTAACAGAACCCGCCCCCCCCAAAAGGCGCTGACCCCTCTGGCGGACCTGGGCCCCTGGGATAATAATCTCTGCCCCCCAGGTCCTGAGGCAGGCATAGTCCATAGTTCCTAGGCATGAGCGGAGCATGGTTGGTCTTCTCGGAGCTTCAGCGAGCAGCGCAGAGGGGGAAAACCTAACAATATATATACAGTATATATATATATATATATATATATATATATATATATATATATATATATATATATATATATATATATATATATATATATATATATGTAAAATATTGAAAAGTTAATGGATTGTACCCTGTGCTGCACATAAAAAAAAACAAAAAAAACATTCGGGCCTAAACTTTTTAATGTTGAATATCCTTTTCGCCTGTTTCAGGATGCAGCTGATTTAAAAAAAGAAAAAAGAAATCTTGTTTCTTAAGGTGTTAATTGGAGCATGGTGTGTATATATATATATATATATATATATATATATACCAGAGACATTCTGCGTTGAAAATGGCAAACAGTCTACAGAGCAAAAGAAAAAAGAGTTAATAGATTGACTGTACATATGTGAAGACACTATTCATGTAAGTGTTAAATTAAATAGAGGCAAAACAATGTTTCAGTTTGGAACCTACTTTATTATCAAGTCTCACGCAAACTAACTAACTAACTAACTTTAAAAAAATAAAACAAAAAAAGGGTCAGACAGGGGGTGTATTATCCTGGTCTTTGTCCTATTCAGTACATTTTCCCTTCATATACTGTAGTATGCAACTTTAGTTATGAGTCATTGCAAAACATCTCATTAGGCAGGCCTAGATTGTCTAAGAGCCTAATATGGTTTAATTACACTGGAATTTCTGCTATTGTGAGGCCATGAGCCAGCTGTTTGTCATCTCCTTAACACATAGAGGGACCCAGTCTGGCATGAACGCATGCATGTGTCATGCTTTCAGCTGCTGTATTGCTTTATTCACCTGTCTGTCAGTTAGAGTGCAGGGCGCCTTTGCTTTCATGTCATGATAGCTTTGGTCTGTCACACAAGCTCTGCCAATCAAATTTGTCTTAAGGTTGTGTGCAAGGTCACAATGGTGCTAATGGGTTTGTTCAATCACCGTAAGCTAGAGAATGTCTGTCCCTGACCTGACTGATGTGGCAACAGGAGTGCTTATGACACCATGCCATCGAAATGTCTCAAAGTTATGAAGCAACGGCAGCTGAAGAGAAAATATAGAATATTCTTGACCTCAGCATGGAACAGAGATACCAGTCATTATGCGTTCATAACAGCCTAGACAAGTGTCTGGGAAAAAAGAATAATAGAAGAATTGAAGATCAGTGATTGGCTGATCTTTGGAATGACTTCTGCATTATTCAGAGAACTGGTTACAGTTTATTGATACAAGAGGTTAAACGAAAGTGACTAAAGCAGTCAACAATGAACTGATAAACAGTAACAATGAGACATGTTAAGACAATTTCATGCAGGTATTCGGGTGTATTCTGTACTATGTTTCAGCTTTGAAAGAATTGCATTAAAACCTGTTTTCCATTGACAGCATTATTTTATTTGTAAACGTCTTCACATAGTAGTGTTTATAAGCATGTGAATTCGTAAAGGGCTTTATTTGTAGGTTCATTATAAAGTCAGTGAAAATGGTAAAAGTTAATTAAATAGTTATTTTGTTTGCTAACACCTAACTTATATTAGGTTTGTGTATGTGTATGCCTTTTGCGGTTCAAGATCAAAACTTTTCAACAGGAATCAAGCATAGCCATACCTATTCAATTCAATTCAATTTTATTTGTATAACGCTTTTAGCAATGGACATTGTCCCAAAGCAGCTTTACAGAAATAGAAAAATTCAGGATATCGATTTTAAATGTATGAATTTATCCCTACTGAGCAAGCCAGAGGGGACGGTAGCAAGGAAAAACAACCTGAGACGATTTGAGGAAGAAACCTTGAGAGGAATCAGACTTAAAAGTGAACCCATTCTCATCTGGGTAACACTGGATAGTGCAATTATAAATAAATCCCTTCTATAAATGTGCTAATACTACATGTCAAATAGTGCAGTTGTGTAACCAGGAAAATTCATTACAGTTTTTACATGGAGTCTGTTTTGTTGAACTTCTCCACTGTTCACTGATGCAGACTTGAGTGCAAAACTGTTTTTTTGAGGTCCAAAGCCATCTTCATGATTTTTAAGTGCAGTGGTACATGGGTGTTCCTTGTTACCCAGGTGTGTCCTGTTAGATTGATTGTTTAAACAATAAATATCTCTGAATATCTATTCTTGGCTTTAGCCTTCAGTTTCACCTATGAAGACTGCATTTGTTGTTAAAAAGGATAAGCCAACATGTAGATCAGAGAGCTGTTTATAGGAGAAAAGCTAGCCATTTTGAAGCTGAGAAAAGGTAGGCAAATCAATCAGAGGCATTGTAGAAACATTGGGCATAGTAAATACAACAATTTGGAATATCCTGAAAAAGAAAGAAACCACTGGTGTACTGAGCAACAGACACCAAATGGGTGTGGTTGATGACAGAAACATTGTGTGATGCAAACCATTCATCAGCAGTAAGATTCGGAAATCCAGCTTGGAATTCGCAAAAAAAAAAGTACAGAGATGAGCCATAAAAGTTCTGGAACCAAGAATAACCTCTACCAAAGTGAGGGAAAGACAGAGTGTGGAGAAAGAAAGGATCTGCTTGTGATCCAAAGCATACAAGCTCATCTGTGATACATGGTGGAGGTACTGTCATGGCTTGGACTTGCATGGCTGCTTCTGGAACAGGCTCACTAATCTTTATTGATGATGTAACTCATGATGGTAGCAGCAGAATGAATTCAGGAGTTTACAGGAACATTTTATCTGCCAATTTACAGAAAAATGCATTCAAATTAATCAGGAGGAACTTTGTCATGCAGTAAGACAATGATCCAAAACACACTGCCATCTCAACAAAGGACTTTATCAGGGGAAAAAGTCTGGACAAGTCAATCACCATACCTTAACCCAATTGAGCAGCATGAATTGAGCAGCATTTCACCTCCTGAAGAGGACACTGAAGGGAGAAACCCCCCAAAACAAACATCAACTGAAAGAGACTCCGGTAAAAGCCTGAAAAACATCACAAAAGAAGAGACCATGTTCATCTTTTGATCTCAAACTCAAATGTCTTTGGTGTATACAAACAAATGAATTGGCCTTGCCGTTCCAATAGTTTCAGACTGTATTATTAACTTGAGTGAAAAGTAGAATCTTTTAAATATTTACATGAATTTCAGAGTTTCTTAGTATTTGTTACGTCCCATTTTTGCTTTAATGACGGTGTGCACTTGAGCTGGCATGGGCTCCACAAGTTTGTGCAAAACCTTATGATCCATTTTAGATCAAATCCATTGGAGTATCATCTGAACATGTGGTTCAATAAAAGAGATTAGACATACAGAAAATTTGACCATTTGTACAAAGCAGTTAACATGGTCAATATCATACATTTTGCTTACCTTCAAATAGGGACCTTTAAATAGTGACGAATCTTGAATATTAAATATCCAAGCTATTGGACATTTACTGCCTTTGTTTTGGATATTTCAAAATTCTAAATCAACCACCAGCAAGACATCCCCAAAACATCAATGATGCACCACTATATTTTACACTGGTTTCAGGTGTTTATCAATGTAACCAGTCTCTCAGTGAAAACCAAACATTTTACCACCACCAGCGATTGGTTCTTGGTGAAGTTGACTTTTTCAGATTTTTAATATATTTTTTTATTTTTTTAAAATATCTATTCACTGACTAGTTGCACGTCAATATGCATCTGTCTTTTTGTGTTCAAAATAAATGACAAAAGGGATTTTCCATGTGAGCAATCAATAATTAAAGGCAACTGACTGGGGACTGAGAACAATTACATTTTTCTTCTTCAGTCCACACGGTCAACTGCAGCCTATAGTGCCTAAAGAGCCCAGATAGGTGCAACATTTCACACAAAGGTCCTTTACACTTCTACAGTCATCATCAGTCTACGAGGCCCTGTGCAGTGCTTTATCTCAAAGTTCTATCACAGTCTGGGACACTGGTGTAAGCGAGAGGACAGTCCTGTAGGCACGTCCTCGTTGTACCACCAGCAGATATGCATGTGCTGCATTAATCATGTTCATCTGCATTCTTTGAAATGCCACACAGGTAGAGTAGCCAAAGGACACTCCTGTCTCAAAGATCAGTATGAGGACGATGGACTGGGCACAAAAAAGTCACAGGATCAACACGTTTAAAAGTTGTACTCGAAATCCGCCAGTGTTAAATTACGCTGGGGTAAAAAAAAAAAGAGAGAGAGAGAGAGAAAAGAGAGAGTGTCCATAAGATAGAAGATAACAAAACAGCACATGACGTTGCCAGGTGTACTAATCATGATCGTTTCAAATGGGTTAATTCAGATCTCCATAGAACTTGATTTGTATTGCCAGATTAAATTGTCTTAAATAACTGCATGCTTCCATTTTAGCTTGGAAGGGCAGATACATTACATTATAGGTAAATTGATGGCCTGGTGGCAAACATGGCTTGGCTGAAATTGATAATTCAGAAGTTGAGACCGTGGCACTCAGAGGCCTATGTCTTTCAACAGAGGCCTCCAATGATTGGTCATCATTCCTGTTACTCATCAGAGGAATTTGAGAATGCTAGGTCTACAGCTACATCTGAGAGATTCTTCCAAGCTGATAAGGACCTAGCAGCTGAATTGCCATATTCGACTGTGGTCTCAGCAACATCCGAAAATGGGTTTGGGATGGCCTCTGCCTGTTTGCAGGCGCCACTGTGGCAGCCACTCTTTAAAATGGTGGTGGCCCAATTGGGACTGGATAGGGCTATACAACTTACAGAACCAAATGTGGCACCTTTCAAAACTGAATTCGCTATGAAATGGTGCAAGAAGAACTTGCATCTTGATCATAAACAACAATGCTGTCAAAGACTCAGTCATCATGTTTGTGAGACAGTTAAGTGTTCACAAGTCTGACTACATTTGGAGATAAGCTTTTCTGGTGTCTGGTGGTTTTGACACACATTGGTCTGAAGTGCCTGCTGGAGGGACGGAGATCAAATTAATTGCTGGGTGTGAGAGGCTGTGATGAATTTTTCTGCTCACTTCCTGGCTCTGGAGGAGAGTAAAGCTGCGTCCGAAATCGCATACTGTGACAGTACCTACTGCATTCGATGCAGTACCTACTGCATGGCTGCTGAAACAGGACGTACTAATCAGTATGTGTGTGTAGTATGACTACAATCCCGGACATAATGGGACGACCGGATTAAAGCAACCGCACTAACGGTAAAATGCGTATCAAGAAAGTTAACTGAATTAGCAATTTAATGTGGCCAGTGTTAACAGGCTGAGGTAAATTTGTTGGCGTTAGCTTTGTTGGCTAAGGCATGGTGGAGATCACAAAAAATGTTTCAAATGCTGTGACAACTGTTTTCTTGTTTAAACCTTCAACAAGTTAACAGTTTATTCTGGTATTGTTAAACAAGTCCTGTTTTACCGAGGTTTAATACTTAAACAGAGCCAACGTGATTTTTTTTTCTGAGCTCGTCCACACCAGTCCCATTGCATTATGGGATTTTTGACTAGCGTAGTGTCCATCGGTTGCATACTGCAAGTCTCACCGGAAGCAGTACACAAATCGGGTATTTCTAGCCTACTGTTTCTCGGCTACTGAGAATTAGGACAAACTACCCCTTTGGTGTACTGCTTTTCACCTACTGTGTAGTAGGGTAGTACTCGACAGAGCTGGACAAAGTACACAACTCCATTACTTGAGTGAAAGTACAGATACTACTGGTCAAATATTACTCCATTACAAGTGAAAGTTGTAAAGACAGATTTTTACTTAAGTAAAAGTATAGAAGTATCAAAAGTAAATTTCCTTTTTTATGGCAACGCATTGTTGTATTATTGTTGCATTGTTCTATGTACAGAGCCTATAGAAAATCATTATACCCCTTTGAAATAGTCACTTTTTTGTCTTACAGCCTGAAATCAAAACCCATTAAAAATATATATTTTTGTTCCAGCTTTATTTAGACATACTGCCTTACAACATTCAAGTAACAAAAAAAGGCCACAGTTCAGAAACGTTAAAAAAAAAGAAGAAAACTAGAATAACAGAGTTGGAAAAGTGATCAGTTCCATGATTTAAAACTTTGTAGAGCCACCTTTTGCTTTAATTACAGCCATCAGTCTGTTTGGATATGTCTCTATTAGCTTTCCACACCTAGAGTGTGGGATACTTGCCCATTCTTCCTTGCAGAATTGTTCAAGTTCAGTCACATTTCATGGTGAGTGGCGATTGACTGCTGTCTTCAAGCCCATCCACAGATTTTCAATTGGAAAAAAAAAATCCAAATCCAAATCCACAAAATCCAAAATCCAGTTTGGAGGGACGGCCCGATCTAAGCACGGTGTTGGTGGTACCATACACTTTCCACTTCTTAATAATGCTCTGAACGGTACTCAGAGGGATAGTTAAAACCTTTGAAATCTTTTTGTATCCTTCTCCTAGCTTGTGCCTTTCCACAACTTTGTCCCAAAGCCCATTTGAAAGCACCTTTCCAACCATGGTGTATTGTTTGCATTGCCATGCACTACTAGTAATGGAATTATCATGGAACAACCGGTTTTCTTATGAAGTAATCAAAACCACTGCAATTGGTGTCAGGTGGAGGGCAATTAGCATGGTGTGTGATCTGGGAAGTGACTGGTTGTACCTGAGCAAGTTTATAATAGTTACTCTAAGGGGCTGATCACTTATCCAAACCAGGTATTTCACTAATTAAATTTTAATAATCGATCAGAATTTTTTTAAATGTTATTTTCACTTGTCGAGGGTTATAATGTGTAAATACAGCTGGCAAAAGTTAAATTTCATTTATTTTAATTTCCAGGGTGTAATGTGACAAAAGGTAAGGATTTTGACAGGGTATGATGATTTTCTATAGGCACTGTAATACTTACACTACCTTATGCCTCTGAAGCAACCTACTGAATACACTGACTAGCTCATAGTATCTGTGGAATAAAGAGCTTTTAGAATGTCACAAAAACCTATAGAAATGATAACTGCTCTCTGTGGTTCAGCAGCAGCACCAACGCAGGTTTGAATGTTCCGGTGTGATTTTTGTCAAAGGTTTAATAGACAGGCGAATCGTTATCATTTAGGAAAGCGATCGTGTGGGTGTTTGCAATCTTTTTATGATTAATCGTGCAGCTCTACACATTACTGTAGTAATTATGTAAAGTAACAAAAAATATAAAAGTTACAAGATATTAACTTATTTAACTCTTAAGCTCATTTATATTTGAATTCACGCTTTTGCATGCTAACTAACGTCACTGTCGAACCTTACCTATGTGTAAACGGTGTATCCACAATGCTATGGCAACTTGGCGGGCAAATCCATAAATCATTTGACCGACCATACTTCATACTGAATCTTTAGATCTAAAGCACAGACCATTTCAAGCTTTCACAAGAAATTAAAAGTTTACACACATCAATATGCTTCCGGAGGTTGGATGGTGAGTTTTTGAAGGCTGTGATTTGCTTTGTTTTAGGCAAACAAAGCAAACATTTAAAACGAAAAGAATCAGAAAACTGGAACATACAGTTTAAGTATGGCCACGGGTGCGCGCACTGCGCCGAGGAACCGTCTTCGTCCATTTTGCCAATGATCAGTGTTCAAAAAATGCTGGGAAATCATTGAACATCACGAGAAGTGACCCTACAAGAGTGATTAGTGATAGGCTGTCTGTCACCTGAAAAAAACCATCATGTTTTAGAAAAGGAACAAAATAATCATCCACTGATTTTCAAAGCTGCTACATAGTAACGACTTTGAACTCGAGGACCTTGATAGAAATGTAGTGGAGTGAAAAGTACGATATTTGTCTTTCAAATGTAATGAAGTTAAAGTCACAAGTTTCCAGAAAAAATAATACTCAAGTAAAGTACAGATACTCAAAAAGTGTACTTAAGTAGAGTACTCAAGTAAATGCACTTCGTTACTGTCCACCTCTGGTACTCGATTTTGGAAGAAGCCTAAGTCTTTGAGGAAGGGCAGGTTTCTCCTTTTCTCCCTAAGGTTTCTCCCTGTGAGCTTTGCAACCAAAGCACTACTTTATATATACTATCTCTGCATGTATCCACTTTACATTTATGCACATGTCTTTTGATTTTGTAGTTAATTAATATGAGCTCATGTATGTATTCATATGTATAAACAAAGATATTATAAAAAAATTAAACTGATAGGGAGAAAAAAATGTTTGGACACTACAAATTACCAATATTAGTACTAGCACAATTATATCTTTGAGATGTCTACAGAAAGAAGTGTTAACTTTTTACAGAATTCTGGTTGTGAATTTTTACAGAATTGTGGCCCATTCCTCTTGGCACTAGTCTTCCCCGAGGTTACAAGTGTCCCGCTGATGGATCTGCAATTTCAAAATACTTCATAAATTTTAAGTGGGATTCAAGAGGAGATTAAATTCTCCAATATGTCCCGGTACATCGCTCCATTCATGTTTCCTTTTATGACATGTAATGCCCCAGTACTGTATGCAGAGAAGCAGCACTGTATCATGATGCTCCCACCTGCATACTTCACTGTGGTTATGCTGTTCTTGGGATAATATGTGCAACCCTTCTTTCTCCAAACATGACAAGCTTAATTATTGCCAAAGAGTTCAAAAAGAGTTCTGATTTGTCTAAATGCTTTTAGACATGCATCTCTATGCTTATTTTTTTTTTTTTAGCAGAGGAGTTTTGTTTTCTTCACTCTTACCATCCTTATCATTAGTCTGAGAGTGTGTTGTGAAATTTTGCATGTTGAATAGTTATGGTTACTTGTGGTTCCATGACCTTTCCACCTGCATATTATTGTACTGATAGGGATGTTTAATAACTTTGCTATGGCTCTGTAGTTTTTTTCCACTCAAGTGTTGTTTAATAATGTTGTCGCTGAGAACTTGGAGAAGCTCCTTCACCTTCGCCATGATTGCTACTCGTTATGTGAAATCTTCCCAGCCAATGGAAACATCTTTTATAAGCAAACCAATCAATTGCAGTTAGAACTTGATTTATTTTTATGTAACTTTTACCTGTATATATTTTCTATATACAGTAGTGTCTGAATAGGTTTTTAAACATTAAAACATATTTATATATACATACTTTTTTTGTTCATATTTATAAGTACAAAGTCAATGACATGATGTTTGTAAATGTGAAGTGGATGTATGCACAGAAAGTGTCCAAATACAGGTGCATCTCAATAAATTAGAATGTCGTGGAAAAGTTCATTTATTTCAGTAATTCAACTCAAATTGTGAAACTCGTGTATTAAATAAATTCAGTGCACACAGACTGAAGTAGTTTAAGTCTTTGGTTCTTTTAATTGTGATGATTTTGGCTCACATTTAACAAAAACCCACCAATTCACTATCTCAACAAATTAGAATACTTCATAAGACCAATAAAAAAAACATTTTTAGTGAATTGTTGGCCTTCTGGAAAGTATGTTCATTTACTGTACATGTACTCAATACTTGGTAGGGGCTCCTTTTGCTTTAATTACTGCCTCAATTCGGCGTGGCATGGAGGTGATCAGTTTGTGGCACTGCTGAGGTGGTATGGAAGCCCAGGTTTCTTTGACAGTGGCCTTCAGCTCATCTGCATTTTTTGGTCTCTTGTTTCTCATTTTCCTCTTGACAATACCCCATAGATTCTCTATGGGGTTCAGGTGTGGTGAGTTTGCTGGCCAGTCAAGCACACCAACACCATGGTCATTTAACCAACTTTTGGTGCTTTTGGCAGTGTGGGCAGGTGCCAAATCCTGCTGGAAAATGAAATCAGCATCTTCAAAAAGCTGGTCAGCAGAAGGAAGCATGAAGTGCTCCAAAATTTCTTGGTAAACAGGTGCAGTGACTTTGGTTTTCAACAAACACAATGGACCAACACCGGCAGATGACATTGCACCCCAAATCATCACAGACTGTGGAAACTTAACACTGGACTTCAAGCAACTTGGGCTATGAGCTTCTCCACCCTTCCTCCAGACTCTAGGACCTTGGTTTCCAAATGAAATACAAAACTTGCTGTCATCTGAAAAGAGGACTTTGGACCACTGGGCAACAGTCCAGTTCTTCTTCTCCTTAGCCCAGGTAAGATGCCTCTGACGTTGTCTGTGGTTCAGGAGTGGCTTAACAAGAGGAATACGACAACTGTAGCCAAATTCCTTGACACGTCTGTGTGTGGTGGCTCTTGATGCCTTGACCCCAGCCTCAGTCCATTCCTTGTGAAGTTCACTCAAATTCTTGAATCGATTTTGCTTGACAATCCTCATAAGGCTGCGGTTCTCTCGGTTGGTTGTGCATCTTTTTCTTCCACACTTTTTCCTTCCACTCAACTTTCTGTTAACATGCTTGGATACAGCACTCTGTGAACAGCCAGCTTCTTTGGCAATGAATGTTTGTGGCTTACCTAGTGAACCAAACTGAGAGACCATTTTGAAGGCTCAGGAAACCTTTGCAGGTGTTTTGAGTTGATTAGCTGATTGGCATGTCACCATATTCTAATTTGTTGAGATAGTGAATTGGTGGGTTTTTGTTAAATGTGAGCCAAAATCATCACAATTAAAAGAACCAAAGACTTAAACTACTTCAGTCTGTGTGCACTGAATTTATTTAATACACGAGTTTCACAATTTGAGTTGAATTACTGAAATAAATGAACTTTTCCATGACATTCTAATTTATTGAGATGCACCTGTACTTCTTTCTCCTCACTGTATATCACTATTAAAATCCTTATGGACTGCACTTAATTATTATCTTCATTCTACAAAATTACAAAATGAAAATTAAAAGACTGTCAAAAATAATTTTGAGTTTCAGTATATTTTCATTAAATGTCATACATGATACATTAAATAGCATTTGTATATAATTTGCATAATTTTTTCAACAAAACATGTAGTATTTATGCAGTGCAAACCTCTGTGGCTGTGAAATGATAAGATGATAGGGACTGTTCTTTCTGTGCGTCAATCCACCCTAATCATTGCAGGTACTTTCTGAGAAAACAGTGGATTCTATTTTTTCATACAATGGTTTTTTTATACTAAAGAGTCATCTGTGGTTATCTGGGGCAATAGTGATATGACAAAGTGGTTTACTCTTTTGTCAGTCTCATTGTTTCAGCTGTATCTCCATCCTACGCTTTAAAGGACTAGCAGCGTCCCTCCTTCTCTTAAATGTAATCATCACTGTTCATTCTTTCCTCTGTCTTGTAAACCATTGCTTATCACTGTGTGTGGGTGAATAATCTGTCCATTGAAAGGTCACAGTGTTGTCATAAATAAACAATACTATTGGTGTAATCTTTCCTTATTTGAATGAGGTTTGAATTTTTCCATTATTATTCTTGTTGGTTTTCCTAGTTAACCTAGACCTCCAGTGCCATTTTTGTTCCTGTTTTTCGACCATAGTCTGTCAAATTTAAAAATAAAATGTGTTTTTGCCCCTGCGATGGGTTGGCACCCTGTCCAAGGTGTCCCCTGCCTTGTGCCCCAAGTTTCCTGGAATAGGCTCCAGACTCCCCACGACCCTGTGTAAGGATAAGCAATACAGAAGATGGATGGAACATGTTTTTGACAATGATGGGGGGTAATGTTGCTGCCTCACAGCTCCAGGGTCCCTAGTTTAATCCTGAGTTTCTCAGTCTCTGTCTGTGTCTGTATGTTCTGGAGAACCTGTATGTCCATAAAGGTTTCGGGTTCTTTCCTCCCTCAAAAAAACATGCACCTAAATGGATTGGCTATGCATTCCCTTGGTGTGAATGAGTGTATGTGTGTGTGTGTGTGTGTGTGTGTTCATGGTGCCATGCACTGGATGGGCGTCCCATCCAGAGTGTATTCCCACCTAGTGCCCAGTATTCCTGGGAAAGGCTTTAGATCCACCGCAACCCTGACCAAAACAAAGCAGTTAATGAAGTTGAATGAATGATCATTTCTGCTGGTATTCTAACCCTCGTTATGGATTATGGTCATTAACTTTGGAACAGCCCTAAGAAAGAGACATTTACACTATATGGCCAAAAGTATATGGACACCTGACCGTCACACCCATATTTGGTTCTTCCCCAAACTGTTGGAAGTACACAATTGTATAGAATGTCTTTGTATGCTGTAGTTTAAAATTTCCTTTCATTGGAACTAAAAGGCCCAAACCTGTTCCAGCATGACAATGCCCCTGTGTACTAAGCAAATTCCACGAAGACATGGTTTGCCAAGGCTGGAGTGCAAGATCTCAAGTGTCCTTAATGCACAGAACCCTGACCTCAACTGCATCAAACACCTTTGGGATAAAATGCAACACCAGTTTTCGGGCTGTCTATCCATTCGTCTGCCAAACGAGATTTTCGTTAGAGTGATATCTGAAGAACGAGTGGTTGAATGTTTGTAGGATTTATGTGGAATTATCGTTGTAACCAGCAGATGAACTGATTAGATTTTGGAATCGATCCAAACAGGATCACAGCAATGTCAAATGTCTGAGATCAGACATTGAGTTTTTCTTTAACAGCTTCCTTCCTGTTCAAAATATATATTAAGGGTATTTCAGGCATAGAAATGAGTAACAAAAAGGACTAGACTTGTTGGCGGCAGAGGCATCTGCGTTGACGCCATTGGTGTCAAGTTCTACTTGTTTGTAACAATTAGGAAGTGAAAAATAAAGAACAACTCTGGACTGAATAGGATAACAGTATCTGCTGTTTTGCCATCATGTTTAACTAGTCACATAAGATTTGCTTCACAAACCAATGCAATTGTGATGCTGGTTTTTTAAAAAAAAAGGTTGGGTTATTCACGGTACCAAACTTACTCATGAACAATGAGAAGGAAAATATTTGAGAGACAATACCATACGAAGGGAGTACAGGAGGGTCCTTAAGAGTTCAGCTTAACTTTCTTTCTCAGTTCAGACTCAGATGTGTATGTGAATGTATAGTGGTATGATATCTGAAATTTTGACCCTTTCAAACAAATCATTTGTTAAAACACATTCCTCTGTGGATAAGTGAAAGAGTAGGTGTTTTAGGAGCCTTGTGATGATCCAAATAACCCGTATCGCTCTGATACAAAGGAATGCATTGTTTACACTAAACAGTTCCCTGATAAGGCTGGTATGATTCTGCAACAATACAACACTACAGCATTCAGGCCAAGAATGTGCATGTGTGGTTTAAGAGATGAAGCGATATCATTCTTTTTTACTTTTATCATAAAATGAAACTATAATTATAATTTAGTACCTACTGGAAATGATTTATAAACTGATAGCGCCAAATAGATTTACCAGCAGTCCCAGTGATTCTCAAAATGTAATTGTCTAAAGAGTTTGATGTATAAAAAACTTGTACTCTCTTTTAACTTGTATCAGCTGAGAATGATGTTCTTGGTGACCTACGTCTTATATATATATATATATATATACTGTATGTGTTCCATAAGTATTCATTTCCCTTTATACTGGACTTGTTTTGATAGCTCCATGTTCTTCAAGATGCTCTATGTTTTGTGAATGATGCCTAACAAAATATGGGGCCTTCCAGTAACAGGAACAGGTGAAAGGGAAAGAAAGCAAGAAAACATTAAAAAGGAATTCCTATCTGGGAGTTTATAGTTAGATTTAATGTTGTGGAATGTCCATGAGACAAGTTAGTTCCTGTTACCACGTATATGATAGCAACAATAAACAGTCCTACCCTGATCCCCATCTACTTTTCTTTCTCTCCCTCAAAAACGCAGATTGTCACTTTACCGGAAAACTGCTGTCCTGAAGACTTTCCTCGTGCTGGGAAACTTTGCAAAGCCCCGTGACCAGTAAAAAGTGCCGACACCCAGGACTCCTCTCATAAATGTTACATAAACGTCTCCTAACAAAGAACGTCACCACAATAACGATTACATGATTTTCTTTTTTAGGAACTTCTCTAGAACAATTTTCTTTGTCAATCCGCTTATTATTAATCATAAATTATGTGGAACGCCTGCCATACAAATCCCTGTGAATGAGTTGTTGTTGTGGAAACAATAACGTATTAGAAAGAGCACATCGATATAAACCTTAATATAAATCAATATAAATCTTTCATGTTATGGTCAGAACTGCTCTCTGAGCCGTGCCGTTATACAAAAATAACACACATCTTCTGACCAACCAGATTCAAGAATTGAACCATGCTGTGGTATAAAACTGTATTCACAAAGAATTACTGTAAGTATTAAGACCACTAAGACTGTTATTTTTTTCCCTAAGAGTAATTCACAAAACATTTCAGCACTATCAGTGACAATCCTAAATATCTGCTACCAGTGATTAATAGCACAAACAATTTTCATGTATTTACAAATGTTTCATGTGGAAGTATTTCAGTGATTGTGGAGTTGTAAAGGATGCAGTAGCTTCACCTTTTAAACACCACTGGAGATTAAAGTTTACCCAAATCTCAGCTACTGTACTTAGCCACATGAAACGATGATGATGAACTGCAACTGTATCAAAAAATAAGAGCCCTTTCTACAGCTATTAGGAATCATTTCTGACATTGTTTTTGCTATCCTAATATCTATACTGATTATCTAATGTAGAGGTATTGACTCATATGTCTCATATATGACTCATTTGACTTATGGTCATATTATAATAAAAAAATCTAATTTTTAAAGCAATTTTAAAGCTTCCCCAGTCCAAAAACATGCGTTGTACAGTAGGCATTTCCAAATTGTCCGTAGTGTCTGAATGTGTGTCCCTAGTTTGTGAGTGTGTGTCTAATTGTGTGCCCTGCAATGGATAGGCACCCTGTACAGGATGTCTGCCACTTTGTGCCCTGAGTCCCCTGGGATAGGCTAAAGGATCCCCGCGACCCTGTGTAGGGTAAATGGTACAGAAAATGGATGGATGAACAAGCTACAAAGCCATGAATGAACTGTGGTATTATTATTATTATTATTATTATTATTATTATTATTATTATTATTATTATTATTATTATTATTATTATTATTGGCATATTGGTTAGCACGTTTGCCTCACACTTCCATGGTCGAGGGTTTGATTCCCACCACGGCTATGTGTGTGCGGAGCATGCATATTCTTCATGGGTTTCCTCCGGGTACTCTGGTTTCCTCCCCCAGCCTAAACACATGCATTGTAGGCTGACTGGCATGTTCAAATGTATCTGTAGTGTGTGAATGTGTGTGTGATTGTGCCCTGCAATGGACTGGCACCCCATCCAGGGTGTCCCCTGCCTGTGCCCCATGCTCCCTGGGATAGGCTCCAGGTTCCCTGTGACCCAGTAAAGATAAGTGATATAGAAGATGGATGGATTATTATTATTATTATTATTATTATTATTATTATTATTATTATTATTATTATTATTATTATTAATTTGTTTGTTTGTTTGTTTGTTTTACCTTTTTCTTTGGGTTGTGGTTAGGGGAGGTAGTTATAAATTTTAAACCATAACCATAGTCTGTTCATCTGTTTTGTAGGTGATATATTTGTTTGTGCATTTATAATGTACTCAGATAAATGCACACATTTTAGTTATTAGTCACGAAACTGATTTATTATTATTATTATTATTATTATTATTATTATTATTATTATTATTATTAATTTTAACCTATGAGTTTGACACCCATGATTTAGATTTTTTTTTCTTCATGTATATAAACAGCTAAACTGATTTGTGTTATTTTATGACATTGTGTATTGAGATTTTCAATCGCTGTCGATGTTCATTCATGAAACAAGTCATCTGACATCCTCTTAGATTAAGAATTTGTTTTAAGGAGAAACTCTTATTCAGGGACTTGTTGTGCTACTTAAGAGCTCTTAGTATTAACCCTTTCATGTATAAATTATATACAGCACTGTGCAAGGTAGTTTTGCCCCCAGCACAGGGCAAGTTTTAGGTACCGTATTTTTTTAGGACTTTGTTATAGATTTTTTATTTTATGACGTCTACATTATCAAGTCGGTACAAAAAACATTTTAGATTCCCAAACATTAGTTTTCTAGCATAAAATTAAATGTTACAGAAAAATGTTTGAATGACATTAAAGAAAGCAGCATATTACATAAGAGACACTTTTCAGACAAAAAACACAATGAAGGCTGCTGGGTTTCGCTGTAAAAATAAGAAGCGAGTGCGAAAGTCAAAGTGTCCAGAAGAACTGTGTCTGGTTCTGCAAGATGCTCAATAAGACTTACCAGCTCATTTCCTTATAAAACTGCACTAATTGTACCAGAGACTATTATTTTTATTTTTATTTATTTTTTTGTCACACCAAATATTGACTTTGTTTCATTTATTACTGTTTACTGCTCTTTATGGTGTTTTTCTTTATGTAGAAACATTTAATTTCATTATTTTGAAGGCATCTTTGCTCTACAGCATTTCTTTGCATGTGCCTAAAACTTTTGCACAGTACTGTATAGGCAGATCAAGATTCTATAGAGGGGGGCACAGTGGTTAGCACATTTGTCTTGCACCTCTGGGGTTGGGAGTTTGAATCCCAGCCCTGTGTGTGCGTGGAGCTTGCATGTTCACCTCCCTCAGTCCAAAGACGTGCGTTGTGCAATGGGTTGGCACCCCGTCCAGGGTGTCCCCCGCCTTGTGCCCCGAGTCCCCTGGGATAGGCTCCAGGCTCCCCCACAAACCTGTGAAGGATAAGCCATAGAGAAAATGGATGGATGGATGAAGATTCTATAGAGATTCTTTTTTTATTGCATAATATATGAATTTTTATTCTGTGTAAAAATCTAAATATCAAATATTAAAAGGTAAGTAGATTGTCCATGAGCGCAAAAAGGCTAAAACAGTATCTTTCAGTGTCCAAAATGTTTAACATTCAGGTATAAAATATGTAATGCTAAAGACAAAAAACATTTGAAAATATAATTTTGAAACATATATTAATTTAGAAAAAAAACAGTAGTTTAAAAAAAGGCTAGTTTTTTAGTTGATTGTCAAAAAAACAAAAACATTTTTACTTTATTTTTGTTAAATTTGTGTACAAATTTAGTTTGACAAACAGTCTAGGGATCTATATTCATTTACAACCGTGCTCTCAGGTGATTTGGAGGTGATTTACATCTTGTATTTTCCTAAAATATAAAAAGAGCATTAAATTTACTGTCCATAAGTGTAGAAACTATTCAGTACAATTCAAATCAATTCTATTTTTTTATTATTTTATTTGTATAGCACTTTTAACAATGGACATTTTCACAAAGCAGCTTTACAGAAATATATACATTCCAAATATACATTTTTAATTTATAAATTTATCCTTAATGAGCAAGCCAGACACAACACTGTCAAGGAAAAACTCCCTGAGATGACATGAAGAAACTTTGAGAGGAACCAGACTCAAAAATGGAACCCATCCTCATCTGATTATAAATCATTTCACTTCTATAACTGTGTACTATAGAGTCAAAAAGTGCTAACTGTGTGAACAGGAACTTGAGTATGAGCATTCATTCTAGTTTTAACTTAAAGTTCTTAATTGGTTTTAACAGTTACAGTTTGAGAATGATATTTTTTTTACAGTTTTAAAAAATTGGCAGTTTTTGGCAGTTAGATAAAATTGTTTATGATAAAAAAAAAATTAAGAAAATCTGTTCATCAGATTTGTCTTAATGACCATCACCAGGATTAGAGTTGAGTCTTTTGTGTCACGTTTTTTGGGGGGATGGAATGGGATCAGAGTTTTTCTCTGGTATTTTTTCAGAAAGAAAAGAAAAGAAATGTCTACAGATGAAACTGTAACAGATGAAACAAACTGTAACTGTTGTAGCAAATTAAAGTTATTAACTGTTCAGTGATGGAGACTTGAGTGCAAACTCTTCTTAGCAATTGCAATACACTCTTAAAAATATAGTTTTTTAGAAGAAGAAGACTTTATTTGTCACATATACATTACAGCACAGTGAAATTATTTTCCTCACATATCCTAGCTTGTTAGGAATTTGGGGTCAGAGCGCAGAGTCAGCCATTATATGGTGCCCCTGGACCAGAGAGGGTTAAGGGCCATAATCAAGGGCCCGACAGTGGCAGCTTGGCAGAGCTGGGGCTTGAGCCCCTAACCTTCTGATCAGTAACCCAGAGACTTAACTGTTGAGCCACCACTGCCCTATTTTGCATAGCCCAGCTTGTTGGGAAGTTGGGGTCAGAGCGCAGGGTCAGCCATGATACGGCTCCCCTGGAGCATAGGGTTAAGGGTCTTACTCAAGGGCACCACACTGGCAGCTTGGCAGTGCATTACAGCATTTAATGCCTTAATGGTTTTTTTACAGCACCATAGGTTCTACAAAGAATCTTCTTCTTGTCAAGAACCATTTTTCATTGAATAGGGTTCTTGAGTTGCGCTATATGGTTCATTTATAGGTTCTTCAGAGCAGTGTATTGGTTCTACAAGGTATCATCCCTTAACAGGTTAAAGTGAACCCTATAAGGTTCTTTGTGTGACTGGAAAAGGTTCTCCTGGCATCACTCTTACGAACCTTACTTTGGTTCCTTAAAGCACTAACTAAAGGTTTTTTAGAGAACTTATGATAACATGGTTCCTTGTGGCACTGCTTTGAAGAACCATTTCTGGGACCTTTAAAGCACCAGTAAATAGATGGTTCTCTAAAGAACTTGAGAGTAAAAGGCTGAAAAACCTTTTCGGTTCTAACTGGAACCTTTATTTTTAAACGTGTCAGGTTATCCAAGGAAGAACGTCCACAGCTATCTTTATGGTTTCTATGTGCTACCATCCACAGTAATCTTATGGTGATCTTTAGGCTGTCCATGTGGGGCTGTCCTCAGCAGCAGTGAATGATTTTCAGGTGGTGAGAACTTCAACCAGATGTAAGGCATCAGGGTGGATCAGGCAGGTCCGTAGAGCAGAAGGAGTCAGGATCAATAAAAATCTATGCATGGAAGGGTTAAGATAAGTTTCTTTGTGAATATAACACCTGGTTTTCAGTGTTTTAGTTTTAGCAATGTCTCTACTGGGTGTGATTAAAAGTTATTGTCTTTCTACTTTTTCCTGCTCGTCTGTTTTTATTCTCACTTTTCAGTTCTCCCTGATGGTTTTTTTTTTCTCTGCTACTCAAATTATTTCTATCGAACTTGCTCTTGTATAAGAGTGGACAATAAATACACTTCATTCAGATAGTACACCTGCTGTGGCTCATTTAACACACCACTTAAGGAAGGGAATTCGATTTCATGGCTAACCTAACTCTGCAAATCTGTGTTAGTTAATAGGAATTTTCCATAGCTTTCACACAGCGAAGCTGCCATTTTAATGGAATATTTATAGAGTCAAATACCAGTGGGAGGAAATCTATTGTAGAAACGTTGGGTGCTGTCAGATAAAGACATAATTATAGCAACATTTGTATGCCCTGCATTCTTTTATATTTGTTCAGGTCTGTGCTGATTTATACAGATAAAGGCGGGAGTGGGGCAAAGGGTATTGTGTCCTCTAAGTGAGTGCATATTTAAACCAAGTCTACATTCCTAGTTGAAAAGAAAAAGTGCTCCTCAATGGTTCTTTGAATAGTTAAGGGTTCTTAGATTCCAAAAGGAGTTATACTTCGAACTCTCTCAGACAAGAAACCACTCATAAACGACGTAAAACGAACACATAAGGAGGACAGTTTGGGAAGCTTCTTTCCCTAAGCATAGAAGCTGTAATATTAAATATTGACATATTAAAAAAAAAAAAAAGGGAACTATATATTTGCACTACCTCTAACATTAAATACAGACTAGCAACAAATTTCACAGACTTCTCAACTGGATGTGTGTCGAGAAACAGTGACTTAAGTGATTAAGTGCAATATAAGTGGGGGGGGGGGGGTCATAAAAGCTTATGATCCATTTCAGATCAAATCCACCAGAGTGTCTGAACACATGTTTCAATAGAAGAGATTAGACGTATGGAAAATCTGACCTTTTGTACCAAACAATTAACATGTCAATGTCAATGTCACACAATTCCTTACATTTACAGCATATAGGGACCTAGAAATAGTGCAGAATCTTGAATGTTAAATATTCAAGATATTGAACGTTTACTTTCTTTGTTTTAAATATTTAATAATTCTAAAATTGGTGGTAGGGCTTTCTGCACAGTAGTCCCTTCACTTTGGAACACTATCCCTTTGTAATCTTACCTCTGTACCTGTACAAGAGCTTAAAAACCAACTCAAAATCTCTTTGCCCAATGTTTCTGTGACCCTTAATTGTTTTTTTTTCTTCTTCTTCTTCTTTTTTTTTCTTCTTGCTATGTTATTTGTGCTTTCTAATTGTAAAGCGACCTTGAGTGTGTGGTGCACTATAAAAAATAAACATATCAATCCTGATGGGAGTGGTCTCTTCCAGGATGATTCCGCCCACATCCAAAGGGCACAAGGGCTCACTGCATGGTTTGATGAGCATGAAAATCATGTAAATCATATACTTATAGCATTTGAGATGAACACGTTTTGGATGAACATGTTAGACAGTGCTCTCCACCAACATCACTAAAACACTAGTTGAGGGAAGAGCTTTTGGAAGAATAATGTTCATCCCTCTAGGACATTTTCAGAGATTTGTGGAATCCATGTCAAGTCACATTATAGTATATAGGACACAATTTACAGTTATATATACTATTTATGTGTCTGCAACTCTAAATAAGTTAATAATTATTACTATTACTATACTGTTTTTTTTTTTTTTTTTTTTATTAATGCCTAGGTTTTACCCACAAACGTACAGTGTGGGAATAGGCCATAAAGAATTATTATTATTATTATTATTATTATTATTATTATTATTATTATTATTATTATTAATAAAATAATAACAAAAATGTTTACTAAACTGTCTCTATTCAGTAGCTTCTTCACATTCGCCCCATTGTGGTTTAGACGCCAGCGTCCTATTTTCAGTTAGGTCAGAAATTAAGAGAGAATACTCATAAATTATTAGTGTTATCATAAAAAAATCTTCATTTCCTTTTTCTTAATAACTACCATGCGGTCTGCATACGAAATATCTGAAAATATTCAGCCCAATTAAAGACATCTATGTTGTCATAACATCGTGTTTTTGTTATCAAAAAATCATATTAAATCAATTTAGTGGTCAGTCTTTAACCTTTAACCTTGTTCTTTTCTATACTGCAGCAGCGCAGTATTGTGTTTGGCTACAGAAACACCTTACACAGTCTATCTTGTTTTGTCAAAAGCCTGAAATGAATAATATCCCACATTAATGTGTCCCACTCTTCACTCAGCTTCTTTGCCACGTGATCTTTCCACATGTGCAAGCTTCCAGCTGTGAAATTTCACACACACACGTACACACACACGCACACACACACACACACACACACCAAAAAAAAAAAAAACCAACCCACAACGCTACATTATTTCTCATCTGCTACCTCCATCTAGTGGCTGGAAACACTGTATATTAAAAAAACAAACAAACAAACAAACATTCATTTGTAGAATTTGGACATAAATTAAACGTGTTTTCAATTTGGATATGTTTGGTAAGCTTTTTAACATTTCTTCAGAACTATACACCATAACTGATTTCATGGCCCAAAATACACTACATTTGTTAATTGTTTTAATGGTATTTGTAGTGGAAACTATTAGAATTTCTATAATGGTTTCTATTTTTTTTTCTTTTTTCTCCAGCAGGGCTACTAAAACACTGTTTGTGATTTGAATCCCTCTTCTGGAATTAAAGTATAAAGAATAAAGCCTTCCTTGGAACATGGCACAATGTTTTTTTCTGTCATGACCACTGACCTTCTTGTCTTTTGTTATTGCAGGCATTTTCGTTATATTTGTATACATTAATGTCAGCTAAAATAAATGAATTATCTTTTTATTATCTGTTAATTCTATATTATTCTATTATTGAAGAACATCTCAAAAGATTTCTGCTAAGATTTCTGCTATATTACAGTTAAGGTCGTGAAGCTTCTACACCCCTGTACAGCCACTGCGCACAGTGAGTGCTGAGTGTGACAAAAGTGCCTTGTTCAACATATCAATAAATACAACTTAATGAGAGACCATAAAGATAAATGATGTATCTGCATAACAGTGAAACAATAATTCTGCTATCAAGGCCAAGGGTTTATTATATAAATCTAGCAGTAATATTGTGTAACACAAAACAAAACATACAATCACCATCCACTTTATTAGGAACACCATGCTAACATTGGGTAGTAGGACCCCCACTTTGCCCTCAGAACAGCCTCAATTCTTCATGGCATGGATTCCACAAGGTGTCGGAAATATTTCTTTGAGATTGTGGTAGATGTTGACATCACTGCTTCATATACAGTTGCAATCAAAATTATTCAACCCCCCATTGCAAATCAGGTTTATTGTCAAAATTTACAGACTTTCAGCTGTTTGCAATGAACAAATCAAACAAAAGTAATTGAAATAGTTCAACTCAACGAATACTTCAAGTGGTTTCCCCAAATTCAACTGAAAACACAACTTATAATAACTTCTCCAGTCTCAAAATTATTCATGGCACGCATCTTTAGTACTTAATAGAGACCCTTTTGCTGTTATGTCCTGCTGCAAACGAGATGCATAGCCAGACACCAGCTTCTGGAAGCGTTCCTGAGGAATCTTAGCCTATTCCTCATGAGCAATGGCCTCCAGTTCAGTAATATTCTTGGGTTTGCGTGTTGCAACCGCCTTCTTCAAATCCAAAGTCAGGTGATTGTGATGGCCCTGTAGAATCTCCAGGATTTCTTCTGCAACAAAGCCTTGGTGGAATTTGGGGTATGCTTGGGATCATTGTCCTGTTGGAAGGTCCAATGACACCCAAGCTTCAGCTTCCTCACAGATGACATGACGTTTTCTCCTAGGATTTCCTGATACTTCAATGAATCCATCTTGCCTTCCACACGCTGCAGGTTTCCAGTGCCAGAGGATGCAAAGCAGCCCCAGAGCATCACCGAGCCACCACCAGGCTTGACTGTGGACAGAGTGTTCTTTCTTCATTCTTCTTTCTCTAGACATACCGCTGATCCATCGTGCCGAAAAGTTCCATTTTTTTTTTAATCTCCCCACAGAACAGAATCCCAAAACTTCTGTGGCTTATTTATATGATTTTGAGACGACTTTTCTTGTGTTTTTGGGTCAGTAGTGGTGTACGTCTTGGAGTTCTGGCATGGAAACCTTCTGTGTTTAGTACGCGCCATACTGTGCTCACTGAAACCTCAGTGCCTGTTGCCACGAAGTCTTGCTGCAGGTCTTTTGCAGTCACTCGAGGGTTTTTCACAACCTGCCTTCTCAGAAATCTGGTTGCAGCCATTGATAACTTCCTTTTTCTGCCCCGTCCAGGTATTTCATGTATTTTCTGCCCCTAGCCAGTTCAGGTATTTCATGTGTTCCAGCTCAAGCACACCTGGTGCAACTAATGAAACACCTGTTTTGCATATTTGTACTGTTGTGAGGATTCTATTCAGGGGGTTGAATAATTCTGAGACTGGAGAAGTCATTATAAGTTGAATTTTCAGTTGAATTTGCAGAAACCACTTGAAGCATTCGTTGTGTTGAACTATTTCCATTGCTTTTGTTTGATTTGTTCATTGCAAACAGCTGAAAGTCTGTAAATTTTGACAATAAAATTGATTTGCAGTGGGGGTTGAATAATTTTGATTGCAACTGTAATTACTGCAGATTTGTCAGCTGCATGTCTCTCGTTCCCCACATACCAACTACTTTGTGACATGGTCCATTATCATGCTGGAAGTAATCATTATAAGATGTGGCAATGATCAACAACGATAACCATATAAACAATAATTAAACATTTACATTTATGGCATTTGGCAGACGCCCTTATCCAGAGCGATTTACATTTATTTCATTTATACATCTGAGCAATTGAGGGTTAAGGGCCTTGCTCAAGGGCCCACAGTGGCATCTTGGTGGTGCTGGGGTTTGAACTCACGACCTTCTGATCAGAAGATCAGTAGTAGTAAACAATGCGTGATTAGTATTAAGGGCCTAATGTATGCAAAAAATAATAATAAAAATTCCCCACACCATTACACCACCACCACCAGGCTAATCTGCATGAGGCAGGTTTGGTCTGTGGATTAACGCTGCTGGCTCCAAATTCAGACCCCACCATATGCATGTCGCAGCAGAATCAGACCAGGTGATGTTTGTCTGGTCTTCAACTGTCCGATTTTGTTGATCCAGTGCCCACTGTACTCTCAGATTCCTGTTCTTGGCTGACAGGAGTGGAACTTGATGTGGTCTTCTGCTTTTGTAGCCCATACAATTCAAGGTTCGGCATGTTGTGCATCCTGAGATGCTTTTCTGCTCACCACGCGTGTATAGAGTGGTTATTTGAGTTACCATTGACTTCCTGTCCGCTTGAACCAGTTGGGTCATTCTCCTCTGACCTCAGTCATCAACAAAGCACTTCTGATGCAGAACTTCCACTCATTGGATGTTGTTTGTGCATGAAAGTCCCAGCAGATCAGCACTTTCTGAAATGCTCATGCGACAGTCAAAGTCACTGGGATCACATTTTTCCCCCATTCTGATGTTTGATGTGAACATTAACTGAAGCACTTGACCTGTATCTGCAGGATTTTATGCACTGCAGAAGTCATAAATGGACAAATACGCACTGAGTGACTAACATGAAAGGTGTTTTGATGTTATAGTACAGGTGCTATTTACTTAACTGTCGGAGGATGTAGATTATATCCCAATAAACCACTATTGCATTTCATAAGACATCCCACTTCATAAAACGCAACTGACCTGGTTTCTATTGTTACTTCCTTTATTGTATTGTAAATATTGTTTTGCTCATATACACACACAATGAACAGAAGGGTTTATAGTCTGATGTTGGCAAACTGATTTTTATAACTTGTATCTGACTTTGTGATTCAATGCATTATTAGATTAAAAGTTCACAAACATTACTCTGTGTTTCTAACAGGGAAAACACCCCAAGACCATGAGACAGAAAAATGAATGTCTACAAAAACAAAAAGGCCTCCAGACGTCCATAAATCCAGATAAAAGCACATGTGCATTTTTTTTTTTTTTGGCACACACACACACACACACACACACACACACACACACACACACACACAATTAAATAGGAAATTTAGAAAGAAAAAGGGGGGGGGGTCATTATAGATAAGTCATTATAAAATACCAAATTTTAAGACAAAAAAATTCAGTTGAGAGGTAAATTAAATGCACACTCCTCAGGAAACCATATCGTATCCTGAGCGAAAAAAAACTATCATGGTTTATACAGTACTGTGCAAAATTTTAGGCACCCTATTTTTTTTTTTTGTACAAAATTTGTTATAGGTTTTTTATTTTATGACTTCTACATTATCAAAAAAACATTTTAGATTCCCAAACATTAGTTTTCTAGCACAAAATGAAATGTTACAGAAAAATGTTTGTATGTCATTAAAGAAAGCAGCTTATTACGTAAGAGACACTTTTCAGACAAACAACACAATGAAGGCTGCTGGGTTTCGCTGCAAAAATAAGAAGCAAGTGCGAAAGTCAAAGTCTCCAGAAGAACTGTGTCTGGTTCTGCAAGATGCTCAATAAAACTTACCAGCTCATTTCCTTATAAAACTGCACTAATTGTACCGGAGACTACTATTTTTATTTTTTATTTTTTTGTCACACCAAATATTGACTTTGTTTCATTTACTACTGTTTACTGCTCTTTACTGTATTTTTTTTTTTTTAATATAGAAACATTTGATTTCATTATTTTGAAGGCATCTTTGTTCTACAGCATTTCTTTGCATGTGCCTAAAACTTTTGCACAGTACTGTATTTTCTACAAAAAAAAAAAAAAAAAGTTTATCATAATTGCTCAGGCTGAGTGAAAAGGAAAGACGTCACTTCGATATCTGTGGATGGGGTTAAAATAAGCATGTTTCTAAATCTGTATTATGCTCAGAATTATGATAAAGGAGCAAAAGGAAGAAAACCTCTCATGGGACAGACTCAACAGAGATAAAACTTAGAAACTAATCTGGAAAACGTCATTGTTATCTGATCATCTGCATACAGTGGATATAAAAAGTCTACACACCCCTATTAAAATTGTAGGTTTTTGTGATGTAAAAAAAAAAAAAAATGAAACCAAGATAAATCAGGTCAGGTGTTTTTCCACCTTTACTGTGATATAGCAAGCGACAAAATTAAAGTGAAAAACAAATAGAAATATTTTAAGAAAAAAAAAAAAAAAAAAAGCTGGTTGCATAAGTGTTCAAACCCCTTAACTAATACTTTGTTAAAGCACCTTTTGCTTGTAATACAGCGCTCAGTCTTTTTGGGTAACAGTCCACCAACTTAAAACATTTAGAACTTGATTTCAGCAATTTTATTACACTCTTCCTTGCAAAAATGCTCCAGATCTATAAGTTTATGAGGGAATCTCCTCTACACAGTCCTCTTCAAGTCATTCCACAGGATCTGGGCCATTCCAAATCGTTGATCTTCTTCTTCTTCTGAAGCCGTACCTTTGCTGACTTGGATTTGTGCTTTTGTGCTGGAAGGTGACAATTTTCTTCCCCTTCAGTTGTCTAACAGAGGGCTTCAGGCTTTGTGCCAAAATAGAGTTGTACTTGGAGCTATCTGTGATTCCGTCTATCTTCAGAGCCCCAGTCCCAGCTGAAGAGATGCACCCCCAAAGCATCATGCTGCCACCACCATGCTTCACATATGATGCTTTTTGGGTGATAAACGGTCTTGTTTATTTTTGCCAAACATACAGTATCTTTTAGAATTATGCCCAAAAAGTTCTACCTTGATCTCATCAGACCATAACACATTTTGTCACATGACTTGATGTGATTTAGGCAGGCTTGGATTTTTTTTTTTTTTTCGTGATAAAGGGTTTCAGTCTACCCACCCCCTACCCCATAGTCTGGACATGAAAAATATGAGAGATTGTTGTCACTTGCAGGGAGTGACCAGTACTTCCCAGATGTTCCTGCAGCTCCTTTAATGTTGCAGTAGGTCTCTTGGCATCCTCCCGGATAAGATTTCTTCTTGTCCTTTTGTCACCATGTTCTTGGTAATGCCACTGTGCTGCCCCATTTTCTCTACTTGCTGATGATGGCCTTCACAGTGTTTTATGGTACATCTAATGTTTCAGAAATTCTTTTGTACTCCTCTCCCGATTGATACCTTTGGACAGTGAGATCCTGTACATGCTTCATAAGCTGTTTGTGGACCATGCCTACAGCAGTCAGATGTCAACAAAATCCTACAGAATGGTGAATCCTACAGCTGGTCTTTATTTGGGGTTAATCAGAATCACTACAGTGATGACTGTATGATAATTACTTTTGAACATGAGTTTGAATGTGATTGGTTAATTCTGAGCACAGTCACATGCCCCATTATAAAAGTGTACACTTACGCAACCAAGTGATTTTTTTCTTATAAAAAAAAAAAGTTTCTGTTTGTTTTTCACTTGAATTCTTTTGCTTAAAAAGAATTCTTTTGCTTTAAAGTTATAAAAAAAAGAACTGACATGATTTATCTTGCCTGTAAAGTTAACAGGGATGTGTAGACTTTTCATACCCACTGTACAGTGGGTATAGAAAAGAATCACTCCCCCCCCCCCCCCTTAAAATAATCATATTTTGTTGCTTTTCAGCCTGAAATGAAGACGGACACAGTTTTTGTTTTATCCAGCTGTATTTACTCATTGCAACTTATAACATCCAAGTGAAAGATATAACACCAACATGCCAGAATTTTTTTTTTAATTAAAAAAACAAAACAAAACAAAAAAAAACAGAATCACTGAGTTGGAAAAAGGATCACCCCTTCCTAAAAATGACTTGTAAACTCAATAATGTGTAGCTAATCACCTTCTCAATGGCACACAAAGCCATCTGACTGTCAACTGTGATCAGCTGTGGTCATTTTGATTAGCTCAGCATGAAAAGATCTTTCCTGGAGTATTTTGTAGTGCAACTGAAGCAAACAATCAACTATGGGTGGCAAGGCACTGTCAAAAGATCTCCGGGATAAAGTTGTGGACAGGCACAAGTCAGGAGATGGATACAAAAAAAAAAAATTCAAAGGCTT
Source organism: Cranoglanis bouderius (assembly GCA_023630585.1). NCBI lineage: Eukaryota > Metazoa > Chordata > Actinopteri > Siluriformes > Cranoglanididae > Cranoglanis > Cranoglanis bouderius. Next base: position 2,841,540 of record CM042546.1, on the reverse strand, counting down.
TATCAATGCCTAGAAGCACAGTGAAGTCTATTATTAAGAAGTGGAAGGTATTTGGTACAACACTGACCCTCCCTGGATCAGGACGTCGCTCCAAACTGGATGAAAGAGCCAGGAGGAAACTGGTCAGAGAGGCTACCCTGAGGCCTACAGCAACTCTGAAGCAGTTGCAGGAATTTATGACAAAGAGTGGTCATTGTGTGCATGTGACAACAATATCACAAATACTCCACAAATGTGGCTTGTATGGGAGGGTTGCAAGAAAAAAGCCACCCACGACTGAGCTTTGCCAAAACGTGCTGTGAGGATTCTGAGGTCACATGGAAAAAGGTGTTATGGTCAGATGAGACTAAAATTGAATTGTTTGGCCTCAACACCAAATGATATGTCTGGCAGAAATCCAATACAGCTCACCATCCAAATAACACCATTCCTACAGTAAAGCATGGAGGTGGTAATATCCTGTTATGGGGGTGTTTCTCTGCAGCAGGGACTGGAGCACTTGTCAGGATAGAAGGAAAAATGGATGGGGCAAAATACCATCAAATTCTTGAGGAAAATCTGCTGCCCTCTGCCAGAAAGTTGTCAGTGGGAAGAAGGTTTACCTTCCAACATGGCAATGACCCAAAGCACACAGCAAAACTGACCACACAGTGGTTGAAGGAGAAAAAGGTGAATGTCCTTGCATGGCCTAGTCAGAGCTCAGACTTAAACCACATTGAAAATCTGTGGAATGACTTGAAGATTGCAGTCCACAAACGGTCACCATCAAACTTAACTGAACTTGAGCAGTTCTGCAAAGAAGAATGGGCAAATATTGCAAAGTCTAGAAGTGCAAAGTTAGTAGAGACATATCCCAACAGACTAAAGGCTGTAATTAAAAAATTAAGGCAAATTAAAGCAAGGGGGTAATCCTTTTTCCAACTCAGTGATTCTGGTTTTTATTTTATTTTCTGACATGTTGGGGTTATATCTTTCACTTGGATGTTATAAGTTGCACTGAGTAAATACAGCTGGATAAAACAAAAACTGTGTCTGTCTTCATTTCAGGCTGAAAAGCAACAAAATGTGATTATTTTAAAGGGGGTGATTCTTTTCTATACCCACTGTATATTGATTATTTTACTTAGTTATTTATTTTTAAATGCAGATATTAATTATATACTGTAGGTCAAATTTACATCATAGTGACTGACCTTATATTTGGAAGTGAACTGAAACTGTTTGAAAAATAGTTTGAGGTAAAAATAAATCCCTTTTGTAGTAATTGAATGGCGAGTGCCTTAAAATGCAGTTAAACAAACAGACAAAAATGCCTCCAAATGTGTGACTTATAAAGAAAACAAAGAAAGACATTTTAAAAAGTGGATTTAGGTATATTGGGACATCGGTTAAAACTGGGACAGTTTGACTTAGCACTTGTTTTCTGACCTGAAACGATAAGTAAACGCCAAAGCTTGTGTTACTAAGCCCTTGCTTCATGTGACACTGTGTAAGGGATTGTGGTCAGCTTCAAACAGGAAGCTGACCCCAAAAAGCCTGTTTTAGGAAAAAATATAATACAGTACTGTGCAAAGGTTTTAGGCACATGCAAAGAAATGCTGTAGAGCAAAGATGCCTTCAAAATAATGAAATTAAATGTTCCTACATTAAAAAAAAAAAAATACAGTAAAGAGCAGTAAACAGTAGTAAATGAAACAAAGTCGATATTTGGTGTGACAAAAAAAATAAAATAAAAACAGTTGCTCCGTATTGGTGGTAGAGAGAGACTGTGAATTTTGAATGCATATATCTTCTAAATGAGATTTCTTTCCATTGTTTTGGAGCACACTAGCTTATAGATAACTTTAAGGCTAAGATATTCACACTAAAAGGCACAAAACTTCCATTTTAATTTCATGGGGCTTTAAGGTGTAAATTTATGGGGGGGGAAACAGTACAAACACAATCCACCAGATGGCAGACATGACTCAAGTACTAAATGTGGTTTGCTGTTGCTTTCAAACAAACAAACAAACAAACAAACAAATAAATAAATCCCATTTTAGCGTATATCTTTAAAGTATTTGTAGAACACGGTCTGAAACTGGCTCTTATCAACTCTGCACATTTCCCTCCAGCATCCCCCAGGTGATCTGCCACTCAGCAAAAAGGGGGATATGAGAACAACCTGGCAACTCGTGTCAAATCTTGTCGCATTGGATGTAAGAAACAGCCGAGGTAGGCAGTGTTTATTCCAGTAACCGTGATTAATGTCTGCTTCAGTTACCAACACTAGCCCGTGTTTTATCCGGTTTTCTGTTGTGTTCTGAGTTTCTGGATCTTTACACAGATTTCTGTAACAGATTTGCTGCGTAGCTCAAGGTTTAACCTGTCGTCAGCTACACAAACCTGAAGCCGGGCTCAATTTATGGAAGCGCCTCCCAAACGCATTCTATGAGCAGGTAAGACGCCGACAAGTTTCTCCTACTTAAAACAACAAACAAACAAACAAACAAACAAACAAAAAACCCTTACTGACATGTTCTACACGTTCTGTGGCTGTCCTGCACTAACCAGGAGACTTGAGTGCAACCTGTTGCTTATACAAGGTTATTTGCTAAGCTAACCCGCTAACAGGAATTTCTAACTTTTCAACTTTAGCCAGGAGACAGTTACACAGAGCTGTATAACACGGGTTCATGCTCGTTTGTCGTATTAAATAAGACAAATAGCAGTGATTGTAATGGTAGCTAGCATGGAGAATGGCTCGGTTTGATAGCACAGGTGAGTTGCTAGCTGGTTAGCACGTTAGCTAGCCAGCTTGTTTATACTGTATGTCGCGTATTTCCCCCTAAACTCTACCTTAATAAGTTTTTATTAGCTGTACCAGCTGATGTGACTGCGAATTAACACGAGTCACCTGAACACAGTGTGTGAGTGAACTGCTCTACCATAACTCGTGTAACTTTATGCACCTGTCATACGTTCTCTATGTTCCCCTGTTCCACAGAGTCAACTGTATGCGCAGTGAACTCCTATTCAGGGGAAAGTAGCTAAAAAGTTGCTCGATGACGTCACGTAGTAATTTGCATCCTGTTTTTATTCATCATGATACAGTTATGGTGCGCGGACTCAAAATTCCACTTTGAATAAAATATAATAAAATAGGAGTTTTTTTATTTATTTATTTTTTAAAATCTGAATAGAAATTAATAGATTGTAATTTCTTTCTTAAATAATTTCTTTTTATAGAAAGAAGCCATCTTTGGTGTTGGCACTGTAACCAAATTAAAGGTTTACGTATTTACAAAATACTGTACTTTCTGTCGAGACCGCAGACAAAAAGAAACAGTGATAGTGAGTCGTTTAAAATGAAGAAGTGTGAGGGTAGGAAAAAAAAAGTGGTGATCAATGATCGGTCGAAGGGAACGGCGGCGATCGGTCGAAGGGAACGGCGGCGATCGGCCGAAGGGAACGGCGGCGATCGGCCGAAGGGAACGGCGGCGATCGGCCGAAGGGAACGGCGGCGATCGGCGATCGGCCGAAGGGAACGGCGACGATCGGCGATCGGCCGAAGGGAACGGCGACGATCGGCGATCGGTCGAAGGGAACGGCGGCGATCGGCCGAAGGGAACGGCGGCGATCTGCACTCTCGGTCATGTTGTATTCCTTTTGTGCCATGTCACAGGGCGTGTCCTGTCGCCAAATGGTCCTATGAACATAATGAGTTTTTATTGCTTTGGTCCCCTTCACAGACGTCACAGACGTAATGGGAACCTTGTCATGGTATAATATAGCGCTGTTTGAAACTACAGGATCGTCCAGATCACAGATTTGTATAATTATAATATATAAACCCACCCGCTGATTTGAAACTGCATTCTAGTACGACATATTTCAGCCTGAAAACAAATGACTGATTTAAAACTACAGCCTATTGCAGCTTGATGATATCTTTGGGCTCTGAAGTTGTTTTTCTTGGTGAGAGCCGTTCAGCTTGTAGGTTTGGGTTTAAACCAAAGCCAGCCTCCTGCTCCGTAGATTCCTGTACATTCCTCATGTGTGTCACCAGCGAGTCAGGACAAGCGCAGTGCCTGACAGGTGCTGATATGCACAGGTTTAACAGCAGGAGTATGAGGTACCCGAGGCTCTGCTTTTAAGATGCATACAGCCTATAGTAATGCAACAGATTCTCACTAAATGCAGATTTGTACGCCGTGAAAACCTGCTGTGAAGGTAAGCGAGTTGTTTCGAGCGACCTCCTGATTCGTGGACGTGTTTCAAAAACAGGGCTAGTGATGTTGGTTCTGAAAGAGTAGGAGGAGAGATATAAGGACATAAGGACATGACTGTTGGGAATTCAGTATCTGCGCTGTCTTGCTTATCATGTTTCTGCTGATCTGGGCAGGAAGTAGTTGCCTTTTCGACAGAGCGTTCCCAGAGCCTTGGAACAGTCGACAACAAATAGAGACTCGGCTCGGACGAAAAGTTAATCATTACAGAAAAGCTTGCTGTGCTGATTTATTTGTTTATTTCCCTCTAAAAGCTCTGTAGAGATTTTAATGTAGATTTTCTCCGTCAATTCGAAATGCAAGTGTCGGCGTTCAGTCCGGGGGGAAAACGTTACAATTAAACAAAGCGTGTCTTGTTTATCACGTCTAGCGCTTCCTCAGGGTGCTTCCTTCACGTCCTGTGGCTGCATTTCCTTGCAGTGCATCGATGAACACATTTACTGCCCTCTGATTTGTATAGTTTATAGTCATTATCAGTTTAACTGAGTGATTTGCCAGTGCAGCGAGGTGTCTGATGAGTCCGGTGCAGTAGAAAGCAAGCGGAGAAATCAGGACAAGTTGAACAAACAGAGGACTTTAATAAGTCTCCTCAGGCCATGATCTGCTGTACGTAGTCAGTTTTTAAAAAATATATATATATACAGGTGCATCTCAATAAATTAGAATGTCGTGGAAAAGTTAATTTATTTCAGTAATTCAACTCAAATTGTGAAACTCGTGTATTAAATAAATTCAATGCACACAGACTGAAGTATTTTAAGTCTTTGGTTCTTTTAATTGTGATGATTTTGGCTCACATTTAACAAAAACCCACCAATTCACTATCTCAACAAATTAGAATACTTCATAAGACCAATAAAAAAAACATTTTTAGTGAATTGTTGGCCTTCTGGAAAGTATGTTCATTTACTGTACATGTACTCAATACTTGGTAGGGGCTCCTTTTGCTTTAATTACTGCCTCAATTCGGCGTGGCATGGAGGTGATCAGTTTGTGGCACTGCTGAGGTGGTATGGAAGCCCAGGTTTCTTTGACAGTGGCCTTCAGCTCATCTGCATTTTTTGGTCTCCTGTTTCTCATTTTCCTCTTGACAATACCCCATAGATTGTCTATGGGGTTCAGGTCTGGTGAGTTTGCTGGCCAGTCAAGCACACCAACACCATGGTCATTTAACCAACTTTTGGTGCTTTTGGCAGTGTGGGCAGGTGCCAAATCCTGCTGGAAAATGAAATCAGCATCTTCAAAATGCTGGTCAGCAGAAGGAAGCATGAAGTGCTCCAAAATTTATTGGTAAACGGGTACAGTGACTTTGGTTTTCAAAAAACACAATGGACCAACACCAGCAGATGACATTGCACCCCAAATCATCACAGACTGTGGAAACTTAACACTGGACTTCAAGCAACTTGGGCTATGAGCTTCTCCACCCTTCCTCCAGACTCTAGGACCTTGGTTTCCAAATGAAATACAAAACTTGCTCTCATCTGAAAAGAGGACTTTGGACCACTGGGCAACAGTCCAGTTCTTCTTCTCCTTAGCCCAGGTAAGACGCCTCTGACGTTGTCTGTGGTTCAGGAGTGGCTTAACAAGAGGACTACGACAACTGTAGCCAAATTCCTTGACACGTCTGTGTGTGGTGGCTCTTGATGCCTTGACCCCAGCCTCAGTCCATTCCTTGTGAAGTTCACTCAAATTCTTGAATCGATTTTGCTTGACAATCCTCATAAGGCTGCGGTTCTCTCGGTTGGTTGTGCATCTTTTTCTTCCACACTTTTTCCTTCCACTCAACTTTCTGTTAACATGCTTGGATACAGCACTCTGTGAACAGCCAGCTTCTTTGGCAATGAATGTTTGTGGCTTACCTAGTGAACCAAACTGAGAGACCATTTTGAAGGCTCAGGAAACCTTTGCAGGTGTTTTGAGTTGATTAGCTGATTAGCATGTCACCATATTCTAATTTGTTGAGATAGTGAATTGGTGGGTTTTTGTTAAATGTGAGCCAAAATCATCACAATTAAAAGAACCAAAGACTTAAACTACTTCAGTCTGTGTGCACTGAATTTATTTAATACACGAGTTTCACAATTTGAGTTGAATTACTAAAATAAACGAACTTTTCCACGACATTCTAATTTATTGAGATGCACCTGTGTGTGTGTGTGTGTGTGTGTGTGTGTGTGTGTGTGTGTGTGTGTGTGTGTGTGTGTGTGTGTGTGTGTGTGTGTGTGTATATATATATATATATATATATATATATATATATATATATATATATATATATATATATATATATATATATATTTTTTTTTTTTTTTTTTTATTTGTTTTGGAGAGTCTCATTTTAATTTCATACTTCATCACTTCTGGGAAAACAATCAAACCCTTTTCTTTTTTTTAATAATTCATATCTAGGCATAGCTTCATGATCATCCAATTGAATGCTCTCTAGAACTATATATGCCCCACCCCCGGAAGCATGTCTTGCTCTAAACATGGTTTGTTTTTGGCTCTGTTTATTGCCACACACTTCACTTTTCCAACGATTGTTTGGGCGAGGAAAACAATGGTTGGAGTTCCTTCATTTTGAAGATGGAGGATTTCTGAAGTGCGTTTTTTTTTTTTTTTACCAGCTTTGGGGCTCTTCAAAGCTGGAATGTCATGTCCTCAAACTGAACAATAGCGTGATTTAGTTTGTATATGCCATCAGGGTTTCTGCATCTCTCTGAACATTTCTATCTTGATCTCTTCAGGATGACTCTGCCCCCATCCGTCCAAATAACATGAGGGCTCACTGCATGGTCTGACTAGTGTAATAATGGATGTAAACCATATGATATGTGCTGCACGCTTATGTCATGTGACTGTTTTCATGACCGGTATTTGCTTCCCTCTTTGTACCCGAGACCAAAGCTGCTTAGCAAGTTCAACTGGGGTGTTCACAGGCCTTGCACAATAACTGACCGGGATTTTGAAACGCTTTTTTTGGGTTCCTGCTTGGTCCTAAACAGCTCTTTTGCTGGTTTGGATGTTTTGGTTTTTGTAGTGTTGACATGTCATATGTTTTGAAAACAAAACCACTTCATCGATCTCTCTCTCTCGATCGTGTAGTTGTCACACCAACAGCTAACAAACGGCTGAACGAGAAGGAGACAGCGTGCATTACGATGTGGAAATTCAGTTCTCCCACTCCTGCAAAGTGACGCAGACGACATAAGCCTCTCCTTTAAATAGTATGTCCATGTAAAACCGGAAGGGTGTGTTTGGAGGCAGGAGACAGTTTGTGACAGCGTGTAGAGGAGCCAGCAAGGAGCACAGTGCATAACATCATGCAGATACAGGTCAAGAGCTGTAAGCAAGATGTTCACATCAAACATCAGAATGGGGAAAAAGTGTGATCTCTGTGACTTTGACCGTGGCATGGTTGTTTGTGCCAGATGGGCTGGTTTGAGCATTTCAGAAACTGCTGATCTAGGATTTTCACCAGGGCGTTAGCTGGACTGTTAATCATCAAGGGCAGTCGGTAGACGGAGCGCGAGCTATGATCATCGCATGCATGCATGTAAAGCCTGGTTATATTTCTGTTGCTCTTTGCCCTGTTTTATTTATGTTCAGTAACGTAGTTGTTAGTGGAGTGTTTTGCAAACTGCCCCATGTGTGCGGGGGATCGACAACGCTGATAATAAACCACTGTGAAATATCAGATACGTGAGTTTTGCTTACACCTGGCTACAACCATTCAGGCTATCCGGCTTCTCTGCGTTACACAAGGCACCTTTTCTTTGCTGCCAACATATGTATACTTGAGCATTAATGGTAAGTTTTTCTTCACAAACAGAAGCATCTCTGCCTCATCACCTGATAATCGGTTTCTCCTTTCATCTATCACATGTCCAGCCAAGCTAAACAAGCCATCACTTTCAACGCTTGTACATGGAGCAGAGAGGTATAGGCTCAGGCAAGTGGAGCAAGTGCAGGGAAACGATCTTTGTTGATCCTCCAGTAGGTCAATGGGTTTTCGCGTTTTTGCCTACGACATGTTTACATGCGGCTGTGGCTGTGACGTTATTGCCTGTGCCGCCGGCAACAACACGGACCGGCTCGGAATCGGAAAGACGTGAGACTGTCACGTCACCGGTCCGGGCCGAGCATGCGGAAAATCGGCCGATTCCGGTCCCTGGCCGGTCGATCGGTGCATCTCTATTTACCATAAAACTTGCCTCGGGTGTTACCACTGTTTGCAGGACTATCAGACACATAAAATATACAACCTTCTGGCTATCTAACACGAGACTAGGTTAGTCTGGTGTCGCTAGCAGAGGGGAGGCACAACTAAGCTATCATTATATGGGTTTAGCTGCTACAGTGCCATGCAGAGTACATTAGCTGTCCCACCTTACATTACACACCTTGTTTTAGTGTTAGTGTTTCAGTTTCAACCCCTTTACTGGTTAAAAAAATAAAAAACGTTTGGCAGAACTGAGACCTGTCAGCCAATAAGACACAAGTATTTCCAGGTAATCTCCTATAAACCCTGTCTGATTGGTCTCGCCTCCGTTCACTGAAGATACAAAATTACAACACTGCCGTCTTCTTTTACTGACTTTCAGTTACATAGTGACAAACCGCTCCAAGGGGAGAATTATTCGGGGCTAAAGAAAAAGTTTTCGGGGCTACAGCCCGGAATGCCCAGGCCGGGTTACGCCCCTGATTCACACACACAACAGCCTTGCAGAGTTTACAGAATCGTCTGAGCGCCGGTTCTACGATCAGCGTTGACGAAAGAGGTCAGACTAGAACGGCCAGACAGATTCGAGCTGACAAGAAGGGCTACAATGACTCAAATAACCACTCTTTACAACCACGGTGAGCAGAAAAGCATCTCAGGACATACTGAACTAGGGCTGCAACAAACTAATCGATAATCATCGATAATTAAAATAACCGGCAACGAATTACATCGTGTATTAGTTGGGTCTGTGATGTCACTGTGGATAACCCCCGTCAGTGACGTCACTTCACAATGGTGAAAAACGCATTTCTATGAATAAAACGCGTCTGGAAAAACACCGGAGGTCACAGAGTGAGCTGCTGTGGGAAAAGTGCACGATCCAGGTTCAAAACATGAGAAGGTTTTATATTAATCGCTTCAAACAAACTCGTCAGATGCCGCGACAGATGCGTGTGCTGTTTAATGTGTTCCAGACGCGTTTCCTTCAGCGCAGAAATGACATTTTCACGTCTATATCCTCATCTGTAAATGTTAGAAATTCCCACCAGTATTTCCATTTTAGCAACAAAAGGAACGGTGTTGTTTATGAGAGCAGTAACTGTAACGGGATTATAGCATGTAACTGTATATAAATGTAAGGAGTGTCACGTTTACAGAATAAAGGAACATGTTACTGTGTTGAAATGAGTGAATGTGTGAGTTACTGCAGAACATTCAACCTCTTACCACTTAACACTTTAAAGCTTGAGGACATTTTTTTGTTTGTTTGTTTTCAAAATATAATGTTAATTTTTTTTTTTTTTAAATCCTTTGCACAATGTATAGCACAGCCAAGATATGCCAACGAATAGAGAAAAATTACACATGTAGTACACACATGACGGCTACTGCTACATAAACACTCCTTAAAATAGGCAGACCTCGGTCTTTACGGTGTGAGATGCTACATATTCTGAAGTCCTGAAATTCCTTACGAGCAAGTACTGTACGCACCCGTGGTGGTAATGAACACTCAGGGAGCGATTGTTATCGCCCAATAACAATCAGAAACCCTACAATGTGACAGAGGACTGGTGACATTTTATTATTGCTTGAAATGATATGCTTATTAGGAATGTGCAAATTTAGCTGCAATCGTCTCAAGAAGGCACAATGTTTCTGTAAAGTGAGACGAGGTCAGGAAAAGGATAATGAATATATATATATATATATACAGGTGCATCTCAATAAATTAGAATGTCGTGGAAAAGTTCGTTTATTTTAGTAATTCAACTCAAATTGTGAAACTCGTGTATTAAATAAATTCAGTGCACACAGACTGAAGTAGTTTAAGTCTTTGGTTCTTTTAATTGTGATGATTTTGGCTCACATTTAACAAAAACCCACCAATTCACTATCTCAACAAATTAGAATATGGTGACATGCCAATCAGCTAATCAACTCAAAACACCTGCAAAGGTTTCCTGAGCCTTCAAAATGGTCTCTCAGTTTGGTTCACTAGGTAAGCCACAAACATTCATTGCCAAAGAAGCTGGCTGTTCACAGAGTGCTGTATCCAAGCATGTCAACAGAAAGTTGAGTGAAAGGAAAAAGTGTGGAAGAAAAAGATGCACAACCAACCGAGAGAACCGCAGCCTTATGAGGATTGTCAAGCAAAATCGATTCAAGAATTTGAGTGAACTTCACAAGGAATGGACTGAGGCTGGGGTCAAGGCATCAAGAGCCACCACACACAGACGTGTCAAGGAATTTGGCTACAGTTGTCGTATTCCTCGTTAAGCCACTCCTAAACCACAGACAACGTCAGAGGCGTCTTACCTGGGCTAAGGAGAAGAAGAACTGGACTGTTGCCCAGTGGTCCAAAGTCCTCTTTTCAGATGAGAGCAAGTTTTGTATTTCATTTGGAAACCAAGGTCCTAGAGTCTGGAGGAAGGGTGGAGAAGCTCATAGCCCAAGTTGCTTGAAGTCCAGTGTTCAGTTTCCACAGTCTGTGATGATTTGGGGTGCAGTGTCATCTGCTGGTGTTGGTCCATTGTGTTTTTTGAAAACCAAAGTCACTGCACCCGTTTACCAAGAAATTTTGGAGCACTTCATGCTTCCTTCTGCTGACCAGCTTTTTGAAGATGCTGATTTCATTTTCCAGCAGGATTTGGCACCTGCCCACATGCCAAAAGCACCAAAAGTTGGTTAAGTGACCATGGTGTTGGTGTGCTTGACTGGCCAGCAAACTCACCAGACCTGAACCCCATAGAGAATCTATGGGGTATTGTCAAGAGGAAAATGAGAAACAAGAGACCAAAAAATGCAGATGAGCTGAAGGCCACTGTCAAAGAAACCTGGGCTTCCATACCACCTCAGCAGTGCCACAAACTGATCACCTCCATGCCACGCCGAATTGAGGCAGTAATTAAAGCAAAAGGAGCCCCTACCAAGTATTGAGTACATGTACAGTAAATGAACATACTTTCCAGAAGCCCAACAATTCACTAAAAATGGTTTTTTATTGGTCTTATGAAGTAATCTAATTTGTTGAGATAGTGAATTGGTGGGTTTTTGTTAAATGTGAGCCAAAATCATCACAATTAAAAGAACCAAAGACTTAAACTACTTCAGTCTGTGTGCATTGAATTTATTTAATACACGAGTTTCACAATTTGAGTTGAATTACTGAAATAAATGAACTTTTCCACGACATTCTAATTTATTGAGATGCACCTGTATATATATATTACACACACATGCACAGTGGGTGTAGAAAAGAATCATCCCCTTTACAATAATCACATTTTGTTGCTTTTCAGCCTGCAATGAAGACGGACACAGTTTTTGTTTTATCCAGCTGTATTTCCTCAGTGAAACATATAACATCCAAGTGAAAGATATAACACCATGTCAGAATTTTTTTTTTTTTTTTTATAAAAAAACAGAATCACTGAGTTGGAAAAAGGATCACCCCCCTCCTAAAAATGACTTGTAAACTCAATAATGTGTAGCTAATCACCTTCTCAATGGCACACAAAGCCATTTGACTTTCAACTGTGATCAGCTGTGGTCATTTTGTTTAGCTCAGCATGAAAAGAGCTTTCCTGGAGCATTTTGTAGTGCAACAGAAGCAAACAATCAACTATGGGTGGCAAGGCACTGTCAAAAGATCTCCGGGATAAAGTTGTGGACAGGCACAAGTCATTAGATGGATACAAAAGAAATTCAAAGGCTTTATCAATGCCTAGAAGCACAGTGAAGTCTATTATTAAGAAGTGGAAGGTATTTGGTACAACACAGACCCTCCGTGGATCAGGACTTTGCTCCAAACTGGATGAAAGAGCCAGGAGGAAACTGGTCAGACGCTACCCTGAGGCCTACAGCAACTCTGAAGCAGTTGCAGGAATTTGTGACAAAGAGTGGTCATTGTGTGCATGTGGCAACAATATCACAAATTCTCCCCAAATGTGTCTTGTTTGGGAGGGTTGCAAGAAAAAAGCCACCCACGACTGAGCTTTAACAAAACACACCTTGAAGATTCTGAGGCCACATGGAAAAAAGGTGTTATGGTCAGATGAGACTAAAATTTATTTTTTTGGCCTCAACACCAATCCAATACAGCTCACCATCCAAATAACACCATTCCTACAGTAAAGCATGGAGGTGGTAATATCCTGTTATGGGGGTGTTTCTCTGCAGCAGGGACTGGAGCACTTGTCAGGATAGAAGGAAAATGGATGGGGCAAAATACCATCAAATTCTTGAGGAAAATCTGCTGCCCTCTGCCAGAAAGTTGTCAATGGGAAGAAGGTTTACCTTCCAACATGACAATGACCCAAAGCACACAGCAAAACTGACCACACAGTGGTTGAAGGAGAAAAAGGTGAATGTCCTTGCATGGCCTAGTCAGAGCCCAAACTTAAACCCCATTGAAAATCTGTTGAATGACTTGAAGACTGCAGTCCACAAACGGTCACCATCAAATTTACCTGAACTTGAGCAGTTCTGCGAAGAAGAGTGGGCAAATATTGCAAAGTTAGTAGAGACATATCCCAACAGACTAAAGGCTGGAATTAAAGTAAAAGGTGGTTCAACAAAATACTGACACAAGGGGGTGATCCTTTTTCCAACTCAGTGATTCTGTTTTTAAATGTTTTTCTGACATGTTGGTGTTATATCTTTCACTTGGATGTTATAAGTTGCACTGAGTAAATACAGCTGGATAAAACAAAAACTGTCTGTCTTAATTTCAGGCTGAAAAGCAACAAAATGTGATTATTTTAAAGGGGGGTGATTCTTTTCTATACCCACTGTGTGTGTGTGTGTGTGTGTGTGTGTGTGTGTGTGTGTGTGTGTGTGTGTGTGTGTGTGTGTGTATATATATATACACACACACACACACACACACACACACACACACACAGTGGGGGAAAAAAGTATTTGATCCCCTGCTGATTTTGTACGTTTGCCCACTGACAAAGAAATGATCAGTCTATAATTTTAATGGTAGGTGTATTTTAACAGTGAGAGACAGAATAACAACAAAAAAATCCAGAAAAGCACATTTCAAAAAAGTTATAAATTGATTTGCATTTTAATGATTGAAATAAGTATTTGACCCCTTCGACTTAGTACTTGGTGGCAAAACCCTTGTTGGCAATCACAGAGGTCAGACGTTTCTTGTAGTGGCCAACTACAAGAAACACATCTTCAAGAAACACAACCAGGTTTGCACACATCTCAGGAGGGATTTTGTCCCACTCCTCTTTGCAGATCCTCTCCAAGTCATTAAGGTCATTTTCAATGCCCTGGCTGAGGGAAGGAGGTTCTCACCCAAGATTTGACAGTACATGGCCCCGTCCATCGTCCCTTTGATGCGGTGCAGTTGTCCTGTCCCCTTAGCAGAAAAACACCCCCAAAGCATAATGTTCCCACCTCCATGTTTAATGGTGGGGATGGTGTTATGACTTGGGGTCATAGGCAGCATTCCTCCTCCTCCAAACACGGCGAGTTGAGTTGATGCCAAAGAGATCTGACCACACCTGACCACAAAACTTTCTTCCAGTTCTTCTCTGAATCATTCAGGCAAACTTCAGACGGGCCTGTACATGTGCTTTCTTGAGCAGGGGGACCTTGCGGGCGCTGCAGGATTTCAGTCCTTCACGGCGTAGTGTGTTACCAATTGTTTTCTTGGTGACTATGGTCCCAGCTGCCTTGAGATCATTAACAACATCCTCCCGTGTAGTTCTGGGCTGATTCCTCACCGTTCTCATGATCACTGAAACTCCACGAGGTGAGATCTTGCATGGAGCCCCAGACCGAGGGAGACTGACAGTTTATTCCGTTTGCGAATAATCGCACCAACTGTTGTCACCTTCTCACCAAGCTGCTTGGCGATGGTCTTGTAGCCCATTCCAGCCTTGTGTAGGTCTACAATCTTGTCTCTGGCATACTTGGACAGCTCTTTGGTCTTGGTCATGGTGGAGAGTTTGGAATCTGATTGATTGATTGCTTCTGAGGACAGATGTCTTTTATACAGGTAACAAACTGAGATTAGGAGCACTCCCTTTAAGAGAGTGCTCCTAATCTCAGCTCATTACCTGTGTAAAAGACACCTGGGAGCCAGAAATCTTGCTGATTGATAGGGGATCAAATACTTTTCTCCCCCACTGTGTGTATGTATGTGTATATATACTGTATTTAATATATGATATGGATATTACGGTTGTCACGGTACCAAAATGTCAGTAGTCGGTACCAGTACCAGTAAAATTTCACGATACTCGGTACCAATTTCAGTACCAAAGCAAAGCACAAATCACACTTTTATTACTAAAGTTAAATATCTATATAAAATGTATTTTTTTAAAAAAAAACAATGTGATTCTATATACTCATTTCAAGTATTTCTGAAAAATGCTTTAAATTTTGGCCTATCACATGAGTACCTACATAAACACAGCAGCTGTGTACATAGCATAGTGGTACACTTAACAACGCGCCGGTCCACCGGTGGATGTTTTTAAAATAATTAAATGGTTAATAAGGACACATGACTGTATCAGCGTATGGTTAGCATATGCTAACCATTAAGTAAACAAAAACGAGGATGTTTCTTGCAGTCCTACACTTGAAATAATTTATACTACAACATCTATAATTCAACCGCTACCATAATTGCACGGTGCACCTATATAAAGTTCCTGACTGACTACCAGACAGCGCATCAGTACCGGGTTGACTCGGTACTACCGGTACTTATGAAAATCTGGTACCGTCAACTTTTTTTATTTTTTAGTACCGACTTGGTACCGAAGTACCGGTACTTTTGACAACCCTAATGTATATGTGTGTGTGTGTGTGTGTGTGTTTTCAGCTTTAGTATCATATTTGTGTCCGTAACTCTAAGGAACATGTCCATAAAGCTCTGAAACACCAATTTCAGAAGCACTTTAAATACAGTAAGTAAGTAATTATACTGCTTTAGTTCATGCCTCTGATGTGCAGTCTTGGACATTCAGTCAGTATTTGTGGCTTTTCCAAGTTTTTAACTTTGGCCAGATGGAAGTTTGGTTTCACTTTAGACTAACGTGCAAAAAAAAGAGCGATTTTATTAATGTAAACTTCAGTAGGAAGATGCTTGTGGAAGAAAAGAACATGAAGTAGGCTGGCTTTTTGCTCGTCTAATGCTAACGCTAACGCTTCTGTGAGGTTACTAGCGCATATATTCTTTTGTTGCTAGCCCTGTGTGTACTTTCACCTCGCCGAGCTATGTAAATACACCACAGCGGGATCGGGTCACTTTACCAAACCTGTCAGTCCAGCTCCATCTTTCCACTTCCTTGTATTATTATTTATTTATTTTTTTCTAAATCTTGCATGGGGCGCTACTGAGCTGGAAAATCACGTATTCACATACTTTGATCTCGATTCATGCTGTAGCACACAATGAAGGTCTTGTGCATCTTTTAAACAGTAACATGGCAGCCTAAAGTGTTTCTGGTGCTTGTGTTCACTCGCTTTGCCTGCAGGGTGGAACGAACACTAGTGCATTGTGGGAGCTCCACTCGTTACACAAGCTTATAAAGTTGTGTGCCTGCTGTCTCATGTCCAGGTGTGTTTATCTGTGGGAACTGAATCTTACGGTCAGATTTAGCACTATTGCAAACGTAACTTTGTGGGGTTTCTTTATTTATTTATTTATTTTTTTCTTTTCTTTAAGGGTAATATTTTGTTAGAGCGAGAGAATGACTTCCCCTTAGCAGCAAACCTTACCCATTAATTATGGAAAGATTTGTTTTTATTTTTAATTTGGTGCATTTCTCCAGGCTCTTTTCAATTGTCATGAGAAAGCTGTAGGTAAATCCCAAAGCACATACTAGCGTGCTAAATATCGGGCCAAAAAAGTACGCCGTGAGTTATTAGTTAATTTAATGGAGCGAGGTACTATTTAGAACTTATTTTATTTAGAAAAATATAGGTTCTTTACAGCACCATAGGTTCTGCAAATAACTTTCTTCTTGTCAAGAGCCATTTTTCTTTGTATAGGGTTCTTGAGTTGAGCTGTATGGTTCTTTGGAGGTTAAAGAAGTTCTTTATGGTTCATTATAGGTTCTTCAGAGCAGTGCATTGGTTCTTCAAGGTATCGTCCCTTAACATGTTAAAGATCCCTATAAGGTTCTTTGTGGGACTGGAAAAGGTTCTCCTGGCATCACACTTAAGAACCTTACTTTGGTTCCTTAAAGCACTAAGGGTTTTTTAGAGAACATAATAACATGGTTCCTTGTGGCATGCTGTGAAGGACCATTTCTGGGTTCTTAAAAGCACCAGTAAAAGATCTTGAGAGTAAAGGGTTCCCCTGTGGCATCAGGCCTTCGTTCTAATTGGAACCTTTATAATGATCTGGGGGGAAAAGCCTTTTGTCCTCTGCTACTCACTCCGTAGCGTAGCACATGTATCCGCAAATTATTTGATACCATATTGGGTATATTCATTTTAATCATTCACTGGTTTAGTGAAAGTTACGGATGCATCGGTGCACAAATTTCACAATACGATACGTATTGTTGTTTCCGCACCACATTACGATACGTTTTCGACAGAATTAGACAAGAAATGGCGACATCATTTTTGCTTTTTATTATTGCAGAATTTTAATTCCAAGAAAAAAGGCAACAGTCGTTGATTGTTGAATAGAAAACTCGCACAAGTAATTTTCTAGAAGACAAAAAAACAAATTACCCCTTGCGTCAGGCAGTTGCTTTACAATCAGATCTTGTTTCATCTCGCTGTTACCTTTTAGCTGAAATGGGTGAGAGAGGGGATTTTATAACGTGGCTCGAGGACTCCTAGCAAACTGCCGGTTCCAGGATTCACGACGACAGAGTAGGCCTGGAAATCAGGAGTTAAAAACATCCCTAATGCTGCGACTTATTTGTCTCGCTCGTTCCCAAACGGCACGTAGCGGCTGTTTAAGTGCTGTGCGGAGAAACACCCGTCGCGACCCGTGTCTTCTTCTCGCTCCTGTAACTAGCCGTGTTTCCATCCAAGTTGCGAATTGAACTTATGCGAAAAATTGGAATATCGTGTAAAACATTTTCAAATAAAGCACCGTTTCCATCCCACGTGTTCAAGAGAACAAGATCGTCACCTCCGGGGAAACTAGTATCAGTACAGATGGAAGTTGTTGCAACCGGGGAAGCCACCGTGACTCTTTCTCCCAATATAATAATTTACTTGACGCAGAAGAAACGCTGTCACTAACCTCATGTTACCTTGCGATCGGAGGCGGATGCCTGATATTTTGGGAACGGGGGGCACTTCTGGGAGGTAATTATACCAAATCATTTGGATGACTGACTTTGGCTCAGGCATTTCAGAATGACAAAAACAACATTTGAGATGCTGTGCAGCGAGATTGGTCCGCTGGTTAGTCCAGTTATGCCGAACGCCCCAGTTCCCACAGAAAAACGCATTTCTGACCCAATTATCCAATCACATGGTTTGTTGAGGCAAAGTCACATGACTTTTTAGATGTGCATCGAGGAATTTATTCAGTAAATGTTTTTCCGTCATAGTTTAATGTGTATGCCTTCTTATCAAATTCAACAATATATATATATACATATCCTCAATTGAGCGGACAGCTTTGTCTAGGCAGTGCTCGGGTGGTGCGACGCAGCTTCTGCTACCTCACTACTGATCCAGCAGTGCTTACTGGGATGTCCATCCTCTTGGATATAGTTTTACACCTTATTTCTAAGTTCTGAAATGCTGTTGCCTTATCTTTAACTTCCTTAAAATGCTCCCTCGACCAAGAGTCTCTTCAGAGGCAGTTCAGCTGTTTGCAATAAACATACTGACAGGAGCAATACGATGTGTTTAAACTTGTGTGAGATGTCGGTAGGTTGTGCGCGGTTTGAACAGAACACCGCTAATGGCTCATCTACTCCAGAGGTTCACATTATAAATAGCACACAGCAGCTGAACAGGTTTGACAGAGGCTCTACAACTTCAGCAGCAATAAAATCATGTTCTGGCTTTCTCCCACAGACCATCTTTCAGTTATTAAAGGGGCATTGAAAGTGTCTTTAGACGTATCATCAGAAATAGGCTAAAGTAGAGCTGCTTATTCCTGAAAGGTAACCCTTAAGACGTATAGCACAGAGTGGTGTTAGTGAAGGGGAGAGGGGATATTCAGAAAACAATTTATATTGAAAAGCAAAACCTTCATTGCGTTGCTCTTATGTAGTGCAGTCTCTTTAGTGAAGAACAACAGGGTTTCCCCCCCCTGTTTTTTTTCAGTGCTGAAGTAAATGTACGTGTCTGTTGCATTGCATTTCACTTTCACCAGTGCGTTGCACTCGTGAAACAATGAAATGCAGTCACTGTCAAGTCACAACCCTAAGCTTTACTCGAGGGCGTGGTTGTAATTAGAGAAGGGCCTGATCGTCTAATTTTCCAGAGGCATTACCATCCATATTTTGTCCAACAGGGGTTGACGCATCATGAATTCAAAGGTTTGCACACCCAAAAGGGAATGCTCCCCAGGTGTGCTACCCAGGCCTATGATTTGGATTCCCGGGAGACCTAGGCTAAAATGGTAGCTACTGTAACATAATGTAATAATGACATAACAAGGATGACAAGGTAGCTTAAATTAGTAGTCTATATCCTGTTCTAAAACTTCCTGTGTATTGTGTTTGCACCGTAGACAAAAACCAGCATCCTATGTAGCTTATGATTATAAACATTTTGGTGTTCTATTATCGTATCGTGTCTAGAACGGAGCCGGTTGAGGTGGTTCGGGCATCTGGCTAGGACACCTCCTGGACGCCTCCCTGGGGAGGTGTTTCGGGCGTGTCCAACGAGGAGATCATGAACGTAAAATCGATCAATAAAAGATATGATAGTTGTAACTCCATTAGAAAGTTTCACAGTCTGGACAGTTTGTTCTTCTGTGCCTTTCTCAGTAGACTTTACTGTAACACATGGTACGACACAGGCCCTGCTATGAGTCATATCCCTACTAACAGAAAGAATAATTAGTGCAAGACCAGTTCTTCTACATCAGCTGTTAATAATATCACAAGTCAAACGTTGAATATGGTTGCTGCATGATTGAATAGTACAACACTACTATGAGTTTTGACATCAAAGTGATATTAAAATACTATAATGGTCGACTCCAAAACCCAGGCTGCATCAACTGTTCTATATAGGCAAGGTAAAAAAAAAAAAGAATAAATAAAAAGGGAAGAACATCACGATAAACACTGAAATACCTTAAAGTTGGAGAATAAATAATGGTTTTCACACACAGCAGGATGTTTATAACAGCTGGAGCGCAAAGTGTATTGGTGCAGATGAATAGTTGAATAGTGGGTTTTTTGGCAGTGTATTTTTTTAATTGATAGAATAGATATAGAACTTGGAGTAAGAAGGCAGTAAAATTCATTAACCTTACAGTTTTTGGCACTTTGAGTGGCTGGGGCAAAAATTGAGAATCAGGCACATGGACGATGTTCAAAACACAACACAAAAGAAAAATAAAACACCAAAACAACAGAAAACGACGCACAAAACCAATGAAAACGACGCACAAAACCGAAGAAAACGACGCACAAAACCAATGAAAACGACACGCAAAACCGAAGAAAACGACGCGCAAAACCGAAGAAAACGACGCGCAAAACCGAATGAAAACGACGCGCAAAACCGAATGAAAACGACGCGCAAAACCGAATGAAAACGACGCGCAAAACCGAATGAAAAGAAAACCAAACAAAACAGAAAAAACACACAACCAAACAAATGAATACCATACAAGTTATTTAAAGTGCACCTATTATGCTTTTTTTAACGTGCCTAATTTTTTTTAAAGGTCTCATACAATAGGTTTACATGCATCCAAGGTCAAAAAACACTTTAATTTTCTCATAATTCACATTGCAGCATAACTTTTTTCCCCCCAGTGTCACAAACGACTCGTCCAGTGATCCGTTCACTCTAATCTCCTCCTTTCAGAGAGCCTACTCTGCTCTGATTGGTCAGATGCCCCAGTCTGTTGTGATTGGTCTACCGCTTACAGCACGTGTCAGAAAGGAAATGCTCACTACCATATCCGAGTTTCAGCTCCGTAATAATGTCGGTTTTACCGTACCAATTTGAGCCCGAGTCCGATAATGACGCATCGGAAAATAAACCCGAACCACCATCGCGATGAGAACAGGACGTCTCTCAGCTATGTTGGAGAAGCAGTTGTCAGTGAAATGACGGGAACACGAACGAAGGTCGGAGTTGAACTGGTTTGGTATCATTTAAAAAAAAAAAAAAAAGAACTCAAACCCCTGACTCTTTACATCCTCATCCTTTGGTAGTCCATGCAAAGTGGTTTTGCTTTGGCAGCGCAAAAAACGTCTTCTAGACATGGCGACAACGGGAACCTAACTCTTTCAGGGCAACTACTATTGTAGTGTTTGAGGGTGGGTCGAAGTACACTCTGTTCGCGAGCAGCCAAGGAAGACCAGAGGCGGGTTTTTTGTTACAGACCTACGTAGGTTAGTACAGGAAGTAAGTCTGGAATTACTAAGGACTCGTTTCAGGTGTTCTCTCTTTTGGGAGTCAATAACTCCATTTGTCGTGCGCTTTGATTTTTGAAACTTTGCAGACTTTTTGCATTCACAAACACCTATATAACACACTACACGAAAAGTAATCTCTGGAAAAAGCATAATAGGTGCACTTTAACTGACTAAGGGGTTTTAATCCCTATAAAGAGCTCATTTGTTTTTGTTTTTAATGAAACTGTCTTAAAACCATTTAAGTGTAAACAATACTAGTGTAACATTTCAAGCCACTTTTGATTCTTGTAACTGTAAGCAACTAAACTGACCTAGAACATTTCCACAAGGACTTGTCAGTTTCTCACACTGCCACAGACAAGTGTTTAAATTTACAACCCCAATCCCAAAAAAGTTGGGACGCTGTGTAAAATGTGAATAAAAACAGAATGCAATGATTTGCAAATCTCATAAACCCATATGTTATTCTCGGTAGAACATAGAAAACATATCAGATGTTTAGACTGAGGAAATGTACCATTTTAAGAAAAAAAATTAGGTAATTTTGAATTTCATGGCCACAACACGTCTCAAAAAAGTTGGGACGGGGGCAACGAAAGGCTGGAAAAGTAAGTGTTACTAAAAATAAACAGCTGGAGGTTAACTGGCAACAGGTCAGTAACATGATTGGGTATAAAAAGAGTATCTTAGAGAGGCAGAGTCTTTCAGAAGTAAAGATAGGCAGAGGTTCACCAATCTGCGAAAAACTGTCTACAATTTGTGGAACAATTTCAGAATAATGTTCCTCAACGTAAAATTATAAGGACTATGAACATCTCATCATCTACAGTACATAATATCATCAAAAGATTCTGAGAATCTGGAGAAATCTCTGTGCGCAAGGGACAAGGGTGAAAATCAATATTGCATGCCCGTGATCTTCGGGCCCTCAGGTGGCACTGCATTAAACACGGGCCTGATTCTGTAATGGAAATCACTGCATGGGCTCAGAAACACCTCCAGAACTCATTGTGAACACAGTTCGCCGTGCCATCCACAAATGCTGGTTAAAGCTCCATCATTCAAAGAAGAAGTCATGTGAACATGATCCAGAAACGCAGCCGTCTTCTCTGGGCCAAAGCTCATTTAAAATGGACTGAGGCAAAGTGAAAAACTGTTCTGTGGTCAGACGAATTGAAATTTGAAATTCTTTCTGGAAACCATGGATGCCACGTCCTCTAAACTAAAGAGGACTAAGGAGGAGAGGGACCATCTGGCTTTTTATCAGCAGCAAAAACCTGCATCTCTGATGGTATGGGGGTGCATTAGTGCTTATGGAATGAGCAGCTTGCACATCTGGAAAGGCACCATCAATGCTGAAAGGTATATACAGGTTTTAGAGCAACATCTGCTTCCATCCAGATTCCATCCCATCTTTATTTCTGAGAGACTCCGCCTCTCTAAGATACTCTTTTTATACCCAATCATGTTACTGACCTGTTGCCAATTAACCTAATTAGTTGCAAAATATTCCTCCAGCTGTTTCTTTTTAGTAACACTTACTTTTTGCCCCCGTCCCAAATTTTTTTGAGACGTGTTGCGGCCATTAAATTCAAAATTACCTTATTTTGTTCTTAAAATGGTACATTTCCTCAGTTTAAACGCTTGATATGTTTTATATGTTCTGTTGTGAATAACATATGGGTTTATGAGATTTTATTTACATTTTACATAGCGTCCCAACTTTTTTTTGGAATTGGGGTTGTATTAAATGTAAAATTTATCCAGAATTTATATATTTCTGTAAAGCTGCTTTGTGACATTGTCCATTGTTAATAGTGCTATACAAATAAAATTGTATTGAAGGTGTGTGAAGAGCAAAGCAAGGAAAAATGTTCAGTACTGTACATTAAAAACCTAATGATGTGATTTGTGTTAAATACGAATAAAACAGAAACAAAAAAAGGCAATGATCTAATGTTAGAGCAGTTTGGGTCTCATTTAATGTCTCCTCATGTTTCCTTTAGCAGTCAAGCCGTTTTCCGCTCTATCCTGAACGTCAGAGACGGGGAACGGGGCGAGGAGCGATTGCATTTTCGAAACTGCATTCCAAAGTGCAGCTTGATACTGTGTCCATCTTTGTGTGTCCACACTCGGCACTCTTTCTCTGGCAAGTGTGTGAGTCATGAATAAAGTGCTTTGGGCGTGGCGCAGGGCTATTCAAACACTCCTTTCAAAGTGCACCAGGAAAAGATCGCAGGAATCTGTCCTTAAGGAATAATGAAGAACGAGAGAGACATGAGCAATTTTTGTTCTATATAAATAATTAAACATTATTGATTGTATATAGTTAGCTCTTATGTTCACATTACATCCCTGCTGGAAAAAAACCCCCCAAAACAATAGAAACCATCACAGAAATTCTAATGGTTTCCACTATAAATACCATTACAAACCATTAACTTAACCATTAAACCGTTGCCATTATTTGTTCTTAATGGTATCAAATAGACATGACATGCCACCAATAGAAGGCAAAAAATTACCAGTAGCGGCCCACAGGGACCATTACAGTCTCCATTAAAACCAATACAATTCCCATTATAACCATCACAACCATTACAAATTCTATGAGGGTTTCTATTGTTTTTTCAGAATGGATATCAGTCTTTTTTAAAAAAAATTTTTTAAATTAATTAATTTATTTACTCTGGTCAGTATGTGTTTTGAATGTTGTTAATTTTGTTTTCATTTTTACGCTCAAGCTATAATTTTTTGGGATTCATCAATACCTTTTTTTCAGACCTACTCCGAGTACGTTACTCGGTACTCATCAATACAGGTCCGAGTAACCCATTTCCGTTAGCATGTCCGAGTGTGCAGAGCTGTATCGGTGAGCACGGTCATTAAAAAAAGAGCACGAGGTTTACCGTCACAAGGAGTCTCAGTGCTCAGTGCTCGCAGAACTGAACTGCTCACATACTACAGTTTCTCTAACCTCTTGCTTTACTGTTGTACACTCATAAACATGCTCATTTGTGTGCTAATTTTACTGAACGTGAACTCGCTATCCACACATTTATTTATTATTGTACGAAAGCTACAGAGAACAAAGATAATTGTGTTTAAAAAAAAAAAAAAAAAAATCAAGTAAAAGAATCATTCGTTAATGCCTCTGCGTGCGTCTGGAGGGCCGTGTGACTTTTCACCCTGCGATCACACTAGAGAGCTCGTGTCACTGCAGCGCTGCTGTTGCCTTTTGTGGGCGTGTACCGCCATCCAGTGTGCTTACTCCCGATAAAAAGGGTAGTGACCAAAAAATTCTACTATTATTTATTTGTTTATTTGTTTGTTTGTTACATGCCAGGCTTTGTATTAGCTTTTGTTAGCAGACTAGCAGCATTAGCTAACTGAGCTAACTTTGCTAGCTACAAACTCTCACCAGAGGCATCACCATATCCTTATATCTTTATATGTACTGTTACATCTTCTTCTCACTATTAAAGCACAAATGAAACCATGCACTTATCAGCTAATCAGTGTTAAAATTGGTCGTTTAATTTACATCACGTGTATTAGCAGATTAGCAGCAGATTAGCAGCAGAAGCTAAATGTCCTTACTATAGACACTCCTCAGAGACACCAGTGTTCTCTGCTACTTCTTTCCAAGCTTTATTTTTCTTCGTCATGCCTTTGTACTTATTTAATGAGGGGTTATATTTATAGACTGGAGCCAAGCGGGACATAGGAACTGCATTTGTAGTTGTAAGAGGGGAATCATGCAAGCAAATAATTTAGATTTGTAGGTTTAGTAAGTTCTCTACTTTAGTAGGTAAAATCTCAGCTCGCTTGTCGCTTGGTGGCTCGCCAGTGCACCAGTTGAGCGATTCGCTAGCTCCAGCACTCCAGATTCATTCCACTGAGAGCATCTGAGCAAAGATACAGCAAGCCGTGCTTTGTCGTCATCTAGGACAGGAAGTGACAAACCGTTTCTGGATTTAGGCCTCATATTTCATTGAACGATTTACATGCACTACCCCCCCCCCCCCCATATATTTTATAAAAGATATAAATAGGGCCCATGTACACTTGAAGCAAAATCTGTATCTGTACCATATGACTATTTTATCTCATACACCAAGTGTAGTACATTCTGTTAGCCTGTGACGCCTGGTTCACCTCCGTGTCTCCATGCCACATCTCGTACTGCTGTACTAAACATTACGAGCAGTGACACTCCAGCACCCTCATGACACGTGCGCCAAGGGGTGTGTGGGTTTCTAATGTGCAAATTTGAAATAAGTGGACGTAAATGCCTCTTCTTAGTCACCCTTATTTTTATAGCTTGAGCGCTAAGGTTTCTTGTTCCAGTGACCGCCGCCCCCCCTCACACCACCCCCCCAATACATTCGAGTCATCAGTTTCTTATCAGCTCCTTCTTGTGCGCTTCCCCGTATTACAAGATCACAAATTAATACACAGGGAGTAAAATTCCTCTTATTCCACAGCGATTTGCAAACAGTTACAATTTACAATATAATTGTAATATAGTTTTTGTAATAATAACGATCATTTATAAATTAATAATAGTAATAGTAGTAGTTGTAATAATAATACTGGTAATAGTAGTAGTAATATTTGTAGTAATAGTGACAATAATGTATTTATTTACGGCATTTGGCAGGCGCCCTAACCCGGTTGAGGGTTAAGGGCCTTGCTACCACTGCCGGAATAGTTAATAATAATAATAATAATAATAATAATAGTGTAGTAGTAATAGTGGTTGAAGTAATAACAGTAGTAGTAGACAGTTGGAGTATTAATAGTAGTTAAAGTTACAATAGTAGTATTAATAGTTGGAGAAGTATTGGTAATAATTAAAGGGGCACATTAGTATCTAAAATGGGCATTGTCATTTTTGCTCATTATTGATTTTATTATTATTTTTAAATATATTTTTTTTCTCCTTCCTTCCACATTTTTAAAATTTCCAAAACATTTCCTGTGTATTCCTAACCACTGCAAAAGGGAATGTACTTTAACATAAATAAAGCTTTTATAACCACTAATATTCCATCTTCTCATTGTAGATACCTCGGTGCTGCTGCGATACTGGAATGGACAAACGAGGTAGGACAACGTTTGTTCTTCTTTTTCTTCAGCCTGACTAGTTATTTTCCAAACCTTCAAATCTCTACCAATGAGACCGTCAGGTTTTTCCCTTCTCGGCAGCGAGTCATCAAAGTGAAAAGTACAGTCACCGGTGACCTCATCGAAATGCAAATATGTGCACTAGGTAGGGACGTGATTTGTCACGGCGGACCATGTGACTCCAACGTCTGTTCAGTAGGTGATATCTGATCTCACGTTGCACAGCATACACCCCTTCAGGTGTGCCGATCTCTGGCTCTTTGTACTTTTGTGTTTGTGTTGTATGTATACGTCTCGGATTGTAGACTCTATGGATGAAGAGAATCACGCTGTAGACCAGGGAATTATCTCAGGTAGGATAAATCCTGTTCAGGAGCTCAGGGTTTGAATGCTGGGCGTCTGTGAAATGTTTTTTTACGCTGTTATGCCTATGTGTGCGTGTGTGTGTTTTCCACTCCCAGGTCTCAAGGGTCACATGACTTTGTAGTCTTTTCATGCCTGAGTGCTTTGTCTGTTTCAGCACACCTGATTTAATTAAGCGGCGAGAGTTGCAGAAGCTGTGCTCTGTTGTAGTTTATACCAGAGAGTACCTTTCTTCCTTTATTGCTACATGCTTTAAGTTTGAAGCTAAATCTGCATTCTTCATGACCTACATGAGAAAATGGACAGAACAGAGGCAGGATGGAGATTAAGAGAATAAGACCTTTAGTTTTCACAGCCAGCTTGATAGTTAAAATGCTAATTGCTATCATCCTGGTTTCTTCTGTAAGCTTCTGGTCAAACAACACAGCGCTGTGTATGGTTTCTATTTAGGGAGTGATGTGTTTAGTGGCACTACTGCCAAGTCTCTTTATATGTAAACATTTCCAGTTCCAAATCCAATTTCAATCTTTTCCATTTGTTGCAGGATCGAATCAGATTCATTCCTTTTTTCTTTTTTTTTCCCCTTTGACATCCGATCCACCATTTTATCTTGGTATCGGCCCGATTCCAATCACATGTATCAGATCAGTGCCATCTCTAACAGCAACAATAATACGATACGTGATAATAGAATGAATTGATTGATTGTAATTATCATAGTAGTTTGCAGTAGTAGAAATATTAGTACTAATATTAGTGGTGTTATTAGGGATAGTTGTATTAATAGTACTAGTACCAGTAATACAGAAGTAGTAGTAGTTGTAATAGAAGTTGTGGTGGTAGAAGTAATGGAAGCAGCTGTAGGTGTAGTAACAGTGATACAGAAATGATAGTAATTGTGGTGTTGGTAATAGTACTAGTAGTTGTAGTAGCAGTAGCACTAGTATTAATAGTAGTACTACTAGTTGTAGTTATAGTAGGAGTTGTCGTAGTACTAGTTGCTGTATTAGTAGTAATAGTAACAGTAATACAGAAGTAATAGTAATTGTGGTGTTGGTGTTGGTAGTAGTAGTTGTAGTAGTAGTAGTAGTAGTTTTAATATTAGTAGTTGTAGTAGTAGCTGTATTAATAATAGCAGTAGTACCAGTTGGAGTGATTGTAATAAGTGTAGTAGTAACAGTAATACAGACGTAGTAGTAATTGTAATATTAGTTGTACTGGTGGTGGTAGTAATAGAAGCAGCTGTAGTAGTTGTAACAGTAATATGGTAAACGGTCTGCACTTATATAGCGCCTTTTAACCTTTTGTGGTTCGCAAAGCGCTTTACACTGTGTCTCATTCACCCATTCACTCACACACCAGTGGCAGCAGAGCTACCATGCAAGGCACCTGCCTGCCATCGGGAGCAACTTGGGGTTCAGTGTCTTGCCCAAGGATTCGGACCGCCAACCCTACGATTAGTGGACAACCCGCTCTACCACTTGAGCCACAGCCGCCAGAAGTAGTAGTAATTGAGGTGTTGGTAGTTGTACTTATAGCAGTAGAACTAATAGTAATAGTACTAGTAGCAGTTGCAGTAGTACTAGCTGTACTAGCAGTTGTATTAATAGTACTAGTTGTAGTAACAGTAGTAGTACTGCTAGTGATAGTGCTAGTGATAGTACTAGTGGTAGTGTATTAGTGTATAAGTGTATTAGTGGCACTTTATTTATTTATTTATTTATTTTACATTTTCCATTGTCATTAACATGAGGTTTTCTTCAAAATAAACATTTATATAAAATGTAAT
The DNA here is from genome assembly GCA_023630585.1 of Cranoglanis bouderius. Classification (NCBI taxonomy): domain Eukaryota; kingdom Metazoa; phylum Chordata; class Actinopteri; order Siluriformes; family Cranoglanididae; genus Cranoglanis; species Cranoglanis bouderius. The sequence continues at coordinate 2,813,193 of CM042546.1, read as the reverse complement.
CTTGTTTTAACAAAAATGAAGTGATTTACCGTATCTGTATCCATATACTAACCTTTTAGTATATATCTGGACATGAGTAAGGGATGGAGGGAAAGAGAGAAATTGGAAGTTGATGTCAGGGAAAAGTAGATGATAATACAGTAAGAGTCGTGGAGAGAGAGAACACATGCAGCCATACATGTCCACTAAGTGTGTGTGTGTGTGTGTGTGTGTGTGTGTGTGTGTGTGTGTGTGTGTTTATTGAAGATCTGCCACTTCTGTTCCTTCTCCAGTTTCACAGCTTACACACAAATGGCTGATCAAAAAATAAAACCAGCAAACATTTGTATCTGAGCTTCACCAGATCATAAAAGGCTTATTTGAATCAACTTTTAGAACATAAATGAATGACATAATGACATAAACGTCTCCATCTTCTTGCTAGTTGAAGTCGCAGTAACCAGTTTGTACTGTAGAGGGAGCTTTTTAGTTCGTCCAGTGCAGTCTGGAGATTTCTTGAACAGAAAAAAAGCTGAACAGTTTAATCCACGTTCTAGTTTTCAAGAAGTAACAGTTTCTTCCAAGATAAATTGTATGCACTTTATTTTTTTTGTCCATGGTGACACTGCTATGTTCTTATCATAAACATTTGCAACAAATGAATGTTGATAGGGTCATCACGTATATATTTTTGTGTATTTCTTGTGATTGTTCCCATACTTTAGATTTAAATGCCCCATTTATAATTTGTGTCTACTCTTAGTTATTGCCTTATAATACAGATTTATATATTTATATTTACATTTATGGCATTTGGCAGACGCCCTTATCCAGAGCAACTTACAGAAGTGCTTTGAGTCTCTATCATCAAATACATCCCGATACTGGTTCACTGTATGATAGATTATCTTTTCTGTTCTAGACTGTATGAAGCCACTGTTTATAAAAGATTTTGAGAATAAAGTCATAGGGGGTTGAGTCAGCATTTCAAGAATAAAATTGTTGGCTAATATTTTGTGAAAAAAATGTAATATTTTGAGAATATAATTAAAAGTTTTTGAGAAAAAATATCAATATTATGAGGGGGGAAAAAGTCACAATATTTAGAAAATAAGACTGTAATATTTCAAGGAAAAATGTCATAATAAGAGTATAAAGTTGTAATATTTCAAGAATAAAGTTGCAGTGTTTGATTTCCAGGTTTTAAGCAGTGACTGCTCTTAGTGATTGCCTTGTTATACAGAGATTTTCTATATTATAGATGATCGTTTCTGTTCTGGATTATATGAAGTTGTTTTAGGGCCACTGTTTTAAAAAAAAAAAAAAAAAAAGATTTTGAGAATAAAATCATAATATTGCGAGAATAAAGAAACTATTACGAGGAAAGAAAGACTATTTCAAGAAAAATGTCACAATATTGCAAAAAAAACAGTTGCAATGTTTCAAGAACAAAGTCATAATACTGTGACAAAATGCTGCATACAGTGTTTGTGTGTTAAAATGAGGGACGTTGAGGATTTGGTGAAGTTATTGTGTCTTTTGTTGAAGGAGAAATCACAGGCAGTGTTCACCTTCAAGGCTACCGATGGTTACAGAGAGGCTGTGTATGTTAATGATAATCTGAATGATCGACCCTGAAGGAGTAGAACTCTGACACGCTGAGTCCCCAGCATGTTCTGGCGTATGGACTCGTGCGATAAGCTTAAGCCTAATGGAGAGTTAATGTGCTGTAACACATCGGGGCCCGACTGCTGTACTGAGAGTGCTGGAGTTATGTCACACTGCAGCTGTAACCATCGATAGGCTTGAAGGTGACTTTGTTTCATACAGTGGGTATAGAAAAGAATCACCCCCCTTTAAAATAATCACATTTTGTTGCTTTTCAGCCTGAAATGAAGACGGACACCGTTTTTGTTTTATCCAGCTGTATTTACTCAGTGCAACTTATAACATCCAAGTGAAAGATATAACACCAACATGTCAGAAAAATAAATAAATAAATACATAAACAGAATCACTGAGTTGGAAAAAGGATCACCCCTTCCTAAAAATGACTTGTAAACTCAATAATGTGTAGCTAATCACCTTCTCAATGGCACACAAAGCCATTTGACTTTCAACTGTGATCAGCTGTGGTCATTTTGATTAGCTCAGCATGAAAAGAGCTTTCCTGGAGCATTTTGTAGCGCAACTGAAGCAAACAATCAACTATGGGTGGCAAGGCACTGTCAAAAGATCTCTGGGATAAAGTTGTGAACAGGCACAAGTCATTAGATGGATACAAAAAAATTTCAAAGGCTTTATCAATGCATAGAAGCACAGTGAAGTCTATTATTAAGAAGTGGAAGGTATTTGGTACAACACAGACCCTCCCTGGATCAGGACGTCGCTCCAAACTGGATGAAAGAGCCAGGAGGAAACTGGTCAGAGAGGCTACCAAGAGGCCTACAGCAACTCTGAAGCAGTTGCAGGAATTTATGACAAAGAGTGGTCATTGTGTGCATGTGACAACAATATCACAAATACTCCACAAATGTGCCTTGTATGGGAGGGTTGCAAGAAAAAAAGCCACCCACGACTGAGCTTTACCAAAACACACCTTGAAGATCCTGAGGCCACATGGAAAAAGGTGTTATGGTCAGATGAGACTAAAATTGAATTATTTGGCCTCAACACCAAACAATATGTCTGGCGGAAATCCAATACAGCTCACCATCCAAATAACACCATTCCTACAGTAAAGCATGGAGGTGGTAATATCCTGTTATGGGGGTGTTTCTCTGCAGCAGGGACTGGAGCACTTGTCAGGATAGAAGGAAAATGGATGGGGCAAAATACCGTCAAATTCTTGAGGAAAATCTGCTGCCCTCTGCCAGAAAGTTGTCAATGGGGAGAAGGTTTACCTTCCAACATGACAATGACCCAAAGCACACAGCAAAACTGACCACACAGTGGTTGAAGGAGAAAAAGGTGAATGTCCTTGCATGGCCTAGTCAGAGCCTAGACTTAAACCCCATTGAAAATCAGTGGAATGACTTGAAGACTGCAGTCCACAAACGGTCACCATCAAATTTAACTGAACTTGAGCAGTTTTGCGAAGAAGAGTGGGCAAATATTGCAAAGTCTAGATGTGCAAAGTTAGTAGAGACATATCCAAACAGACTAAAGGCTGTAATTAAAAAATTAAGGCAAATTAAAGCAAGGGGGTGATCCTTTTTCCAACTCAGTGATTCTGTTTTTTATTTATTTTTCTGACATGGGGTTATATCTTTCACTTGGATGTTATAAGTTGCACTGAGTGAATACAGCTGGATAAAACAAAAACTGTCTGTCTTCATTTCAGGCTGAAAAGCAACAAAATGTGATTATTTTAAAGGGGGGTGATTCTTTTCTATACCCACTGTAGTTCTAATACTATTAACGATTTCTTTATTTGTAAAGTGTATTTGTAATGTGTAACGACTTTATTCTAGAAAAAACTGCAATTTTTCTCTTGTAACATTGATGTATATTTTTTTCCCCTCAAAATATTATGACTTTATTCTCTAAATCTTGTTTTTATATATATATATATATATATATATATATATATATATATATATATATATATATATATATATATATATATATATATATATATATTGTGTGTGTGTATATGTACAGGTGCATCTCAATAAATTAGAATGTCATGGAAAAGTTCGTTTATTTCAGTAATTCAACTCAAATTGTGAAACTCGTGTATTAAATAAATTCAATGCACACAGACTGAAGTAGTTTAAGTCTTTGGTTCTTTTAATTGTGATGATTTTGGCTCACATTTAACAAAAACCCACCAATTCACTATCTCAACAAATTAGAATACTTCATAAGACCAATAAAAAAAACATTTTTAGTGAATTGTTGGGCTTCTGGAAAGTATGTTCATTTACTGTACATGTACTCAATACTTGGTAGGGGCTCCTTTTGCTTTAATTACTGCCTCAATTCGGCGTGGCATGGAGGTGATCAGTTTGTGGCACTGCTGAGGTGGTATGGAAGCCCAGGTTTCTTTGACAGTGGCCTTCAGCTCATCTGCATTTTTTGGTCTCTTATTTCTCATTTTCCTCTTGATAATACCCCATAGATTGTCTATGGGGTTCAGGTCTGGTGAGTTTGCTGGCCAGTCAAGCACACCAACACCATGGTCATTTAACCAACTTTTGGTGCTTTTGGCAGTGTGGGCAGGTGCCAAATCCTGCTGGAAAATGAAATCAGCATCTTCAAAAAGCTGGTCAGCAGAAGGAAGCATGAAGTGCTCCAAAATTTCTTGGTAAACGGGTACAGTGACTTTGGTTTTCAAAAAACACAATGGACCAACACCAGCAGATGACATTGCACCCCAAATCATCACAGACTGTGGAAACTTAACACTGGACTTCAAGCAACTTGGGCTATGAGCTTCTCCACCCTTCCTCCAGACTCTAGGACCTTGGTTTCCAAATGAAATACAAAACTTGCTCTCATCTGAAAAGAGGACTTTGGACCACTGGGCAACAGTCCAGTTCTTCTTCTCCTTAGCCCAGGTAAGACGCCTCTGACGTTGTCTGTGGTTCAGGAGTGGCTTAACAAAAGGAATACGACAACTGTAGCCAAATTCCTTGACACGTATGTGTGTGGTGGCTCTTGATGCCTTGACCCCAGCCTCAGTCCATTCCTTGTGAAGTTCATTCAAATTCTTGAATCGATTTTGCTTGACAATCCTCATAAGGCTGCGGTTCTCTCGGTTGGTTGTGCATCTTTTTCTTCCACACTTTTTCCTTCCACTCAACTTTCTGTTAACATGCTTGGATACAGCACTCTGTGAACAGCCAGCTTCTTTGGCAATGAATGTTTGTGGCTTACCTAGTGAACCAAACTGAGAGACCATTTTGAAGGCTCAGGAAACCTTTGCAGGTGTTTTGAGTTGATTAGCTGATTGGCATGTCACCATATTCTAATTTGTTGAGATAGTGAATTGGTGGGTTTTTGTTAAATGTGAGCCAAAATCATCACAATTAAAAGAACCAAAGATTTAAACTACTTCAGTCTGTGTGCATTGAATTTATTTAATACACGAGTTTCACAATTTGAGTTGAATTACTGAAATAAATGAACTTTTCCACGACATTCTAATTTATTGAGATGCACCTGTATATGTTGTCGTAAGATTATAACAGTTGCAGAATCTGCAAAATGTTAATAATTAAAAGAATCAAAACCGAGGGATCATAATAATAATAATAATAATAATAATAATAATAAGCTATTTCACATAACAGATGTTCACATATAGTCCACAAGATGCAATAATAACTGAATTTAAACAAAAGAACCAGTTCAAAAGTTCACATACCTTTGATTCTTAATACTGTGTGTTGTTACCCGGATGATCAACGACTGTTTTTATGTTTTGTGATAGTTGTTCATGAGTCCCTTGTTTGTCCTGAGCTGTTAAACCGGCCACTGATTCAGAAAAATCCTCCAGGTCTTTGCTTTTCCACCATCCTCTGCATATTTGACCCCTTTCCAGCAGCGGCTATAACTGAGGGACTCGTACACAACTATCACAAACGGTCACCGATGCTCAAGAAGGCAACGCGATACATTACAGAGTAAGAGCTGCTATTTTTACTCACCTAATGTTTTTTTTTTTTTTTAAATCACCATCTCATGCAGCGTGCACTAGACTTACATCACATAGTGTTATGTTGTATGAGATGTTGGTATTGGAACATTTTTACGGTTACTATTTACGATTATTAAATGAGCATGATGTGTTGCACCAATACAGTATGGCCATCAATGCATACCTAATGTATAGATGTAATGATTTTATATAGTTGTTTTCAGTTTTTGGGGTTTGGGCTGAGGATCAGTACCGGTGTGGAGGTTACCAGTACAGTGATCCAAAAGTCTTTGGGCTGAATTCTGTTTCCTCAAACGTGCCACTAGGTGGATTAGCTACACTACATTGCCTTCAAGGTGTGTGTGTGTGTGTGTGTGTGTGTGTGTGTGTGTGTGTGTGTGAGATGCCCTGTAGTTGACTGGCATTCCATAAAGGGTGTATTCGTGCTATGTTCCCAGAATGCACTCTTGATCCACTTTAGACCAGGTTAAACCAGTTATTAATTCATTATAAGATGAATGAATTCATTTATTTGAGTACGTCCGGAACAGCATTTGAATACTCCTTCTCGAATCCATCCTACAAATATTTGCATGTCATAACTAACCAAATAAAATTTTTAATCCTTGACTGTGCATTAATTGTGCATACAGGCCATGGAGCAAATGAACTAAAATCTTGCCAAAACTTACATATGAAACTACAGTAATTATTTGGGAAAACCTTTCACATTCTGACATTTCCTACTATATATAGTTCTGAATGCTACAGGTTCTCCACCCCCGCTGAACCTAATTTATGTTTCTCTTTTGCACCATTTATAACATCAACCTATTTATGAAACAACAACGTTAATGCCAAATTTGAAAGAATTATAAATTGACCTTGTAGTTTTCCCCTCACAAATTTACGATCACTTTGATCATCAGCATCATCCACATCTCTCTCCGTCTCATCACCTGAAGTGAAAGTCACTCACGGCATTTAAACACGAGCCTCGTCATCATCTCTTCACCGGCCTTGTTCATGCGAACATGCTGACATCGGCTGGGGAAACGTTGATTTATCGTTGATTTATCGTTGATTTATTCAGTCTGTTCCGTTCTGTTGGCGAAATTTCTTGTTATTTATATCTTTTTATTAGGTCGTTTAAACATTTAAAATCTTTTCATAAGTACAGAGTGATGTGATATAAAATATTATGTAAGATACACACACACACACACACACACACACACACACACACATACACACAGTCAGGTTCATACATATTTGGACATTGACAACGTTATAGTTATTTTAGCTGTCTACCACAGGATATTGGTGCTGAAATTAAATAATGAATATGAGCTCAAAGGGCAGACTCTCAGCTTTAACGAAGTGTTCTTCACATCCAAGTCGGGTGAACGGTGTAGTGAAGTGTTACAGCACTTTATACATGTGCTCCTGCCCTTTTTAAGGGACCAGAAGGAATTGATCACAATCACAGACATTAATTAAATTGTCATTTTTAATACTTAGTCGCAAATCCTTTGCAGACCCTGACTGCCTGAACCCATACATTTGGAGGCCGAGTCAACACCTTGAGCTCTTTATGTTCCTCAAATCATTCCTGAACAATGTTTGCAGTGTGGAAGGGAGCGTTATCCTGCTGAAAGAGACCACTGCCATTAGGGAATACCGTTGCCATGAAGGGGTGTACTTGGTCTGCAACAATGTTTAGGTAGGTGGTACGTGTCAGATTAACATCCACATGAATGCCAGGACCTAAGGTTTCCCAGCAGAACATTGCCCAGAGCATCACACTGCCTCCACCATCTTGCCTTCTTCCCATAGTGCATCCTGGTGCCATCTCTTCCCCAGGTAAGCGACGCACACGCTTCTGCCATCCACATGATGTAAAAGAAAACGTGATTCATCAGACCAGGCCACCTTCTTCCATTGCTCCATGGTCCAGTTCTGATGTTCTCGGGCTCATCGTAGGAGCTTTCTGCAGTGGACAGGGGTCAGCACGGGCAGTCTGACTGGAGGTGCTCTGACCCAGTCGTCTAGCCATCACATTTGGTCTCTGTCAAATCCGCTCAGATAAATAAATACGCTTGCCCATTTTTTTCTGCTTCCAACACATCAACTTCGAGAACTGACAGTCCACTTGCTGCTGTCTGATTAGAAAACTGATGACATGGCATGTCCTCAAAGTCGAGAAGAAAAACAGAATGGACGGAGAAGTATGTGCGCGTTCTCCCTGTATCAAATCCCAAACACTAGTCTATGATTCAGGGACACGTACAGGTTCAGGTCTGACGTTGCCTCTGAGCAGTATTTGTCTTTGTAAAGTAGCACATGATTTAGCAGTCGGTTTTCCTGGACGTTGTGTGCTTTGGGTGAATGCCAGATGGCTCAAAATTTGGACATACAGTGTGCTACTATAGCAAAGAGTGGAGAAACTAATACTTTATTGCATTTATATAGTAAGTAGGAAAGTAAAGATGAAGCTTCCAAATGCTAAACGAATTCCAACATAACGAACAAATACTGAGTGATACAGTCCTGAAGGTATTATTATTAATTCAATCATAAGTATAACTGAAGTATAAATTGTTATTGTTGTTGTTACTGTTGGTTGTTGTTGTTGTTAAAAACCCAGGCATACAGTTCAAGCATGTTTAACTGGAATTCCTCATTCTTGCCAGTTCAGTACAGGCTCATATCCAGCGCCACGAGCCGCACTATGGCCTGGTTATTGCTTGTGTAACCGCGCAAGCAGGGTAGAGGTTGACCTCCGATACAGCTTGTAGTGTTGACTACGGTGATTTTTATTTTTCAGCTCCCAGGTCAGATTGTTTATCGTGGTGCCTTTAAAGATGCGAGACTGCCAACGGTTCACTGTACACATCCTTCAGCAGCTTGATAAACCTAAAGATTATCTCACCCTATCGTCCGCGTTCAGCCTGTCGTCAGGAGATCCCACAGCCATCCGTGGCCTGGACACAGAGAGAGCCAAATTGGCTGTACTCATTCTCATGTCAGTCACAGCAACACTAGCCAATCATGGGCTTCTATTCATGTGCACTATTCTGTTGGTACAACCCCAATTCCAAAAAAGTTGGGACGCTGTCTAAAATGTAAATAAAAACAGAATGCAATGATTTGCAAATCTCATAAACCCATATGTTATTCACAATAGAACATAGAAAACATATCAAATGTTTAGACTGAGGAAATGGACCATTTTAAGAAAATTTCATGGCAGAACCTAATGGGTTGGCACCCTGTCCAGGGTGTCCCCCGCCTCGACCCTGTGTAGGATAAGCGGTACAGAAAATGGATGGATGGATGGACACCTCTTGTATAGTCCTTGAAAACAAAAACAAAATAGTGCTTGAAAAGTCCTTGATGGTCCTGGAATTTCATTATGAAGAATCTGTGCGTGTGTGTGTGTTATTTGTCTCTCTGTGTGTGGGTGTGGGGGTGTGTTATCTGTCTCTGTGTGTGTGTGTGCGTGTGTGTGTGTTATCTGTCTCTCTGTGTGTGTGTGTGTGCTGTCTCTGACTGGCACGAGACGCAGAGCACGCCGCTATTCTGTCCTCCCAAATCTCCTCCATGTACACATTTGTTAAACGATCTTTAGCATTAGATCATAATTGTTCCATTTGTCACAAATCATTGTTTACATTACGAACCTAATCACACTAGAGTTGATGGCACTTATGAAATGTTAACTGCAGATTTGATTTGCCTGATCCATTCATGTTGTTAGTGTTAATGGTCCATGGCTGTGTTTATATAACCTGGCTGAATAAAGATATTGGCTCGGTTCACAGATTGTCTATAGCCAGGGTGTTTAATTAGTAAACGTCGAGCTACATGAAATTCCTTACTTAGAAAGATCCAGAAAAGCAGATAAACATGACTGAATAGTGACAATGGTCAACGTTTAATGTTTAACTGTTAAGGGTTATTCATGAGTATAAATAAGACGATTATAAAACCGCTTACCTGGAGAAGAGATAACACCAGGATGCACTATGAGAAGAAGGCAAGCCGGCAGAGGCAGTGTGATGCTCTGGGCAATGTTCTGCTGGGAAACCTTGGGTCCTGGGCAGTCATGTGGATGTTACTCTGACACGTACCACCTACCTAAACGTTGTTGCAGACCAAGTACACTCCTTCATGGCAAAAATTGTTCAGGAATGATTTGAGGAACATGGCAAAGAGTTCAAGGTGTTGACTCGCCAGATCTCAATCCGATCGAGTATCCGTGGGATGTGCTGGAAAAAACAAGTCCGATCCATGGAGGCCCCACCTCACCACTTACACAAGGGGGACCTATACGATATTAGGCAGGTGGTTTTAATGTTATGGCTGATTGCTGTGCACGCGCGTGTATGTGTGTATAGAGAGAGAGAGAGAGAGAGAGAGAGAGAGACCACATGACCCTTTATTTGCACACACACACACACACACACATGTACGAAAACACCTAAAATATTCCAGTATAACTTATTTGCTGATTAGACATATGATCCAGACGTTGTTATAACTGTTGCAAAAGTCTAAACAGAGCAACAAAATTACAGCTGCAGTAAAGCGTTAAAAGATTTATATTGGCTCATAAAAGAGGTCGAGAATGTGCACCACTGCACGGGTCAAGGGGGAGGCATATTTCTCACACACCTGCCATTCGCTGGTGCCTCTTGGTGTAATCAGATGCTTTTCTGATGTCACTTCCTGCTGCCTGCAAATTCCACCTCACGAAGCAGTTCATCTTGCAGCGAGCTCTTGGGTTACCTCGTCCCTGTAGTGCGACATGTGACGTCTCGAGGGTCCTTCACTGCCCTCATGGCAACTCGAAATTTATTTACATGGCTGTTTCGCTCCTATGTGGCACTTAAGGGCTTACTGAAAAATCTAGCACGGGAATGACGGGCATCTGAGCCTGCTGGAATAACTTAGGCTTCCGGAGTAACTTATTTACTAAGTCAGGGGTGCTCTGAGGGAGGGACCGAGCGAGAGGGAGAGAGAGGGAGAGAGAGTGAGTTGTACTTGTACTGTGTGTGAAGGCGTGCTGGATAAGCAGACAGACAGTGAGCAAGCCAAGCTGGCTTGGGTTACCCTTTAGAATCGCTCGCTGACTAGAGAAAAGTAGAGAGGAAGAGAAGCGAGACCGTGTTTTGCCCTCCCTGCCTTGGGCCTGGGAGCATGGGCCAGGGAGATAGCGCTCAAGATCACACACACCACTCCACTCTTAATACAGGTGAGAACACACACACACACACAGACACAATTAATATCTCACTGACATTGTGCAATGTAGCACAGAATGTAGTATCCCTGTTTTGTTTTTTGTTTTGTTGTTTTTTTTTGCTAGGAGCTGCTCCGTACAGCTGTGTAACTTCTTCACACTAGTGTATTAAATGTGTTCTCAAACTGTTACACACAGAGTTGTTTTTATCTCATTATTGTTCTCAAGATTACGGCCTTGTCTTTCTGTTGCATACAGAGCAATAATAAAACCCCCTGGCTTTGATTAGTAATGATTAACATTTTGCTTTATTGTTGACGCTCAGTAAGTCAGGTTTCATTTCACTTCCCCAAAACTGTACGGAAAAGTGTTTTACTTTTTTTTTTGTTTTGTTTTTAATCGTTAATATTCAGTATGACTCCATTCTTCAAACTGCTGCATTTGTTGGAAGAAAATGTAGTCGGTGTTGTGTAAGGGTGTTGGCCAGAGCCTAATATATAGAACGTGTAGATTACATTGAGCTCATAGTCACTTATAGTCTGCTCACTGCTTTTAATTTGTACTTTGCCTATATGAAAACCAGAAGGGAAATATCGGACGCATGTGGTTTTGGTCGTAGCCAGGATGTTTCCCTGGTGCTCTTTTAATTGTTTTATAGTATCATCACCTCTTTCGGGTATTCTCATAACAGCAAACTGCATATTCTTTTGCTGACGTGGTCTGTTTGATGTCTTCTACAGGTGAGATAAATTATGTCACAATACGCTTTTGCTCATGGATATTGTGATATCTTTTATTTATATATATGTATATATATACACACACACACACACACACACACACACACACACACACACACACACACATTTTCAACGTTTTCTTTGAATAATTACAACCTGAATTGGAGCAGCTGTGATAGAAAATGTTGTGCTTAATTTTTAGGATTAGAAAAATTGTTTTATTTCAGTGTAAAATATTTACTAAATTTTTAATATATAAATGCAAATGTTATTTTATTTTAAATATTTTATTAAAATACAATAAAATATATATATATATATATATATATATATATATATATATATATAGGGCTGCAACGATTATTTTGATAATCGATTAATCTGTCGATTATTTCTTGGATTAATCAGTTAGTTGGATTAAAAGGCCAATTTTTATTTTCTGTATGTTTTTTTAAAAAAATGTTATTTCACATTCTGCCTGCCTGATGTTGTCCTTCAAACATTGTGCAAATTGAAGGCTATGAAAAAGGTATTAAATGTATCTATGTGGGCTGTACTATACATTGTGCAAAGGATTTAAAAAAAAAATATTAACATTATATTTTGAAAACAAAAAAAAAAACAACTGATTGTCCGCAGAAGTTAAATCACTATATTAAAAATGCTAGAAAAAGAAAAACAGTAACTCACACATTCACTCATCTGAACACAGTAACATGTTCCTTTATTCTGTAAATGTGACACTTCTTACATTTATATACAGTTACATGCTATAACCCCGTTACAGTTACTGCTCTCATAAACAACACTGTTGCTGAAATGGAAATACTGGTGTGAATTTCTAACATTTACAGATGAGGATATAGACATGAAAATGTCATTTCTGCGCTGAAGGAAACGCGTCTGGAACACATTAAACAGCACACGCATCTGTCGCGCCACCTGACGCGACAAGCCGCGTTGATACACTTACCAGTTTGTTTGAAGCGATTAATATAAAACCTTCTCATGTTTTGAACCTGGATCGTGCACTTTTCCCGCAGCAGCTCACTCTGTGACCTCCGGTGTTTTTCCAGACGCGTTTTATTCATAGAAATGCGTTTTTCACCATTGTGAAGTGACGTCACTGACGGGGGTTATCCACAGTGACATCACAGACCCAACTAATCCATAATGAAATTCGTTGCCGGTTATTTTTACGTAATTCTCGATTATTATTGATTTTTATCGATTAATTGTTGCAGCCCTAATTATATATTTGTTTATCAATCCGTCCCTTCAGGATTTCGTGATTTTGCGATCGCAGAAATCAATGCAACATCAAGCAAACTCCGCGATATTCGGAGGCGCGTGCAATTTTTCAAAATCGCTGCAAATTTGGGCCAAGACGCTTCATGTGACGTCATCACAACGCGCGTTCAGCCAACGCCCTCTTCGATTCACGTGTGTCACACATGAGTACAGCTAAAAGGTCTCATTTACCAACAAACATCACCGTGAAAAACAACTTCGTGCAGTTGCGATTTTGCCAATTCAAGTAGTTTTCTGCCAAAAAAAAAAAAAAAAAAAAGCACAAAAAACTCTGCAAATTGCATCGCAAGATTTGAAAGCCGCAGCAAAATCAAGCATTTTTGGCCTCAGCATTCACAAAATATCTCATCGAAATCCTGTATGGACTGAGTGAGTAATAATATACACATTTATTATTACTTATTACAGTTTTTTTTAATGCAGCACTACTGTATTTCTGGCAGTACATTATGTATCGTAGAAATGCCTTCAAGGATCGTGATGATATATTTGTCATATCGCTCAGCACTAGCTACAAAGTTAATAGTATAAACAACATTACGAAATCCGACACATCAAAAGACCAATTAATACCATTTGTACACGCATTATTTTATAGAATAGCAAAATTGTTTTAAAAATAGTCAATAAATCATTTTAAACCGGTATCAAGTTGGAACAACCCTTAAGTGTAGAAGTCTGCTTACTTTCTTCAAAATGAAGAATACCAAGGAAGTCACTGTAAGAGTGTATGTTAATTAGGTAATAAAGGAATTAAACACTACAGGGCGTACTGTTAAAGGAAACTAATCAAGTGACGTTGCATGTTTATCCATTTATAGTTACACAAGTCATTCACTAGTCACCTCTGTTTCCCCCCCCCTCTCGTTTGAAGTTAATAATAATAAGAAAAAAAAAAAGAAGCAAGCAGCAAGTTACCGAGAAACCGGGATGCACAAAGTCCTCCATCCTGATGACATTCCTGCGTCTGAAGGCAGACTCCTTCCATAAATGATAACTAAATGTCTCCTTACAGAAAGCTTCATCATTTCAAACATTATACATCTTTGTTAAGCAACACATTTCTTTTGCAGTCCATTTTAATACTTGCCCTTCCATGATATAACTTTAACACACGCTATTATTGTTACAGGCTTATTTAGTCACATAGTGGTGTAACAGTGATATATTTTCTTTAAAATCTGTGTTTTACTCCTTTAGTTGTGTGAAAACAGTCCCCTGTTGCTTATTTTAAAAGATGGAATTCTTTATAGACCTGTGAGAGAATCCATCAGTCCGTACAGGATTTCGTGATATTTTTTATTTTTTTGTGATCGTTGTGGCCAAAAATGTTTGATTTTGCTGCAAAATTTTGTTACTTTTTCAAAATTTGCGGTGCGAGTTTTTCGTGCTTTTTTTTTTTTTTGGTCTTTCGCAGTGATGTTTGATGGTAAATGAGACCTTTTAGCTGTACGTGTTTGACGCGCGTGAATCGAAGAGGGCTTTGGCTGAATGCGCGTTGTGGTGATGTCACGTGACACGTCTTTGGCCCAAATCTGCAGTAATTTTGAGAAATCGCAGGCTCCCTCGAATATCGTGGCGTTTGCATGATTTTGCGTTAATTTCTTCGATCGCAAAATCCTGGAGGGGCTGATCAGCGTGCGCGTTTATAGTAGGCATTGTGAGTTTTCTCAGATGCAGACAGTCAGGGAATCGGGGCCCGAGTGTATTAGATATCACAAATTTAGAATTTTTACATTTTACATTTACAGTACCAAAACTGATATTACGTTATATCACTTGGTACACAGGTAATTAGTTAGTGCACTTTCTCTAATAACTGTTTGTTGCGTGATCATAACATGCACTGTATATGTAGGCTTTACCTGTGCTAGGGCCATAATAACTTGCGTAAAACATCCAGAAGCACCCGCTTCTCTTTTTAAATATTGTCTATATTTAGACTCGCTGAAAGTGGACAGAAAATTAGAAAGACATCACCTAGTCTTTTATCTTCAACTGTGTAGTTTCGGGCCCCACTGTAGCCTCAGATTCCTGTTCTCCACTGATAGGAGTGCAACCTGATGTGGTATCATGCTGTTGTAGAACATTCACCTCAAGGCTCAGCTTGTTGTGCGTTCTGAGATGCTTTTCTGCTCACCACAGTCGTAAAGAGTGAAGAACCGCTGGTCACGGGCTGTTTTTTTTTTTTTTGTTTGTTTGTTTGTTTGTGTTTTTTTTCTCTCTCGCACCCCTGTCTAGAGACTGTCTTATGTGGAAGATCCCCGTAGATTAGCCGTTTTGAAATACTCAAGACTGAGATCACAGAGATCACATTTTTTCTCATTCTGATGTTTGAGTTGCGCATGAACTGAAGCTCTAGATCTGTATCTGTATGATTGTATGCGATATGTTGCTGCCACACGATTGGCTGATTTGGATATTCACATGAATGTACAGGTGTTCCTATTAAAGAGGCCAGTGTAATAGAGTATATACTATTCCTAATTGCTTTTAGCGTACGTTTGCCGTTGTTGTCTTGATTTGTTTTATTTTTTTTTCGAAATCTCTTGCAGACAAAACGAAAAACAGAGATACTGTCCTTTATTCGCCCACTATGGAGGATACAAACTCAGCTATACGTTCTTCACCTGTATCAATCTATAAGCCTTTGAACTTTGAGCCACTTTGAGTATGTTTGCAGTAGCCATACTTTGGTGTCTTGTATGCATGAACAATTAAAATGGTGTGTGTGTGTGTGTGTGTGTGTGTGTGTGTGTGTGTGTGTGTGTGTGTGTGTGTGTGTGTGTGTTTCTATCAATCATCCCAGCTGCATATGTGTCTGTCCTCTCTTGATTAAGGATCCCTGAATTGAATGTACTCTGCTGTGTGTACACCGATACTCATCCAGTCACATGCCACGCTCTCCGTTGTAACACATCCTATAATGGTGCCATGGAAACGCAGGCTGCGCTGTAGTCTCTGACATCACGCCTTGCTTTGCTCCCTCCCACACACACACACACACACACACACACACACGTGTCTCTGGGAAACATGTGGGCAGCCATTATCGTAGAGAGCAACACTGCACCTTGCAATCGTAAAGGCTTCGTTTACATTACATTACATTTGATGGCATTTGGCAGACGCCTTTATCCAGGGCGACTTAAATTTATTGCATTTATACAACTGAACAGTTGAGGGTTAAGGGCCTTGCTCAAGGGCCCAGCTTGGTAGTGCTAGTGCTGGGATTTGAACTCATGCCCTTCCGATCAACGATAAACGTCTTAAACACTGAGCTACCACTGCCACTGGCTTCAATCCATCAGCAGTCTCCACGCACTGTACGTCTAATCCGGTCCGCTCATAGTACATTTATTAACGACCAGCTATCCATAACGCCGTAGGCCGTTTTACTCGATGACTAATCCATTCTGTTAAAAAGTAAAGCTGCATTACGACATGTAGGCTCTGCCGAAGCGTCCACTTAACTTTCTCACTGTTTTGTCTACATATTCAGTATAAAAGAAAATAAAAGGTGCCAAGAGTTCTCAGTTTGCTAACGATGAGTGCTTGTTTGCGCACGTTTTACTACTCTTCCTGAAGCGCCTTTGCCTTGGGTGAACACTGAAGCGACTCCATTTCCCGGATATCATATCAACGCGCGCGCACGGGCGCACACACACGCGCACACACACACACACACACACACACACACACACACACAGAGAGAGATATCTTGCTGGAGCAGTCGTGTAAGACTTGCCTCATCTTGTGTCTCCGACCAGTTTGGCTTCTCTCTCACTCACTTCCTCTCTTTTGTGCATTATTTATTTATTTAAAGCAAACGCCCTTTGCAAAGTGAACGGCACAGCTTGCGTACTACACGGCACAGCCAAGCAGGACTGCTTCCAGTATCCTGTGCGTTTCCTTTTGTGGTCCGTACAATGTGTCTCACGACGAGAAGAAGGAAAACAGAAACCTTTTCCGACTTATTACTGCTCTGCCTTCATTCCAAAGCTGTGCAACTCGCTCCTGTAGTGAACATTTTGTTATATTTGCTCTAGTACAATGATTTCAGCCTCATTTGCTGGCAAGTTACAAGTGTGTGACTGAGATGGGTAGAACAGGAAATCGCCAGGAAATCCCCCCCCCCCCCCAGTAATCTAGTCTTGGCCAATTCACACCCATCAGGCAGCTCTCCCGGCCCCCGATGGCTACCAAAAGCTTCCTCTAAGACACAACGTCATGTATTCAAACTGCTCCGTCACGGGACGGCGTAATGCGTCTTCCGCCCGTGATTGATAGAGTAGAGAGAGTATGCCATCCCTCCCACCCAGACATCACAGCCAATTTCACGCCCGGCCATAAATCGTTGTGGCATCGTCTTTCGGATTGGAACTTGCGGTCTCCGGACAGTAGGGAGAAAGCTTTTCTTTTGTGCCACTCAGTAGCCTAGGTCAAATTTATTCTAATGATAAACATGAAAATGAAATAATTGGACAGTGCACGATAAAAATTGTAAGTATTTGTATAATACAGACTTTATGCCAAATTACAGCTGGCCAGAATTGGCAAGAAAAGGTCATCCATCCATATTCTGTACCGCTTATCCTACACAGAGCCTATCCCAGGGAACTCTGGGCACAAGGTGGGGGACACCCCTGGACGGGGTGCCAACCCATTGCAAGGCACAATCGCGTGCGCGCACACACTACGGACAATTTGGTAATGCCGATCAGCCCACATGTATTCGGACTGGGGGGGGTGGAAACCGGAGTACCTGGAGGAAACCCCTGAAGCACGGAGAGAACATGCGAGCTCTGCGGACAAAGGGCGGAGGCGGGATTCAAACCCCCAACCCTAGAAGGTGCGAGGCAGACGTGCTAACCACTAAACCACCGTGCCACATTATTACATGTAATGTTTCAATGCGTACAGGAATTGTTCATGGTGAGAGGGTACATGTTAAATCAACAATATAAAGTTTTAAAAAGCTTGCTGTAAGTCTCACCTCCATTTTCATTGGCTTCCTTGCCAAACAATCTGTCTTTTTCTAAACGAAGAGAGAGAGCGCGAGATTGTTATGACTGTAATGTGCTGCTGTTTTTATTTTGACTCCGTTGCCTGTAAGAGATGCAACTGACCTTTTCCCACTACTACTACACACTTATATTGTTGCTCTCCGAATCCAGAATGATCCTCTGACGTTTAGACTGTGCGCCTTTTCCAACGTTTCCTCAAAAATTGGCTTGTCGGCTGTCGTTTTGAAAATGCACCATCTAGAAACACTTGACGGGAAAAAAAAAAAGTCAGAATTGGACGCAATGCAGGGGTGAACAAATCATACATTCTTTAGCTAGCCTCCAGTGTGCTGCACAGTCCCATGTTTCAGCTGCCTGGAAACTAGGCTTTGGATGACTGAATCTATCGATTGACGGCTATCAAGTTTTGAATGTCTGTTGGAAAACGTGGTGTCTGTAAAAGCTTTTCGTCTGGTTTTTTTTTTTTTAGTCTTATACGAACTTTAATAATCTGCTGTCTGACGTCAGAGCAGAGCAACAAAGCATCTTTCACCGACGCAGCTTATCTTCCCTTGTCCGTGCTGCCGAACTGATAAAGCCGTGAATGTCTTCACTCGCAAAACATGAACGGGGGGGGAGGGTTCAAATTAAGACATTGAAACAGTGTGTTGTTAATCAGAGCGACTTCACTATGAAAGAATCCAATAAGTATCTCCGCTGCTGTTCACATGCAGGCATAGCAGCAATATTAGCAGCTACAGCCAACTTGTAAACAGCTTCTGATATTTATTTATTTTTTATTTATTTTTTTCTGTAATCATGCAACATTTACACAACACGCGTTATGTACTATGTCTGGCTACACCCCTTTTTTCCTTCCCTCAGCATCCACAGGTGAATCCTGTCAGCAACTGGTGATAGTTAGTGGGCAGGATATAACAAGCCTACCAGAAACCTAATGAACTAGGTGACAGAGTGGTAGCTAACATAATATAAAAGCATATGGCAAGCTAGGTTGCTAGTTAAATGCATTCATACATGCAGCACATCGTAACACAGAAAGGCGTTGGTGAAGCTTTTCAGCTATGAGCTGTGGTGTTCTGTCCTGAAATCGCACGTAAAAGCTATAAATCTGGCTTGTTTCTATTTTCTCTTATGTGCAACCATGAGGTGACTGCATGTTGTGCTGCATTTTATTTTGCTAGGTTTGGTCTCTGTAAAATAAATGAAATAGTGGTTTATATTAGCAAGCCAAAGCAAATTTCTTCACCATTACTAATCCCAGTGCTACAGTTGTTATGCTTATGTTATTTCACACGTTGTGTTTTTATTCTGTGAGGTGACTGTAGCACTAAGTTAAACTCAGTCAGGACTGTCCCCTAATTCTGATGGATACTTCACAAACTGTGTAGCTTGACATGTTCAGGCTACTGACAGTACGTCATGATCGTAATCACTCATACCCATAGAACACACACTTCTTCCAGTGTTAAAGTCATGTAGAACATTCCTTTCTACAAGCTTATAGAGATGGAGATAAAACTATGCTCCTTGTCAGAATTTGCTTCTGATAACGTTCCATCTTTCACATTCTTCCTCTCTAGATAATGACGTCGATGACCACCAGAACAGCACGATAGGGAACGACAACCCAAACTCTGGCAGAGACACGCCTCCATCCAAACAGAAGGGGAAGTTCTCCAACCTGGGTAAGATCTTCAAGCCCTGGAAATGGAGAAAGAAGAAGGAAAGCAGCGAGAAGTTCAAGGAGACATCAGAGGGTACGGATTACTCAATGCAGTTAACCCTAACTGCTTAAACCCTTTGATTTTCTTTGCTTTCCAATACTTTTCAGCTCTCTCACCATTTCACTATCGCTGTCTTAAGGAACGCTTTCATTGCTTTATATTTCATGGCTTGTTAGAAAAACTTTTAGTCTAAGTAAGAATAACAATTAGCTAGAGGATTTGAGGCAAAGAAACATTAAAATCACATAATGCACACCTAGCCGTGGATTTTCCTTTACTTATACACCCACTAATATTGGCACCCTTGGTAAATATGAGCAAAGAAGGCTGTGAAAAATGCTCTCAAACAATTGCAAACAGAACACAGTTTAAAAAAATAAATAAATTATGACACTTTGCTACAATGTAAAGTAGTGAGTGTACAGCTTGTATAACAGTGTAAATTTGCTGTCCCCTCAAAATAACTCAACACACAGCCATTAATGTCTAAACCACTGGCAACAAAAGTGAGTACACCCCTAAGTGAAAATGTCCAAATTGGGCCCAATTAGCCATTTTCCCTCCCCGGTGTCATGTGACTCATTAGTGTTACAAGGTCTCAGGTGTGAATGGGGAGCAGGTGTGTTAAGTTTGGTGTTATCGCTCTCACACTCTCTCATACTGGTCACTGGAAGTTCAACATGGCACCTAATGGCAAAGAACTCTCTGAGGATCTGAAAAAAAGAAGTGTTGCTCTACATAAAGATGGCCTAGGCTATAAGAAGATTGCCAACACCCTGAAACTGAGCTGCAGCACGGTGGCCAAGACCATACAGCGGTTTAACAGGACAGGTTCCACTCAGAACAGGCCTCGCCATGGTCGACCAAAGAAGTGCATGTGCTCAGCATCATATCCAGAGGTTGGCTTTGCAGAATAGACGTATGAGTGCTGCCAGCATTGCTGCAGAGGTTGAAGGGGTGGGGGGTCAGCCTGTCAGTGCTCAGACCATACGCCGCACACTGCATGAAATTGGTCTGCATGGCTGTCATCCCAGAAGGAAGCCTCTTCTAAAGATGATGCACAAGAAAGCCTGCAAACAGTTTGCTGAAGACAAGCAGACTAAGGACATGGATTACTGATGAGACCAAGATAAACTTATTTGGTTCAGATGGTGTCAAGCGTGTGTGGCAGCAACCAGGTGAGGAGTACAAAGACAAGTGTGTCTTGCCAACAGTCAAGCATGGTGGTGGGAGTGTCATGGTCTGGGGCTGCATGAGTGCTGCCGGAACTGTGGAGTGTAGTGTAACATGTACTGTGACATACTGAAGCAGAGCATGATCCCCTCCCTTCGGAAACTGGGCCGCAGGGCAGTATTCCAACATGATAACTACCCCAAACACACCTCCAAGACGACCACTGCCTTGCTAAAGAAGCTGAGGGCAAAGGTGATGGACTGGCCAAGCATGTCTCCAGACCTAAAACCTATTGAGCATCTGTGGGGCATCCTCAAACAGAAGTGCAAGGTCTCTAACATCCACCAGCTCTGATATCATCATGGAGGAGTAGAAGAGGACTCCAGTGGCAACCTGTGAAGCTCTGGTGAACTCCATGCCCAACAGGGTTAAAGCAGTGCTGTAAAATAATGGTGGCCACACAAAATATTGACACTTTGGGCCCAATTTAGACATTTTCACTTAGGGGTGTACTCACTTTTGTTGCCAGCGGTTTAGACATCAATGGCTGTGTGTTGAGTTATTTTGAGGGGACAGCAAATTTACACTGTTATACAAGCTGTACACTCACTACTTTACATTGTAGCAAAGTGTCATTTCGTCAGTGTTGTCCCATGAAAAGATATAATAAAATATTTACAAAAACGTGAGGGGTGTACTCACTTTTGTGAGATACTGTGTGTGTGTGTGTGTGTGTGTGTGTGTGTGTGTGTGTGTGTGTGTGTGTGTGTGTGTGTGTGTGTATATATATATATATATATATATATATATATATATATATATATATATATATATATATATATATAAAATCATTGTACATGGGTGTACAGCCGTGGCCAAAAGTTTTGAGAATGACACAAATATTAATTTTTACAAAGTCTGCTGCCTCAGTTTTTATGATGGCAATTTGCATATACTCCAGAATGTTATGAAGAGTGATCAGATGAATTGCAATTAATTTCAAAGTCCCTCTTTGCCATGAAAATGAACTTAATCCCCAAAAAACATGTCCACTGCATTTCAGCCCTTCCACAAAAGGACCAGCTGACATCATGTCAGTGATTCTCTCGTTAACACAGGCGAGAGTGTTAACGAGGACAAGGCTGGAGATCACTCTGTCATGCTGATTGAGTTAGAATAACAGACTGGAAGCTTTAAAAGGAGGGTGGGGTTTGAAATTATTGTTCTTCCTCTGTTAACTATGGTTACCTGCAAGGAAACACGTGCAGCCATCATTGCTTTGCACAAAAAGGGATTCACAGGCAAGGATATTGCTGCTAGTAAGATTGCACCTAAATCAACCATTTATCAGATCATCAAGACCTTCAAGGAGAGAGGTTCAACTGTTGTGAAGAAGGCTTCAGGGCGCCCAAGAAAGTCCAGCAAGCGCCAGGACCGTCTCCTAAAGTTGATTCAGCTGTGGGATCGGGGCACCACCAGTGCAGAGCTTGCTCAGGAATGGCAACAGGCAGGTGTGAGTGCGTCTGCACGCACAGTAAGGCGAAGACTTTTGGAGGATGGCCTGGTGTCAAGAAGGGCAGCAAAGAAGCCACTTCTCTCCAGGAAAAACATCAGGGACAGACTGCTATTCTGCAAAAAGTACAGGGACTGGACTGCTGAGGACTGGGGTAATGTCATTTTCTCTGATGAATCCCCTTTCCGATTGTTTGGGGCATCTGGAAAAAAGCTTGTCCGGAGAAGAAAAGGTGAGCGCTACCATCAGTCCTGTGTCATGCCAACAGTAAAGCATCCTGAGACCACTCATGTGTGGGGTTGCTTCTCAGCCAGGGGAGTGGGCTCACTCACAATTTTGCCTAAGAACACAGCCATGAATAAAGAATGGTACAAAAACATCCTCAGAGAGCAACTTCTCCCAACCATCCAAGAACAGTTTGGTGACGAACAATGCCTTTTCCAGCATGATGGGGCACCTTGCCACAAGGCAAAAGTGATAACGAAGTGGCTCGGGGAACAAAACATCGACATTTTGGGACCATGGCCAGGAAACTCCCCAGACCTTAATCCCATTGAGAATTTGTGGTCAATCCTCAAGAGGCGGGTGGACAAACAAAAACACACAAACTCTGACAAACTCCAAGCATTGATTATGCAAGAATGGGCTGTCATCAGTCAGGATGTGGCCCAGAAGTTGATTGACAGCATGCCAGGGCGAATTGCAGAGGTCTTGAAAAAGAAGGGTCAACACTGCAAATATTGACTCTTTGCATAAACTTTATGTAATTGTCAATAAAAGCCATTGACACTTATGAAATGTTTGTGATTATACTTCAGTAACAGTTAGTAACATCTGACAAAAAGATCTAAAAACACTGAAGCAGTAGACTTTGTGAAAATTAATATTTGTGTCATTCTCAAAACTTTTGGCCACGGCTGTATAAGTAAGGAATATAGCTGTGATGTGCACCAAAAGGCTGTTGAGCTTCACAAAATGGGAAGTGGCTATAAGAAAATAGCAGAAGCATTGAAAATGCCCATTTCCACCATCAGGGCAATTATTAAGAAGTTCCAGTCAATTGGAAATGTTATGAATCAACCTGGAATTGGACGTGTGTCTATATCGTCTCAACGCACTGTGAAGAGGATGGTTCGAGTGGCCAAAAAATCTCCAAGGATCACAGCTGGAGAATTGCAGAAGTTAGTTGCGTCTTGGGGTCAGAAAGTCTCCAAAACTACAATCCAAAGTCACCTACATCACCACGAGTTGTTTGGAAGGGTTTCAAGAAAAAAGCCTCTACTCTCATCCAAAAACAAACTCAAGCGTCTTCAGTTTGCCAGACACTACTGGAACTTCAAATGGGATCGGGTTCTATGGTCAGATGAAACCAAAATAGAGCTTTTTGGCAATAAACACCAGAGGTGTACCTCATGCCCACGGTTAAAGATGGTGGTGGCTCTTTAATGTTTTGGGGCTGTTTTTCTGCCAGAGGACCTGGACATTTTGTTAGGATACATGGCATCATGGACTCTATCAAACATCAACAGATATTAAATGAAAACCTGACTGCCTCTGTCAGAAAGCTTAAAATGGGCCATGGTTGGATCTTCCAGCAGGACAATGATCCAAAACATACATCAAAATCAACACAAAAATGGTTTACTGACCACAAAATCAAGGTCCTGCCATGGAGGAGTACTAGGAGAATACTCCGAGCTGTTATCTTGGCAAAGGGAGGTAGCACAAAGTATTGACTAAAAGGGTGCCAATAATTGTTGCACACCTATATTTAACAACAACATATATATATATATATATATATATATATATATATATATATATATATATATATATATATATATATAATGTGTGTGTGTATTTTTTTTTTTTTGATAAACCTGTGTTGTTTGCAATCATTTGATATCCATGAGAGAAAAGTATTTTTGTGAATTTTTTTCAACAAAAGATCAAAAGGTTAAACAATAAAGACAAATTTTCACAGCCTTCTTTGCTCATATTTACCAAGGGTGCCGATATTAGTGGAGGGCACTGTGTGTGTGAGTGGCAAAAGTATGTGAACCTTTTAGGATTAGCAGTTAATTTGAAGGTGAAATTAGAGTCAGGTGTTTTCAATCAGTGGGAAGAACAGGGAGCTATCAAAGTTTGATCTTCACAACACATGTCTGTGGAAGTGTATCATGGCATGAACAAAGGACCTCAAAAAAAGAGTTGTTGATGCTCATCAGGCTGGAAAAGGTTACAAAACCATCTATAAAGAGTCTGGACTCCACCAATCCACAGTCAGACAGATTGTGTACAAATGAAGGGAATTCAAGAGCATTGTTACCCTCCCCAGGAGTGGAGACCAACAACGATCACTCCAAGAGCAAGACGTGTAACAGTCCACAAGGTCACAAAGGAACCCTGGGTAACTTCTAAGCAACCAGAGGCCTCTCTCACATTGGCTAATTTTAGGGGTGTAACGGCACACATGTGACTCGCAGATCAATTGTGAAGTTTAACCATCATAGAGTGAAAGACAGTTTTACTGCTGATGTTACTTTTTAAAGTAATAATTTCTTAAAACTGGATGCAGAGTTTCATTGAACACATACAGCAGTCGTGTGTTCACGTGAACGGGGCCTGTTAAGCAGTTGATGATAACAGTCATCATGGCTAGTGGAGGAGCAGAATAATGTTGTTTTTGTTAAAACCATAGGCAAAAGTTCCTTGCTGTAGATGTTTTTTAAGTAATAAAGAGAGAATTTTTGCACAAGGGGGTCACACCAAATACCGAAAGCAAAGGTTCACATACTTTTGCCACTCACAGATATGTAATATTGGATCATTTTCTCAATAAGTAAATGACCAAGTATAATATTTTTTGTCTCGCCTGTTTAATTCGGTACTTTTAGGAACTTGTGTGAAAATCTGAATATGTTGTAGGTCGTATTTATGCAGAAATATAGAAAATTCTAAAGGGCTCACAAACTTTCAAGCACCGCTGTACATCTTAATTATACATCCTCTCTTTGTATACATCTTCATTATACATCTTTCTTCTTGTATAGTCTGTTGTCTGCGTTTAGTGTATTTAATGACAGTCACTGTGTTTACTTGTCTTCTTGTTTAACACTGTTTCATGTTAAGTGTAGCACCATGATTCTTGGGAAAATGTATTTCATTCCTAACAGTACATCTGTCAGAACACATTTAAAGCAACGAGTGTTATCACGGCATCATATTACATGTTTTCAATTTTTGTGCTCCACTTTACAAGCAGGCAGGAAAATTCCCACACAGCTTTAAAAAAAAAAAAAAAAAAAAAAAAGCAGAAGTGAAGCAACAGAAACAGTGTCTTTGACAGGTTAATTTGAAAAGGTGTGCTCTCTCTCTCTCTCTCACTTGCTTATTTGTCTTATTTGTCTTGTCTGTGTTGTCAGTCCTGGAGAGGAAAATTTCAATGAGGAGACCCCGGCAGGAGCTGATAGACAAAGGAGTACTAAAGGAACATTCTGAGAATGGTACAGCAGCTTTCAGGAGACATGCATATACATGACCCTAAGATCATTCATATGTTAAGGGCAAGGCTTTTCTATAGGAATATACTTGCATGGGCACTTGAATGAAACTTAAATAATATAGTATATAAAAAAGAAGAATTTTTCTATATTTCTATTCTTAACTTACTGACAGCAGGGTTCAGAATGAACAGCATGCTGGAGACTATTAAAACAGAGCGCTAGGGACGATGCACTTTCTTGTTTGTGATGAGAAGAATGATGTACTCAGAGGTGCCAATCGCTACGGTTCATGACTTTTGGCTCCTTGCTACAGCGATACAGGCGACATCTGAAAACTTCAAGTTTATGCTTTCTCAGCTAAAGCAGCAGTCAGACCGAACATAAATAAAATTATCTTGGCGATCATTCTATATAATAATAACTTTAACTATAGACTTCAGATATAGAATTTTATGAACCAGTTCATTTTTTCACTCGTATCCACTAATCGTAACCTTGTGTACTGTAGAATCTACAGTAAACATCGTGTTTAGTATCCACTCATGTTTTACTCCGTGTCTTGCAGAGAGTAATAATGTGAAGGGTCCCTCAGTAAAGAATGGCCACACACTGCCTGTATCCGGGGACCAGGCATCAGAAGCAGGATCAGAGGTCAAGAGCAGGCCACACGGCGAGGACCGGAAGAGTTTATTGGCACCGGAGCCTGAGAGGCGAAGCCGGATACCGTCAGATGTGACCCGTAACCGGCAGCCTCTGGACGTGGACGCCCGCACACGCATCCCATCAGACTCCGAGAAACGAGAGCGAGACGAGGCAAGGCACCGTGAACGAAGGGACGAGAACCGAGAACGCAGGGACGAGCGAGAGGAACGAGGGAGAAGGGATGACAAAGAGGACCGGGATAGGCGAGATAGGCGAGAGGAGCGGGATTCGAGATCTGATTGGCGAGAAGAAAGAGAACGGAGGGACAGGAGAGAAGATAGGCGAGACGTCAGAGTAGATAAAGACGGGAAAGCGGACCAAAAGAGGGATGACCGGGACGAAAGAGAAAGGCGTGAGGACAGGGAAAGGAAAGATATAAAAGAGCGAAGGGATGATCACAACAAAAAGGAAGAACCTCCTCGGCGTGACGACCGAGAGAGGAGGCCTGAAAGCGAGAGGAGCGATGACCGAGAAAGGAAAGATGACAAGGCGAGAAGGGAGGAGCGAGAAAGAAACGAAGCGCGAGAGAAAAGAGAGGACGTTGCGAGGAAAGACGGGAGGAAGCCTGAGCTGCCAAAGCTGATCAGGCCTCAATCTGAGATGGATATGAGAAGCAGCTCGTCTGACGTGGGCCAGAAAATCCGGCCCGTCTCTGAAATTGACCATCGGAGCACACTGCCGCGATACCCCCACGCACAGGATGACTCCAGAGCACGCACAGGTGAAGCACCACACCCAATGTTTTGTTTTCCCCCTATTATTTTACACAAATGTATTACCTAGCAAACTAGGCAGTAATACAGATGAGAATATATGATCATGTAGCACATCATGTTTGTGTGTGTGTGTGTGTGTGTGTGTGTGTGTGTGTGTGTGTGTGTATGTTGTCACACATGCATTCTCTAAATTAGTGCTTACATGTCTACTTTTGTGCTTTCTCTTTGTGCTGCACATGCTGCTCATTTGTGTTATGTTTTTAGGGATGCACCAAATGTCAGAAGCATAATGAAAATCGGATGTACGTTTCAAAACGTACTACTTCATCATCCATCAATTGAATTCAAATGAAATATATAATGGTTAAAACAACAACAAAAAAAAAACACAAGCTTCCTTCATCAATCCTCTCTAACCATGTAAAGTTAGCAGCAACTTTCTCTGGGTTGCCAGATTGCATGTGATCCCCTTTTCTTCCCCATTTGGTATTTATTAATAATAATCACCTTTGTGCTGAGCGTATGCATCATTTTCATGCTGACATGTCACATTACATTACACATTTTTCGTTGAATGCATATTATCATGCAGTAGCACCAAACAAACCTAACAAATGAAATTCAATGAATTCTCAATGCATAGCCGAAAATATTTTTGGTTGGCTCACTAATTTTTGTTACCTGTCCGTGTGTCTGTGTACATGTTTTGTGTGTTTGTGCTTTAACTAATTAGGCTCTGTGGGCGTGCGCTTCACTCCTGCCCCTGAGTCAAAGGAGCAGCAGCCTCCACCCAAACAGGCCATACTTCCCCCAAAATGGCTGATGTCCTCCACGGAATCTGGTCAAGCATCATCTTCGTCATCCTCCTCCTCACTGTCGTCGTCCTCATCCTCAGCTCCGCCCATTGCTAAGCCCCCTCCACGCACTGCCTCTCTATTGGTGGATGACTCGTTTCGTCAGAGTTCAGTACCCGTGGTTTCGATAAGAAACCAGGACAACCCCCCTGTTGTTCCGGATCATTCTGCCCCTGCTGCTGCTCACACTCCTGCTCCCGCTCCTGCTCCTGCTGCTGCTCCCACACCTGCTCCTGCTGCTCTTCCAGCCACCTCTGATGCCTCTGTACCTGCTAAAATGCCACCTGTTCCCCCTCCCAAACCCACCAACCGTAATAGTACGTTAATACTGCAAGGTGAGCCATGTCTGCTTTATGCTATGTTCCCTCAGGGATTGCTCAAAATCTTCAACTGATTATATTTGTTTTTCAACGTGTCCTAAAACCAATGTAAGAGGTTAGAGCACCTAAAATGATCTTAACGTTGTGTTCTTTTGACAAACTAACACTGCATTCAGGTCCTAAAGAATTCTGGAGGACGGGAAAATCACGTAATGTTATTCCGACTTCGCCATTGTGTTTACTAAATAAACGTGTCGTTTTTTTTTTAAATTTGATATTAGCTAGCTGGCTTTATTTAACAAGTTCATGTTAAATATTGGCCAAATATTTTTCCTAATGTTAATTAGAACTGACTTGGATGCAGCTATAATTTGTTAGTTGCTGAAATATACACAAAAATTCCTATTTTAGGACCGTTTCCATTGCATGCTTATGACGGCAGTTGACTCCCATTGTCTGTGAGAAAGCTCCCAAAATTCCAAGTCGTAATTCCCACTATGTTGAAATAAAGTGAATCCAGCATTAGCCTACAGGTATTCCTGTCTGCTAGTGCTATCAGGACGAATACATACTCTCATCTTCTAAAACTTCCAGCTCATTGTTGTGTGTTTTCCCGGTGTAGTGTGTGTTCATTAGAATGCTCATGTGATTTAATTCGGGCTTTAAGTTTGGGTTCCTGTGAACACCGATTCTTGCTCTTTAATCTTTAAGTACACATCACAGAAATGTGTAGTTGAGTTCTGATCCAACTGTACAGACAATGAAACTTCTTTGATGATTCATTAGAGGCTCTTCAGAACTGGAAATGCTTGCTTGAGACACAGAATGCATATTTCTGCAAGGCATGCATACATAGTTACCCATCTGCAGAGAGCAATACAGGTGTGTGTGTGTGTTTGTGTAAGGGCAGGTATGGGCTTGTCCCTGCCATGTTTGTGCTGATGAATGATTGGCATAACTCTCACAGAGAAGACACACGTCTTTTATATACACCTGCTAATGGTGTGCATGTGAGCATGCCACAGAGGAAGTTGAAACCAGGACAGCTGCAAAGAAGTGCAATCTTATTGTTTACGCATAAACAATGCCCAGTGGGAACTCATTCAGTCAGATTGACAAGAATCGTTGCATGTAAACACGTGTTTCACCCATCAGAAATACACCCATCAGCCATAGGTAAAACTACTGACAAGTGGAGTGAATAACATTGATTATCTCGATGGCACCTGTCAAGGGGTGGGATATATTAGGCAGCAAGTGAACAGTCAGTTCTCGATGTTGATGTGTTGGAAGCTGTGTCTCAGTGGGCAGGCATAAGGATCTGAGCGACTTTGACAAGGGCCAAATTGTGATGGCTAGACGATTGGGTCAGAGCAGCTTGTGGGGTGTTCCTGGTATGCAGTGGTAGGTACCTACCAACATTGGTCCAAGGAAGGACAAGCAGTGATGGGCATGTGAGCATCAAACTGGAGCATGGAGCAATGGAAGAACGTGGCCTGGTCTGATGAATCACGTTTTCTTTTACATCATGTTGTAGATGGCATTTCTCAGATTTATACCTGAAGCAGAGCGGTACAAAGTGAAAAGGAAAGGAGCAAGAACAGTCCCTGTGAAGTGCCCATGCATCACAGTCTGCTGAGGCATTCAGTTCTATGTCTGGTAGTCAGTGATCCAGGACACCAGGGCAGTATCACCCACCAGTATGGGCTGTATGGTGCCAGAAGCACTTGAGAAGTCAAAGAACATGACTCTCACAGAGCTCCCTGTGGCATGCTTTGTACAACAGGTAGATCACTGCGTCTTCAACCCCCACATGGTTGGTATGCAAACTGTAAGGGGTCTATTACCATGACCACATGAGGTGACCTAGAACAAGTCTTTGAAGGGACTTTGTCAGCTGGGACGTTAACGCTACAGGTATGTAGCTATTCAGATCCCTAGGGTTCTTGTTCACGGGTACAGGAACCAAAGCAACAAGACCCTTTCAACTGACTGTACTGTAAGACTTCACACAGCTGGACTCTTTTCACCCGGTCAGATGTGAAGGACTGTCTGTGGGGAGCAGGGGAGAGCGGGATCTGCTGATGGTCATTGTCGAATGGAGGTGATCGTGTATAGTGGGACTGGGTGTGGTGAGAAGCTTTCCTGGGATATTGGGGAGTTGATGGCCTGCAGATGTGAAAATGGTTGAAAATACAAATATAATGTGAACCTTTGTGAAGCGCGTATTACCTGTAAGTGAGTAGTGTGCAGCTTAGAACTTAAATGAACTGCCTTGATGTATTTCTCTTAGCCACATCATTACCCAGGCATGCTAACGCTCAGACTCCTCTGCACTGGACCAGCAGGAGATGGCAGACTGAACATGGTGCTTACCCCTGTCTACCCAGCTATCTCTGTCGCCCCCAGCCTTATCCAGGTGCCCCCTGTCCTCTGTGCCTCCCCGTGCCAGTTAATTAACACCTAAAAGTGCAATACTCGTATCCAGACCCGGATCATGCATGTGGTTTGTCTCTGCGGTCCTGTTCCAAAACGCACAAGAAGTTCTGTTAATTCTCGCTAAATTCATGCAGTTTTAAATAGGTGCATAGGGTTGGATCATTTGCATATGAATTAGCAGAAAGCTTGTACAGGACAGGTCCCGGGAGCTTCTTTTGCATTGGAATAAGACCTAGATGTGAGACTGAACTAACACACCATGATCATCCACAGCTAAAAACGCACCCATATTTACACTCATCACTACACTTTATGTAATTCTGTGTCTCGTTATTTGTCATCGGATGTGCCCGGCATGGTTCGATACCGATCATTGTCATGCATGAAACCTAAGAATATGTTGGACCAGAATGTTGACTTCTACTTTAATCCCATGTAATTGACACTGACTAAAGAGTACACCACTACATAAACTTCATTTACTGCACAAATCATTTCTCCATTGTTTATTTGCATTTCAATACATATCCTAGGTACTAACATGTACATTGTTAATTATTTAGCTGGAATGTTTTGTTCATGACTTAACAACAGTTATGATGTCAGCTAGGGCTGCAACAAATAATATCTAAGATCTTTCGCCGTTCAACTTTCAAATGAAACTTTAAAGCAAGTTAAATATTCAAATGGGTCTGTATCTAAATGCTGCTAAATCAAGTCTCCTACACATAGACATTAGCTTGTCATTAATCATTTACTGTATACTATTTACATATTATACTACTACTCAAAAATACCGAACCACGTCCGTAAAACTTTGTAATATGAGCTTGACGTGTATAGTCTTTCACTTGCCAAGTGGGATCTTTCGTTTCAAATGTTCTCACAGATCTGCTGCCATGAAATGTGTCCCTGCTTTGTGTTGACCAATCGTTGTAGCCCTAATGTTGTGACCCAGTGTCATCAATGTCAAGTCGTATTTTCGTCCCTTCCTTTAAAGTATCTAATATATCTTTATTTGATTTCTCTTTGCTTCATCATAGCAGATGCGCCCCCGCCCCTGGTAGTCTTGAACCCAGTTCCTACAAAGCGTTCTCCTCCCATTCCGCCTGCAAGGTTGACGCCCGTCGTTAAACACAACTCAGGGGACCACTCATCCAATCAGGCTGAGCCTCCAGCCAGAAGTTCTTCCCCCAACCCTCCCCCCTCCCAGTCAGAAGACAGCAAGCACCCCAGCTCTACGGCTAGAGCGATCTCTCCTCCACCTAGCCATATCCCTCCGTCTCCGCCTACCATCGCCGTAGATCCTCCGAGCCCCACCACTGAGCCACCGAGCCAGCCTCCATCCATACCTCTGCACATCCTGATCCAGCGCGCACTCAACAGCCCCGGCCCTGTTAACCAAAACCCAGATGGCAATCATAGAGCTCACTCTCTGCTGTTTGAGATACCACCAGAGGTCGTTGAGGTCGAGACGAGTGGACGATATTCGCTTCCTGTCACCATCGAGCCGCTCAGACTGTGAGACATTTTTATTAACTTAATGCGTAAACAAATGTACATAATCGGTTGGGGGTGAATCATATTAGACAGAATGCACTATTTATTGTACTGAAGCAGTGTTTTATCTATTACATTTCCAAGCTGAAGACTCTCGTTTTCACACACTGTCTTCCTGGTTCTCTCAGGCCTGAGGATGATGATTTTGACATGGAGGAAGAGATGCAAAAGCTGCGCCCTCCTCCCCGGCAAACCGTGCCGCCAGATCTGGAGGCCGGGAGCAGGCGGGGATTTGTGGGAGACCCCAGGGCTATGGTCATCTTTGAGGACTCGGACAGTGAGAAAGAGGAGGAGAACGACTCAGATGGACCCATTCTCTACAGAGACGATGAAGAGGATGATGAAGAGGATGTGCCCTTAAGTATGACGCTCTAATTCCAATGTATTAACTTTACGAGTAGATTGTATTACACGTTTTTATTTCATGGAATGCATTATGTAACTGTGCCAAAAGACAGAGCTGTAGTACTGCAGAAATGCTGTGGATATTTGGACCAATGAACAAAAAGAGAAGGTAAATTGTGGATGCATAGACAAAATGTTATATAGTCGTTATTTCTATAATTATCAAGTAATTTATTGAGAGTCAGGTCAGTGTTCTCTATGCTTGGGCCATTTTTTTTTTTTTTTTTTTGTGCCCGAAGATTTAGTATACTTTTTTCCATAGTCATATTTCTGACCAATGAATGAAAAAGTTTTGTGAATAAATTTTCAGCCATACACACGCCCACTAGCCAATGGGGTTTTTTTTTGGTTTGGTTTGTGTAAATATATGCAGTATGAAAACAACCCGAACCAAATAGCAAGCGAACCAGAATGATCAATTTTAGCTCTAATTGACTCAGCAAATGGCCGAATAGGTGTGTAAGCGCTCTTATATAAGTGGAGAGATGTCTTCAAGATAATACAGGCCTAGATGACCATTCTTAGTGATCTGAATATCTGAAAAGCTTCACCGTCTGTTAGGGAATGACACACTGGATGAGTGTAACACAACAAAGCTATGAGATGTGGGGATGGATTGTACCAGGCTTAATGTTATAGCTCTGCAATAAAGATGGAAAATAATTCTTTTTTTTTTTTTTTTTTTTTTCGTCTCTTCTAGCTGGTCTGGCAGGCAAAGTGAAACGGAAGGACACACTGGCTCTAAAGCTGGAGAAACAGCAGGAAAGGGAGGAGAAGCAGGAGCAAGAGAACAGTACCTGGAAGAACCGGGAGCAGTGGGAGGCCATGCGCAACAAGATTGGCACCACCCTCACACGGTGTGTGTGTGTGTGTGTGTGTGTGTGTGTGTGTGTGTGTGTGTGTGTTTACCTGTCAGAGCCAATCAACAACATTATTACATAATTGCAATTAATTAAATATGGTGTGTTGACACATTAAAGGTTTGATATTGTATCATTTTAGGAGATTGAGTCAGAGACCAACACCAGAAGAACTTGAACAAAGAAACATTCTGCAAGGTCGGTATCGCCAACAATCTCCAGTGCCACACTCTCTTACTTCTAATTTCCTCAAATGAAACACTTTTTGCCCTTTAAGGTGCATCATTAAAATACCACTTTTCCAGCTATGCGTTTTCATAATGTGCTTTGATTATTTTTAACGCTTCACAAACAGACCCTTTTTTAAGATTACATTAACTCCTGTAAGGAGAGATGCATAAGGGAAATAAAAGCCTCTTTTTGCACTGTATGGCCGAGTGCTTAGAGCTGCCATGTTGGAACGGTGCAGGCTTGTGAACACACGATTACAGTTGCTTTGTCTATGTTGCGTGCTGCTCAATCAAAACTACAAACTACTCTTATGACACGAGACGATGCTCCTCTGTTCATAATAAATATACATGTTAAATTATACTGGTGTGTCTGTAAAAACATTGTATCAGCACTCATTTGGTCAGGAAGCACACAACAAATCAGTCATTTCAAGAGATGTACACAGTAGCGGTCGACCGATTGATCGGTTTTGCCAGTTAATCGGCACCGATAACCGATAACTGGAACGATCGGTCATCGGCAAAAATCCACACCGATAGTTTTTCCCGGTCGCGTCTGTTGCGGGAGTGGCCGAGACGGATCCGCTGTCATTATACAGTACAAGAGCGGCCTCTAGAGGCGAAATAAAAACTGTCACTGACCAATTTTGTTGTTTTGGAGTTTTTTTTTAAATTCATTTTGGATATCTCTATTTGTATTTGTTATTTGGAGTGTTACTTTTTGGTTCAGTTTGGATTTATATCTTTTATTTACTTTAATATTTATTAATAGTTAATATATATTTATTTATATATTTATTTCATTTAAAAAAAGTACAGTACATTTTCATGATACTGTCAGTACTGTTTATTTTTGTAAAAAAGTTCAGCAGTATTTTACTTTGAGTGTTATGTTTTCATTATCAATTTTAAAAACGTAATCGTTTTAGTTATCGGTAAAATCCACTATCGGTCGACCTTTAGTTTACATAATACACAATACAGACACACTGTTGTTAATATATTTAGACTAGTTTTGAAGAGGGAGTTGTAGTTAGGAAGGATGGAAAATGATACTCTCTATACGGTTTAATGCATTTACTTGGATTTTCATTTGATCTAAGCTAAAATGTTCGCATGTTCATCCCATGCCTGTCTATACATAGGTTGATTAGCAGAGTTCCTCTAACATTATTAGCAGAATATAGGCATCGTTTTGAGGCAGCGGTCAACTGAAAGGCTGAATGATTAAAAGTTCATGCTCCTCATTCACAGCATTTACTGTTTAGCAAACCTACCAGTACACGCCATCTCATCAACACGGTTTTGGCAAGTCGAGTACAGTTAGGTAAAACATTTCCATCTGAATTTTAGTTTCTTCTTGCTCAGAATCGTTTGACTAAATAGTGGGAGAAAATGGCTAGTTGAAATGATGCCTTGTGTGGAGTCTAAATACATACACCAGCTCTTTAGATGAATTTCTGCAGAGCTCATTTTGGTGTGTGTGTGTGTGAGAGAGAGAGAGAGAGAGAGAGAGCATGCACATGTTTTCCTAGGTTAAACAAACTGTTTGCTTCTTGTTCTAGCCAAGAATGAGGCGGACAGACGAGCTGAGAGAAGCGAGATCAAACGCAGACTTACAAGAAAGGTTAGACATCTCTCTCTCTCTCTCTCTCTCTCTCTTTCTCTCGCTGTTTCAAAAAATGTCCCTTTTATGTGTATTGCTAGAGGACAGTGTATTCATGTGACTGTTTCATTCCTGTAGTTGTCTCAGAGGCCCACAGTAGCTGAGCTCCAGGAGAGAAAGATTCTACGTTTCCACGAGTATGTGGAGTGCACGCACGCCGAAGACTACGACCGGCGTGCAGATAAACCCTGGACTAAACTCACTCCTGCTGATAAGGTACAGAACAACTCACATCGCAACTGTCCCAATATTCCCAATCTGCACAGTTTAGTTTTAACGCTAATCAGAACCAGATCCAGTTCATCTAGGGCTCTCATTTATCACCCATTCTTATTCGTAGTGTTGTGTGTAAACAGTGCATTCACGAGTACAAGTAGTTCTAAATATACGCACATCCTCACACACAAGAATAACCTACTAAAGTACATTCTACATTTATAATGTGAAGTAAAATCCTATAAAAGGTTCATCTAAAGGTCGGTTGTTGTGATGTCTTGCTTGAAGACTTCACAGGGAGGATTGTGTTTTTAAGGAGCGCAGGAACCTCTTTGCTGAGTGATGAGTGGCTCATCAGTTGATTTTGTTTGCCCAGTGCAGATTTTTTAGCTCATCTCTGCTAGACCCACTTCCAGAGTGGCCAACAAAACACAGTAGCATCCCCATGCATACTCCAGTTCTTTCTGCAAGCCGCAAGCACATTTCAAACAGAAATTGGAGACTTGTCTGGCATTTCCCAACCATGAGTCTAATAACGACACGTCTTGCATGCATTCGTATGTCACACGCATGCACACGCAAGATTTTTAGTTATTCCACATTCTGTATTGTTGCACTATTCTGTTCGTTGCATGTATAGTGCTTATTGTTGTATCGCATAGTTATTACACATATTCCCAGTTACAGTCCCCTCTGAAAGTATTGGAACGGCAAGGCCAATTCTATTGTTTTTCGCTATACACTGAAGACATTTGGGTTCGAGATCAAAAGATGAATGAGACGACAGATCAGAATTGCAGCTTTCATCTCCTCATATTTACATCTAGATGTGTTAACTTAAAACATGGCACCTTCGGTGGCAGACCATCCCATTTTTAGGTGAGCAAACGTATAGGAACAGATAAAAATATTTAAAATAAATAAAACTTTATTCGATTGCATATCAAACCACACCTTTTTCATGACATTCCAAATTGTTGTATTGGCTGCACCCAGTGCTTGTGCATTGGCCCTGATAGATTTTCCCTCTGTTCTCAGCTTCAAAATGGCTTGCTTTTCTCCCATAGACAGCTCTCTGGTCTTCATGTTGGTGTATCCTTTTTAACAACAAATGCAGTCTTCACAGGCGAAGCCTACGGCTTCAAACCAAGAGTAGATGTTCAGAGCTATTGATTCTTTAAGCAATCATTTTAACAGGGCACACCTGGGCAGCAAGAAACACCTATCAGTCACATGTTCCAATATTTTTGATTGCTTGAAAAAAGAAAAATAAAAAAAAATAAAAAACTGGGTTCAAACAAAAGGTGCCACGTTTTAAGTTAACGCATCTAGATGTAAATATGAGGAAATGGAAGCTGAAATTCTGATCTGTCATCTCATTCATCTCTTGAGGTCAAACCCAAATGTCTTCAGTGTATAGTGTATAGTGAAAACAATAGAATTGTCCTTGCTGTTCCAATACGTTCAGAGGGGACTGTAAATCACGTTACTCATTACACATAGAACTTGTGGCACAAATTCTTACTCGCACTTGTTATAATAATTAAATAGATTGAAAATTTTGTTGTTGCACTAATTAGTCACAGGAGTCCGTAGTTTTTTTGTTTGTTTGTGTTTTTTGTTTGTTTGGGGCCTTTTTTTTAAGATCCGATGAGAACCTATAGTAGCTACGTATGTCTTCTAAGGCTACGTTAAGCACAAATCAAACGATGCACTAATCAGTGTGAAAATTACTCATTTGATTTACTTGTATTGTGCCAGGCTTCGTATTAGCATTGTTGGCAGATTATCAAAGCAATCTAACTGTACTAGCTACATACGCTATATACCCGAGGTAGCCCAGATCCCTGCTACTTCCGTCCAAGCTATATTTTTCTTCGTAAAGTCTGCATTTAATGGGAGTTCTTCTGTGCATCAAACAGTAAATGGGAACTAATCTGCCGTAGGAGCTGAAGGTGTGAGAGTGGAAATGAAGAAATGTCGGACCACGTGTGTCATAGGATTGGTCTGAGGATTCATACGTAGGATCGTGAACACCTGTCGCTGAAATCGTAGCTCCATGTTGTGCACTTTTGTGTAGATAATGACTTGGGGTACGTTTACACAACAACGATGTACCAAAAACGGAAAAGATTTTCCTTCGCGTTTCGCATACAGACGACAACGTTGCCAAAACGATCCCCGTTCACACGGATCCACGGAAACGACTAAAAACGCTGTATTATGCAGCACAAACACAGTCCTGTAGTCCGCCATTGTAGTTTTGAATTGTACTCGCACGCATGGCTCACCAGGTGTCTCATCCTTCCCCAACACATCATTGTTAAAAACTTCGACACATCTCTAGAGGTCAGATTCCTGCAGAAAATACAAAGTCGATTACAGTATATTTGTTGTACAGCCTACCGAAGTTAATTAAAAGTCAGTTAATGAAAAGAATTCAGAGGAGCATCGAAAATTTCAAAGTGACTGGACTGACACATGCGCTTTTATTGAAAGCACTACTGCTCTGCTGTGTCTGATTTGCACAGTAAAAAAAAAAAAAAAAGTACCCGGCGGGCGAAAGCCGAAGGAAGGCGTGCAGCTGGAAGTGTGGACGGGGGCAACTGGAAGCCTGAATGCTGGCTCATTGGAGATTGTAGGACAAGGAAAACCTTTCAGTGACTGAGGATATGTAAAGTCATGCATGTTGAGTATGGAAACTGAGCTGTTTGCGGATTTCCCAAAGAATTCAGAAAATAAAAGCCGCGCCCGTCAGCCCGAACAGTGCGTGACCGCGCGGTCACGATGGCACGTGAGATCGAGAGGGAAAAGAGCACGGATATAACTTAGGCAGATTTTTTTTTCCTCTTGTGCTGGGTGAGTCCACACACACACACACACACACACACACACACACACACACACACACGGAGAGAGAGAGGAGGTTTTTGCAATGGCTCTTTCGAGAAAAAAAAAAAAAAACATAAACTAAAAAATGAAAAATAATGGCTCTTTGGTGAAAAAAGGTTCCCGACCCCTGTTATAGATTGAACACGTAATTACACGTGCGCGTGACGTCATCGTTTTCACAAATTCACGAGACGATTACGGTATCGTTTTCAAAGAAACCCGTTTTCAAACGTTTGCGTTTTCAGGCCCCAAAACGCCGTTGCCGTGTAAACTAACAGCCAAAACGTATAAAAAGTTTTCAGTTTTTAATTGAAACCGTTGTCGTGTGAACGGCCCCTCAGTCACGCGCTTGTGTGAAAGTAGGATAAGCCGGGCTGAACTCTCCACTGAATGTGTCTCTTGGCTTGCGTGTCGGTTTGTTTACTTAGGATATTTGTCTTCTCTCTTTGTCTTTGCCCCTCTTTTACTGCAGGCTGCCATCAGAAAGGAGCTGAATGAGTTTAAGAGTTCGGAGATGGAGGTTCATGAGGACAGCAGGATATACACCAGGTAAATCATCTACACCTACAATTTCATTCAGTCCTATTTGTAATACAGAATTGAGCTCTTTTTTGCACAGAGCTGTATGTCACCCTTGCGTGCCAAGAAACAGATCAGTGGGATTGTTGAGCAGGTTTGCAGTGTCAGCATGGTTGAATATCAAATGCAAGAAGTTGTTCCACTTTTGACACCTCAATCCATATGGTAGTTTCTTGCTTCAGAAGCAGCACTGTGCACCATTAACATTAGAAAACATCTTTTGTTTAGTTCGACGTTCACTTCATTCTCTGTTCAACGCTTGTTTTTTTTTTAAATTTTGATCCCTTGACTTCTCTGTCACAGGTTTCATCGTCCTTAGTCGACACCGTCAGAGAGAAGAGAACGTGGAAGCGAGAGTGCGAAGCCCTGGAAATCCAATGGAGCCACGGAAGCCATACAAGCTGTACAAGACGCTGGTGTATCTCATTTTAGTTTGTTGAGGATTGGTGTGCAGTGCCAATCCAGTAGGGACTACGCTACCATGGGCTCTTTGATTTCTACTGAGTTCATTTCAGTTGGTGCTAGGACTTAAGACAGCAGGCATCCAGGCATGGGCTGCACAGAGCTCTCTGGAATTCTGACTGGCCTCATGGTGCACACAGCTTCTGGTCCCAGTCTGCTGGTTGCACCACCCAAACAGCCTTTATTTGTGGTTTTGGTGATGCAGAAACAGAAGCAACACTGTCCTTTTTCGTGATCTGGAATCTATATGCGATATATATATATAGAGAGAGAGATATTTTTTATTTATGTTAAGGATGGCACTGTGATCTTTGTACTATGAACAAAATGTGATGGTGGCATCAAAGCATTGTGTGTGTTAGGGCTTGTGTGATGATTCATTTTTGCTAGTCAACTGGTAATTAAAAACAAAATAGTTGACTAGTGATCGTTTTTAGTTTTAGGCTATTTTATTAGTGCAGTTAAATGCTGAAGAAAACCAAGAAGAAGAATGTGTTAAACTGAACTTCGGTTAACAGCCATACACGGGCTATAAATTCAATTCCCAGCGTTTTTAGGACCAACCTGTCTGTTCAGCTGAATTGTTGATTCTGAAACTGAGAGCACGCAGCACTGAAGCTCATGTCCATCACCGGAGCATACAGCAGCGTTCCAGGCTCACAGTGATGCACAAGTTGAAAGTTGTGAGGGAGAACAGGAGTGTGTATTTTTCTGCACATGCTGAAACCCCCCGCCTTTATAAATTCTGACATAAATACTGGTGCCCACAATATAAAAAAAAAAAATCAATAGAGAGAGAATGCTATGTAAAGTAATGACATTATATATTACCACTGCTGTTTATCACACATACATCCTTATGAATCTCAGGATTAGTACTCAAGGGTACTGTCTTCTCTCAATGTGCATTTTACTGTTATTCTTTTTATTTTATATTTTGTATAACACTGTCTGACAAGTGTGTTCATTTTTTTTTGTCCTTGCTGCCAAACAGCAACGTGGCACTTCTCCAGAGATGTAATGAGCTTAAATGCAATACAGATCTTTAGTCTAAAGAGAACTGTTAAAATTGTTGTTACAAGCAAACTGTTCGTGAACCTAAAAATGACAAAACGATGCACACTTTCTTTCCTTTTTTTTTTTTAAATACATTTATTTTTTTGTTTTTTTGGTCCAAGTTGATTTTATGACACTGTTTTCAAGGCTGTTAGTAGGCCTCTTTGTACAGATATACACTGTTCTGATAATTGTATAATTATGTCTTCCTAATGTTTATAAAGATGTTTTAACTGTAATTACGGTATTATTAAAAGATTGTGTATAAGGCACAAAGGTTAATATATATATATATATATATATATATATATATATATATATATATATATATATATATATATATATATATATATATATATATATATATATATAACAGCAGTGTAAGTAGTGCAAAATGGTACTCAAACTTTTATTCTCGTAATTTTTTATGGTGAAAGAAAAGACTGATGAACATTCACTTCAAGTTGATTAAAACTTTTAATTTCTGATACATTTTTGTGTCACGTCATGTTTATTAGTCTTGGAGAAAGTTCACTTAAATTGGTATATCTGATGAGTTTTTGTGCCATCTGGTGGACAAATGTCTTTTTCTAACTTGTTTATTCATTTAGATTAAACCCCCATTAAATACTAATAAAGTCTTTTTGCATGACCAACGAGTTACGAAAGTGTTGCTGTTTGACACATACACGCCGACATTCTGTTCACCTCTAGATGTTGTGCAGTGTACTCCCTGCCCTCTTTAGCTCCATAGAGTTATTACTGGACCTAGTGGTCAAAATGAGAACTGCAACAAGCCCTAATAGAGACCCCCCACTGGGGTCAATAGAATGTTCCTGCAATACTGGAGGCTACAGTTTCAGGACCGCATTTCTAGGACCCTAGTTACTGGAGGATTTAAAAAAGTGCAACCAAGGCAGTATTTCCACCAAATACTAACTACTTATAGTTTTAAAGGTTTATTACACCCAAATACTACTTTCTTTCTTGCAATTCAACTTGGTTGCTAAGAGTTGCATGTTGAGAAATTTGTGTGATTAATTCGCTTAATTAACTCCTCAAGTAAAATAAAGAAGGAACCGTATACAGAAGGAATCAAGTACAGAGGCAAGACAAGGGTGACTCTGTGGGCAGATTCAAGGTTGTGTATATTGTATGAAATAATAATTGAACAAATGGGTTTTGTGTGTGTGTGTGTGTGTGTGTGTGTGTGTGTGTGTTCGTTCATCAGCTGCCACATGGATTTTCTGTCTTCACCGACTCCTGAGAGAGAAAGAAAAAAGGAGTGAGAGAGAGAAGTGAATGAAATAAGGAACATTTTCTTGAACATGTTCAACTCTTTAATTTAAAATTTCATATTTAAAAGAGCTTAGTGACCACAGAGTGCACACACACACACACACACACACACACACATTATATACTATACATATATAATTAATATACATCATTCTTCATGCCAATTAATGTTCATATTACTGTTATTGTGTACTGTTCAAAGATTTGGAAAAAAATGTATTTTGATGCTTTGGGAACACAGTTTATTGGAAATTTCATGTCAATAAAGCCCCTCTGAATTGAGAAAAAAAAAAGAATAGAGAGAGATGCAAGAAATCTGAATAGAAATAACATTATTGACATGACTTTTCCTGACCCTTAAATATTTAAAGCGTAGATTGTAAAGTATGTAGCAGCGCTACCAGCCAAATGAATGTTCTCCCTTCTTTCCTCAATTGTTTGTGTATCCCTCTGTTAAATTCCTCCACTTGACTGAAATAGTAAATGGAGAACATAATCACTGCTGGGTTAACAGAAATACTGTCAATGCTTAAAAAAAATGATACATTGGACATTGTGTAAAAAAAAATAATAAAAAAAAAATAATAATAATAATAAATAAATAAATTTTCTACTCTTACCTGTGATGATAATCAGGACCAGAGAAGAAGACCTGCTGAACCTCCTGCAAAGACGAATTCTGCAGCACAGCCAGGCCATATATGATGGCCTATCAAAAGAAAATGGTTAATTTAAATATACACGGGTTTGTACACAAGCACCGTACGGTACAGTACAGTATACAGTAGGGTTTGAAAGTTGTTTGGATTCACTGCTCAAATGGAATGAATCATAACATTCAGACATATTATAACTCGATTTGCATTTCCAGAGAGAATGTGTGCAAACTTTACCTTCATGGAGAACTGCACGGTTGAAATGGCTCTCTAAATGGGTTTTGGCTTTGCTCAACTTTGTAGGGTGATACAAAGCTGAACTGCAGAATGGGCAGTGGAAGTCCTCGCAGCATGTGGTGCATTTCTTCAGTTTGGGCAAGGATCTCCCTTCTTGGATTGTTATGGGCTTCTTGAAAAAGAGAGAGTCCAGTTGGTCAAATTAAACGTTTTAAACTCATTTCATAAACATAAATACACATAAATTAGGCCTAAGCCTATTACTTGACCAATAGATTTTTATAATCTTCTGTCATACTATTGCCTACATTGAGCTAAATCTGTGTCCTTGAAATCACTTCATACGGAGTACAGTACATACAGTACATGACAGAATCTAACATGCAGGCCTCTCTGTTATTTCTGACTATTAAAAATGTCAAATGTCTCATTCGACATTACAAAAACAATGTCAGAATGAAGAGACGTGCTGACAACATGCATTGTGGGGTAAACAGGCCGTCAGCACGGTTTAAATATAAAGATTATTTTAACTTTTAATTAAAATGGCAAAACAATGAGTATTAAACAAACTTTCAAAATGAAGACAGCATTTAATGTAGCTGACAGACACATCATATCGACATGCTTTTATTATATTTTTACGTTTAATGTGCTGGCTAGAATTTATGATCATAATCATTAAGCCCACACATAGTTTGCCGGTCGCACTACAGTTTAACGAATATGCTAACAGTTCATTTTACATCATTAGAAGCTAATATATGATGGTTTCTATATAGTGCATAAGACTATAGTTAGCAACTCTCGGTCACTTCGGCTACGTTAACTTTGCTGTCCAGTTCAATGCATCACAGTTGTTTTTAATGTTAAACAAATAAAAATTGATTCACATTTGGTACTCACACTCTGATTGTTGTCCATCTTCTATGTTGCCAGAAATAAATGCGGTCACTGGTCCTCTAATTCAGTAGGTGGCGTTGTCACTAAAAACTTAGGGTCCTAGAAATGCGGTCCTAGGACTGCGATCCTGAAAATGCAGCCTCCGGTATGGCAGTATCATGCTACTCATTGGGATGGGAATCACGCTGCCCCATGGTCACTTTTCACTGGCCAATCTCTTTTCCAATGCCCAATTTTTGGGACTAGTTTCAGGCCTTTTGTGTGATTTTTGTGATGTAGTTGGGCTGGAAAACCTGTTACCCCTGGTCAATGATATTACCTCGAACAAAGGTGCATCTAAAACAGCTTACAATGAGCTGTATTGTATTTTGAATGTTGTTAACTCTCCACTGCTTATTCCTGGGTTACTCTAAAAAATTCACTAGCTACTAACTTATAGCCTCTCGACTTCATTTTGTTTGAGGTTATGTCTTTATTAAAGTCGTCCTTCCCAACCAAAATCTATGGTCACGAGCTTCTGCTGCTCCTACTGATATAAATGTGTTTTCTGGCTTTTGTTTTAATCAATGGTTCTCAAAGAAGAGGAAAGGGTTAAGGGCCTTGCTCAATGGCCCAACAGTGGAGCTTGGCTGTGCTGGGACTTGAACCCTCACCTTCTGATCAGTAACCCAGAGCCTTAACCATTGAGCCTGTGGGATCTGGGAAGAAAAGCCAGGGTGTCTGGGATTTTGTTTAATTTTGTTACAACG
The DNA here is from genome assembly GCA_023630585.1 of Cranoglanis bouderius. Classification (NCBI taxonomy): domain Eukaryota; kingdom Metazoa; phylum Chordata; class Actinopteri; order Siluriformes; family Cranoglanididae; genus Cranoglanis; species Cranoglanis bouderius. The sequence goes on along the minus strand of CM042546.1, from coordinate 2,768,524 downwards.
GTGTTACAAATAATTATTATTACTATTATTATTTTTCGTTTTTATTCACTTATTTTACAGCTAAAGGGGTCTCTGGCTGCAGAAACTTTAAGAAACCCTGGTTTAAACACACAACACATTTTTTTCCACCAACTGATGAATATCTTGGCATTATTGTGAATGTTTGCTCTTGCTTCTGAACCGTTATGCACTCCTCAGTCCGTTGAGGGAGCTCTCGCATAAGCTTGCTCATTCCAACTCGACTTAAACCAGCCGTTCTTCTGTACACATATGATATCAGATGCATACTTTTATTTTTGCACTCATGTTTTTCTCAGTATTGCGTTTAACCTGTTCTCTGAGCATATTCAAACCAATTCAATTCACCGTATTTGTATAGCACTTTTAACAATAGACATTGTCACAAAGAATTCCGGATGTACATTGAGAGGAACCAGACTCAAAAGGGAACTCGTCCTCTTCTGAGTGACACCAGATATCGTCTGATTATGAATCATTACCCTTCTACAGTTGTATACTATAAAGACAAAGAGTCTTTATGACTAAGTGTTCAGATACAGGTGAACATGTGAGTGAGTCTTACATCGCATACATTTATCTTGTTATCTATCATGTTTCAGGGTATATTAGTTGTGCCCGTACCCGGCTCCTCTCTCTTTCCACTTTAAAGCTTTTGAAATTTTAATTAACAAGCTAGAGTCATTGTTCTTTATGCTCAAGCTCATTTGCAATTGATGAGATCTCAGATCGATGTTAGCATGCGCTCAACTGTAAAAAAAAATAAAATAAAATAAAATCATATTTTTATATGATATTTATTATATTTGATAAAATTTAAAAATATTTATATGATATTTATTATATTCTCTCCTAGCATGCTTCCTCTCAGTCTCACTAGTGTTTCTACTGCTGTGCTTGTTTCTTTTTTCATCTCCTCTTTATTTATTCTCTCTCTCTCTCTCTCTCTCTCTCTCTCTCTCTGTGTGTTTGTATCTCCTGAGCCTGATACTCCACCGATGTGAAGCAGCATGATGGCTGTTATGCAATGAGCTTGTTATGCATTTTGGCTCCCACAGGCCTAATTTATTTTCCCTGAAATCTGTGTTTGTTAAGGCTTTAGTTCCTAGCTTTTTTCCCCTTTTTTTTTTTTTTTTTTTTACACCCATTTAACACAAAGGGAAATGTTGATTGTTGTTTAGAAATTTGTGCCAAATATTGCGTGTGGCTGCATGAGCTTTCACATGATCCAATACTGACATTTTCTAACTTACTGCATATACAGTAGTTCTGAAAGCTACAGGTTTTCCTGAACTGAAACTGGTGTCTTGTTTGCACATATCCCAGTTATAATGTCTGATTACTGCCAGAAGTGAAAAGGCAAGTTTACAATGGAAAATGATTCTCACTGATTTCCCAGCTTAATCTTTTTTTTTGAAAGCTTAAGACGTATACAGTATCTCACAAAAGTGAGTACACCCCTCACATTTTTGTAAATATTTTATTATAACTTCTCATGGGACAACACTGATGAAATGACACTTTGCTACAATGTAAAGTAGTGAGTGTACAGCTTGTATAACAGTGTAAATTTGCTGTCCCCTCAAAATAACTCAACACACAGCCATTAATGTCTAAACCGCTGGCAACAAAAGTGAGTACACCCCTAAGTGAAAATGTCCAAATTGGGCCCAATTAGCCATTTTGCCTCCCCGGTGTCATGTGACTCGTTAGTGTTACAAGGTCTCAGGTGTGAATGGGGAGCAGGTGTGTTAAGTTTGGTGTTATCGCTCTCACACTCTCTCATACTGGTCACTGGAAGTTCAACATGGCACCTCATGGCAAAGAACTCTCTGAGGATCTGAAAAAAAAGAATTGTTGCTCTACGTAAAGATGGCCTAGGCTATAAGAAGATTGCCAACACCCTGAAACTGAGCTGCAGCACGGTGGCCAAGACCATACAGCGGTTTAACAGGACAGGTTCCACTCAGAACAGGCCTTGCCATGGTCGACCAAAGAAGTTGAGTGCACGTGCTCAGCATCATATCCAGAGGTTGGCTTTGCAGAATAGACGTATGAGTGCCGCCAGCATTGCTGCAGAGGTTGAAGGGGTGGAGGGTCAGCCTGTCAGTGCTCAGACCATACTCCGCACACTGCATCAAATTGGTCTGCATGGCTGTCGTCCCAGAAGGAAGCCTCTTCTAAAGATGATGCACAAGAAAGGCCGCAAACAGTTTGCTGAAGACAAGCAGACTAAGGACATGGATTACTGGAACCATGTCCTGTGGTCTGATGAGACCAAGATAAACTTATTTGGTTCAGATGGTGTCAAGCGTGTGTGGTGGCAACCAGGTGAGGAGTACAAAGACAAGTGTGTCTTGCCTACAGTCAAGCATGGTGGTGGGAGTGTCATGGTCTGGGGCTGCATAAGTGCTGCCGGCACTGGGGAGCTACACTTCACTGAGGGAACCATGAATGCCAACATGTACTGTGACATACTGAAGCAGAGCATGATCCCCTCCCTTCGGAAACTGGGCCGCAGGGCAGTATTCCAACATGATAACGACCCCAAACACACCTCCAAGACGACCACTGCCTTGCTAAAGAAGCTGAGGGTAAAGGTGATGGACTGGCTAAGTATGTCTCCAGACCTAAACCCTATTGAGCATCTGTGGGGCATCCTCAAACGGAAGGTGGAGGAGCGCAAGGTCTGTAACATCCACCAGCTCTGTGATGTCGTCATGGAGGAGTGGAAGAGGACTCCAGTGGCAACCTGTGAAGCTCTGGTGAACTCCATGCCCAACAGGGTTAAGGCAGTGCTGGAAAATAATGGTGGCCACACAAAATATTGACACTTTGGGCCCAATTTGGACATTTTCACTTAGGGGTGTACTCACTTTTGTTGCCAGCGGTTTAGACATTAATGGCTGTGTGTTGAGTTATTTTTAGGGGACAGCAAATTTACACTGTCATACAAGCTGTACACTCACTACTTTACATTGTAGCAAAGTGTCATTTCGTCAGTGTTGTCCCATGAAAAGAAATAATAAAATATTTACAAAAATGTGAGGGGTGTACTCACTTTTGTGAGATACTGTAGCTGGTTTTGGTTCACATTCACAATTTCAACTTTTCTATATAATGCCATTGCACTGTCTCTGCAAATTCAGGATTCATGCAGGAGTGAAAGAAGGAGCCAAAGAAGAAGGAAACCAATTGTTATTCACATTCTATTGGCAAAAACACCAATGCTGCTGTGAGAGGATCTTCATTATTGAGATAAGATGGTCTTATTAAACTTTATCTGCCACCAGCTGCCAATATATTCTGAACCACTAACCTTTTGGGGTGCCATGTTTGGATCTTCTGGAATTTTCACACACAACAATCTCTAGATTTTACACAGAATGGTGTGAAAAACAAAAAACATCCAGTGACCAGCAGTTCTTCAGATTAAAAAAATAAATTTAAAAAATGCCTTGATGATGAGAGAGGTGGAGATACCTGGTAGAATGATCAGCCTGGGTCAAGCTGACAAGAAGGCTTTTGTAACTCAAAAACCACTTTTTACAACCGTGGTGAGCAGAAAAGCATCCCAGAATGCACAACACATCACACTTTGATGGGCTACAAACGCAGAAGACAACATTGGGTTCCATTCCTATCACCAAGAACAGGACCAGTGTTTTTCCAATCTTCAGCTGTGTTCCTAATAAAGTGGATAATGAGATTATCAAACATATATTATCGTAGAGCTTTGTCTTTCTATGAGAGGTTCTATGTGGTGATAAAACACCTGGCCATGGACTACCTGTGCTTGAGGGTGACAGACAGTGGGAATAAACTTGGTGAGGTGAGAATTTTGTGTAGGCGAGATGTGTGGATTGTGTGTCAGTGCCTCTCTCTGTAGAAAAAAGAAAAGAAAAAAGAAAAAAAAATTGCCTGACTAATGCATCTTTTCAGGGATGTAGGGAATAGAGACATATGCTGTACCATTCTCAACATTAATAATATGAATTTACATTTGCAACTAGAAGCTGTTTAATGGTTTGTGAAGTGAAGGGCAGTAAAAAATGTACAGTAAGGCTTCTTCAGCTCAATAAGGGCTGATCACGAACAAGAGTGCTCACCTACCCTGCCATTACATGTGTGCTGAGGACAAAACTAATCATTCATATTGTAAGTGTAATTCAAATTATAATCAATCTGGCTGTGTCACACTACCTGGTTGTTGATTAGTTTCCTATAAAACCCCGCCCATTTGTGTTTTATTCCTTATTTCTTTATTTCCATATTTCTTAATAACACACCATTATCTTGGATTAAGGAAGAAGAGTTTAATATACAATAAAATAAACAAAATTGGACAAGAGCTACAATATATACACAAGGAAAAGTTGGTTCTGTTGGTTCTAACGCTGAAGACGCCTCAAATATTTCCTTAAAAAAACGACCATTTGACCAACGGGCTAATTAGCATGGTGAAAGGATTTAACTGGTTGTGTAAGACTGTCTGAGTTGATACAGCTCTGAAAAGAACTGGTGATTGACATTTCGACAACCTGAGCAGTAATTATTGTTTGTCATAGCCAGTAGTAAAGAGCTAGCAACTTAAGGTGTTTTAGCCTAACACTTCTTACTCTAGATATTAGCTAGTTATCCACTAACTTTTTCCATTTCAATGACATCAATAAGTAATGCTAATTTCTTACCAGTGCTTTAGCTCCATTTCTCCTCTTTTGCTTTTTTTTAATTTTGGCTTGTTTAATTTTTTCCCACTGCAGATAAATATAAACACTTTATGATCGCTGCATCTTTGTGATCTGATGTCAGTTATGGTGATTTCCAACGGTTACAGTAATGTTGTGGAATGTCAGCAAGGCAGTTTAGTTCCTGTGATCACTTCTCTGACAGGATGAGTAAAGTTTCTATCGATCTGATCGCTTAGAGAGAAGCACTCGGCACAAACGCTCAGGCTGGCAGAGGCCCGCTTTCTTACGAGCCTGTGTGGAACGAGTGTGGAGAGATGGCAGGGTCACGGAGCGGTCACATCGCTGAACAGCGCAATGTTTAACCACGTTGCTGTAGTTATGAATGAAACATCTAATAAAACTAAACTGTATTACCAACACAAGTTTGAATCATGGATAACAATCATAAGATTAAGACAAAATCTAGCTAACAACAAAGGACAATATACTGTATTATATGGACAAAATATGATACAAACAACCTGTAATGACCGGCTAAACAAGTGATGTGTGTTTTGGGGATGTGGACAATCAAAAGGTCACCGTCATGGAGAAGATATGTAATAGAAGGACAAAATTTCCTTATTTCGTCATGAATGGACTGCTTGATGAATTTCCATTTTGAAGTAGTGCGACTCTTGTGTTTACATTCAGTGAGGCAGAAAGTGTACTTCAGGTTTCTCTAGTATTCCTATATTAATACAAGGTATTTCTATGACATATTTATCTAACTAGGAATTAAGAGGCCCAAACCTGTTCCAGTGAGACAGTGCCCCTGTGCACAAAGCGAGCTCCATGAAGACATGTTTTGCCAAGGTTGGAGTGGAAGAACTTGAGTGTCCTGCACAGAGCCCTGACCTCAACCTCACTGAACACTTTTGGGATGAACTGGAATTTTAACTTCTTTACACGACATCAGAGCCTGATCTCACTAATGCTCTTGTAGCTGAACGAGCACAAATCCCCACAGCCAATCTAGTGGTATGCCTTCCCAGAAGAGTGGAGGTTATTATAAAAGCAAAGGAGGGACTAAATCTGGAATGGGACATTCATAATGCTCATATGCATGTGATTGGTCAGATGTCCACAAACCTTTTGGCTATATAGTACATAACAAAGCATACATTTTGAAGCATTTCTCCAGCTTGCTAGAAGGGGATTTGCAAGTATTCTTACATATCTGATGAACATCATTGGCATTAATCTTTGGGAGCAATTGCCATTGCGAGTGTAGTGAAAGGACCAGAAATACAGGAGCAGTATTAAGAAGAACATGGACGTGTTTATGCAATGAGCCCACTGAGGCAGAGCAACAGATTCATCCAAACAAAATTTTAGTATACTTTTTTTTTTTTTCTTGAACTAACCTTGTATTAACAGAATACAACAATAATATTTTGTATGAATGTGTTTACAATAAAAATAATAATAATTTTGGGTTGTCATACCCTTTAAGTATGAAAAAGTAGATGTAATTATTGGATATGGAGGGAACTGAGAACTTCTGAGCACCTGTATCATGACAATGAAGCAATATGCATTCTTGATGAAAACAGATAATAAGGGATGGAGATGAGATTCTATAAAGCGCTAATGAAAAGGAGCCGCAGCGAAATGGAGGACTTGTATAGAGGTACTTTGGCACTCATCATAGACTATCTGAAAGACCTTTTTATTTCATCTCGGCCTAATCAGAAAGCAGATGGATTTCCATCTCCTTCGAAATTTCCATCTCCTGCTAAATGAAAAGAGGAGAGAATAAGTCTTACAGTGTGGTGTACACTTTGTTTTTTAATTGAAGGTGCTTTTTCATCTTCATCTGCAGATCAAATAATATTGGAAAAATGTTTCTTTGTGCCATTCCCCAAACCGCTCTCGTTACTTATCCTCATATTACATAAAAGCGTCATGAGAAATTCAGGCCAAGTGACATTTTCTATGATAAAAACAATGCTGTTACGAACCAATTAAAGTCAGTCAAGGTTCTCTTCAAGTGAAAGCAACTGCATGCATGAAAAAGGAACAAAAAGGAAAAAAACCAAAACAGAAATGAGTATAATGATCAAAAGCTGTTAATTTGCCATTGCCTTGGGAAACAAAGTCATTTTTCTTTGACATCCCATGAGATGAGAACAAAACTTTTTGCTGCAGTTCCAAAGCTCAGTTAATTATACTCGCTACATAAACCATGTCCCCTAAGGACAGCTTATGGATATACCGGGTCTCTGACCAAACCCTTATTGATCAACTATGTCAACTTAATTTATTTCTCCAGGAGTGCAGATAACTTAATACTCCAGTCTGGTCCCTAGAAAGGAGTGTTATAATTTCTTCATGCAATCTCCTCTCCCATGGAGAACCTGGGGAAAGCTTTATTAGAAACAGCATACTAATACCGGATAGGACCCCTGCTATACTCTCAGAACAGCCTCAAATCTTCATGGCAAATGTTGGAAACGTTCCATTGAGATTCTGGTCCATGTTGACGTGACTGCATCACATGACTTCAGATTTGTCAGCTGCACATTGACATGTTCATGACATGGTACCAGTTTGAGTTGAGACAACTTATGCTTTGTGACATGGTGCATTATCATGCTGGAGGTAGCCGTTGTAAGATGGGTGTAAGATGGGTCGGCCATAAAGGGATGCACAAGGTCAGCAACAATACTCAGCTAGGCTGTGACATTCAAATGATGCCCAGTTGGTGTTAAGGGGCCCAATGTGTGCCAAGAACACATTCTCCACACCATTACACCACCACCACCAGCCTGAATTCTGACCCTACAAATTCATCAGACCAGGCAATGTTTTTCCAGTGTTCAACTGCCAACAGATTCAGTGAACCTGTGCCCACTGTTGCCTCAGATTCTTGTTTTTGGCTGACAGGATCAGAACCTGTTATGCCTTCTGCTGGTTTGATGTGTTGTGAGTTCTGAGATGCGTGAGTTCTGTGAGTTCTGCTCAATCCATATAACTGAATTATTTCTATTATTCCTAAATGAGAACAATATACCTTTAAAAAAACAAAAACAAACTAGAATATGATGACTTCATTTAGACTTTATTAATAGATAGTTGACACCCTGTCATGCCTTTTAGCCATGGTTTATGCCGAAGGCCGGGTTAGGCACATTGTTTCAGAGACCCTGATTTAATAACAGGTAAGCATATTAGTGACAATACAAGGCTGATTATTTCATACTTGTTAGATTATACAGACTTAGGGCACTTTGAAATTATTATTATTATTATTATTATTATTATTATTATTAGTAGTAGTAGTAGTAGTAGTAGTAGTAGTATATGATTATTTTAATTTGTTAATTAAATTATTATTACATTTAATTAAGCTATTTATTGATTTATTAATTAATTTATTCATTTATTTATTGTAAAGCTATCTGGTTTTGGTAATACTTTTGTTCATATTATTAAAATAATTTATAACACATTTAATAATTCTGTTATTATCAAATTCATTACTTACCAAGGTTTTGCTATGAAATGTGGCATTAGGCAGAGTTGCCAGATCCCGTTTTATTCATATTAGTTACTGAATTATTGTAATTCAGTAGCTCACATGATCATAGCTTGAAAATATTTTCAGTTTTTGGTAGGGAATTTAGGATTTGCAGTGGGAAAAATGGTGTTACTTTGTTTCTAAAAGACAAGGGTCAAGGGTCACTTAGTTGCACAGTTTTCTCGTGCTTCAGGTTTAAAACTGAATCTGTCCAAATATGACAATGTCCCTTCATTATTCTAATAACTATATTCCCGTCAAAAACACACTGTATCTTGGCATCCATATACAAAACACACACACACAAAAACATTGCAGTTCTATAGCATTTTAATTTATTTGGAAAAATTATAATAGTGAAGGTTTTTTTTTTTTTTTTTTTTTTAATCTCTGGCTTACCTTTATATGCTTGACTTCTTTTAATTAAGGCAGTGAGACTAAAAGTGAGACAAAATCCTTCTCTTTTCCTACTTGTTAAATGTTCTACTGTAAAAAAAACAAACAAAAAAAAAAACAACCTGTTCCTAGATTTAAAAATAACAGAAAACTGCTATATTTATTATATATTTATAATTGTAGAGCAGAAGGTGGATTGGAAGCTCCAGATTTCACAGATACTATTAATACTTATGTTAATCCTTAATTAGTTGTCTTAAATGTGCCTCATACGTAGATCCATATTTTTCATCCACAAAGTTTTTAGTTATATAACTTTTGCCAAACAAGCTCCCAATATCCTTCTCTAAGTTTCATCAGCAGGCTCTCCGTCCTAGGAGCGTTATGTAACCGGACGGAGGGAGGCAGGATGCACTCGCAGGGGAAATAGGCAGTTTATTAGGAACATACGAAAGGAGAGGAACATTCAAAAATAAACGAACACTCAAAAGTAAAGGAACATCTACCAAACCGTCAAACAAAAATCCAAAGAGTGTTCAGGCATAAATCCACAAACAAACAAGGCAATAATCCACAAAAAGACACGGCAGTAATCCAAAAATGTTGAGGCGATAATCCAAAAACTCACAAGGCATTAATCCACAAACTGACACGGCAGTAATCCCAAAATGGCAAGGTAATAATCCAATACATCACAAGGCAATGATCCAAAATCCAGGAAACGCATGGTAAACAAAAACATAGAGGAATGTACAATTCCTTCTCTTTACTGAGTGATATTCACTTCTAGTCATTTACATTCATTTGTAACCATGTTTAGTCATCTTTAATACTCCGCGAGGAAGCGGACACAAAAAGGGGTTTAAATAATGAGGGTAATCAAAAACAAACGAGATAAAACACAAAACACCTGAAACTCATAATCAAACAATAAACGGGAAACCAATGAATGGACATGGGAGGATACAGGACATGAACCAAAACAAACGGACCAGTGAGGAAGCAGGGGCAGAGACATGACGTAAACCAAAAACAAACGCGCACATGGCAACGTAAACAAAACTAGAGTCTATGAATACAGAGTCCAGCGTGTTTTTGTGAATGACCTTCGTGCTACTATGAGGCGTGGAATTTGGAAGTGCGCTACTCGATAGCCTCTGCTAGCAGCGTAGCGAGAGGGAGACTCTAACAAGGAGGTTATGTTTCAAACACAATTTCTCACCATACAGGATGCATTTATGGAAAACTGAAAACTGAAAGAAATCCTTATTTTCCCCCAAAGGTTTCAGAAGGATATTATTTCTAGATTTAATGAATTTGGTGATGTAGTTTAAGGCTACACACAGTGTCACTGTCCCTTTTAAAGCATATAATACTTTGATTATAGCCATAAGTGCAGTAATAGTTGCTTTTGAATGGTATAAGTATATATGATTTAAAATATGATAATAAGCATGTTCATTCATTTACCTCGGGGTAAATTCTTTTGGAAATCCTTTATTAAAAATAGAAACTGGAGACAGTCTTGGCTATTGCCTTATAAATATTGTATAGCTAATACACCTGAAGAACATTTTTTTGCGCCTTTTGTGGATGTGTTGAAGACTTTTCCATGAGAGAACCATGGCCTTGGTGCTGATTTTCATCCTTGCCATTTCACACGGAGCACTGAAAGCTTGTGTGTGTCAGAGGTCCAGTTTAGATGGACCAAAAAGAACATCATCGCCTCCAAATAAGAGGGATGTTACCTCCAGACCCCACCATAATGGACATCTCTCTCTCAATGTTGGGCTTGATATCCTGTCCATGAAAACAACGAACAGGAGTAGAGGCAAGACACATCCTTAATGGAGTCTGACATTCATATTAAACTGTTTCGAATAGATGCCAAGAACACAATTCTCACTGCACTCATACAGAGACCAGATCACATGAAGTAGTGACCCAGTGACCCTGGTCAATGGTTACATGGCCTGGATGGAAGGCACATTGTTCACCCTGAATGCTAGGTTCAACTATTAGACTGCATCTCCTCTTCAGAACACTGGAGTAGACTTTTCCTGAGAGACAGAGGAGTCCTATAATTGGAACACACTACTGACATGCTTTCAGCATCTTCAAACAAATACCATCTACCCGAGCAGCCTTTCTAATTTGAAGATGCAGTGGTGCTTGAAAGTTTGTGAATTATAAAATTTAATCAAATATAGAATTTTCTATATTTCTGTATAAATATGACCTAAAACATCATCAGATGTGAACCTTTGCATTCAGTATCTGGTGTGACCCCCTTGTACAGTAATAACTGCAACTATACATTTCCGGTAACTGTTGATCAGTCCTGCACATCGGCTTGGAGGACTTTTAGCGCATTCCTCAGTACAGAACAACTTCAACTCTGGGATGTTCGTGGGTTTCCTCACATGAACTGCTTCCTTCAGGTCCTTCCACAACATTTCTATTGGGTTAAGGTCAGGACTTTGACTTGGCCGTTCCAAAACATTAACTTTATTCTTCTTTAACCATTCTTTGGTAGAACGACTTGTGTGCTTAAGGTCGTTGACTTGCTGCATGACCCACTTTCTCTTGAGATTCAGTTCATGATCAGATGTCCTGACATTTTCCATTAGAATTCACTGATATAATTCAGAATTCACTGTTCATTAGCCCAGATGCAGCAAAACAGGTCCAAAACATGATACTACCACCACTATATTTCACAGATGGGATAAGGTTCTTCTGCTGGAATGCAGTGTTTTCCTTTCTCCAAACATAACGCTTCTCATTTAAACCAGAAAGTTTTAATCACAGATATGTAATATTAGATCATTTTCCTTAATAAACAAATGACCAGGTATAATATTTTTGTCTCATTTGTTTAATTGGGTTCTCATTGTCTACTTTTAGGACTTATGTGGAAAATCTAATGATGTCTAGGTCATGTTTATGCAGAAATATAGAAAATTCTAAAGGGTTCACAAACTTTCAAGCACCACTGTATAGCAACATCAGCCACAGAGGTTCATTACAAAACAACAGATCTTTCTGTCATTGCCTCTTGGAGAGGGCATGTCCACTGAGATCAGGAGTATTCCTTAACGCCATCATGCAACACTATGCACATGATTTACTTCATACTGAAATAAATCTCAGCCCTCCATAATGTATGACGTCTGTAACAAATGAAAAATATGAGTTGAATTTAGAGTAAGGATAGATGGCGCATCTCTTAATCTCACTATTTCCTAATGTGGCAAGGGCACTGATGTATTTAAAAAAAAAAAAAAAGGTTAGAGACAACACCTAATGCTACATTTACCTATTTCTATGGAAATGGACTGTTTAAAATTACTTGTATATTACTAAAAATATTGGTAGGGACAGTTCAGTACACTACTATCATTACTCAAATCTACGGCCATGGTTGAGAGCATGAGGAACAAAAGGTCTGTACTGAACGTTAAATTCCCACTGACTAAATAGAAAAATAAACATGAATGAATAAATGTGTGAGTCATGGCTGTACTCTCTCTATCAAGAGGACTTCACTAATGGTGCCCTATACAGGGACCATGTTTTCCAAGATCACTTAGTCTTTTTCGCCCATGATGCTGAGTGGTTTCTCAGCTATAGTCTACACAAAGTCATCCTTTTTTCTGTTTTAATAGAATTGGCACCCTTGGTAAATATGAGCTGTGAAATAAGGCTGTGAAAATTTGTCTTTATTGTTTAACCTTTTGATCTTTTGTTCAAAAAAAATCACAAAAATACTCTCCTCTCATGGATATTTGCAAACAAAACACAGGTTTGTCCAAAAAAAATTATGTTGTGCAACAATTGTTGGCACCCTTTTAGTCAATGCTTTGTGCTACCTCCCTTACCTCCTGCCAAGATAACAGCTCTGAGTCTTCTCCTATAATGCCTGATGAGGTTGGAGAATACATGGCAAGGGATCTGAGACCATTCCTCCATACAGAATCTCTCCAGATCCTTCAAATTTCGAGGTCCACGCTGGTGGACTCTCCTCTTCAGTTCACCCCACAGGTTTTCTATGGGTTTCAGGTCAGAGGACTGGGATGGCCATAGGAGGACCTTGATTTTGTGGTCAGTAAACCATTTTTGTGTTGATTTTGATGTATGTTTTAGATCATTGTCCTGCTGGAAGATCCAACCATGGCCCATTTTAAGCTGTAAAGAGTCTGATATTTGATAGAGTCGATGATGCCATGTATCCTAACAAAATGTCCAGGTCCTCTGGCAGAAAAATAGCCCCAAAACATTAAAGAGCCACCATGAGGTACTTTTCCATATCCAATCACCTCTGGTGATTATTGCGAAAAAGCTCTATTTTGGTTTCATTTGACCATAGAACCTTTTTTCTTGAAACCCTTCCAAACTACCTTTGATATTGACTTTGGATTGTAGTTTTGGAGACTTTCTGACCCCAAGATGCAACTAACTTCTGCAGTTCTCCAGCTGTGCTCCTTGGAAATGTCCACTCGAACCATCCTCTTCACAGTGCGTTGAGACAATATAGACACACGTCCAATTCCAGGTTGATTCATAACATTTCCAATTGACTGGAACTTCTTAATTATTGCCCTGATGGTGAAAATGGGCATTTTCAATGCTTGTGCTATTTTCTTATAGCCACCTCCCATTTTGTGAAGCTCAACAACCTTTTGCCGCACATCACAGCTATATTCCTTGGTCTTTGTTATGTTCCCATTGTTATGAATGACTAAGGGAATTTGGCCTTTGTGTTACCTCATATTCATACCCCTGTGAAACAGGAAGTCATGGTTGAAAAATTTCCTGTTCCTAGTCACCCAGGAATTGTTGCACACCTATATTTAACAAAGATATTTTTTGGATAAACCTGTGTTGTTTGGAATTGTTTGATATCCATGAGAGAAGAGTATTTTTGTGAATTTTTTGAAAAATGATCAAAAGATTAAACAATAAAGACAATTTTTCAGAGCCTTCTTTGCTCATATTTACCAAGGGCGCCAATATTAGTGGAGGGCACTGTACACCACTATGCGTATTTGAGAACATTTCCCAGGTGGATTTGATGCACTTGTTTATGAGCATGATATAATGATGATTTATGATTAGTTAACAGGCTCAAGACTAAAAGGGATTGGTGGTATGGGCATTTTATAAATCTTTTATAAAGAGTTCCAGCTACCAGAATTAAGAGAAATACAGGGTGTCCCCAAAGTCTCCATACACAGGGTACTATGTGTGCCAGCACCACGTCAGTTGTTCCTTCGTCAATGGATGCTTGTGGAGAGGTGGAGTGGAAGGAGATGGTAGCAAGGAAAAACTGAGACGACATGAGGAAGAAACCTTGAGAGGATACAGACTCAAAAGGGAACCCATCCTCATCTGGGTGACACCGGATAGTGCAATTATAAATCATTTTTTCTTCTATAACTGTATAAAAGTGCAATGGTGGAAACAGGAACTTGAGCTCATGAACAATTTATTGAGTTATTACGCTACTCTATGATGTCAGGATGCTTTAATCAATAGTATATATAGTAAAAATATGGAAAATGTATGCACTGATTTTGGGTTAAAGTGATGTATCAACTAATGTATGCTTAATTGATATGATTTATAATAATTCAGACTAAAACTCACTGCCCCGTAAGACGACTGAGTAAATCCAGATTTCTAACAAGGTGGTATTTTACCCAAGGCCTTATCTATATACATCCAGTAGACCAAGGTTTTGAAGCCAGTATACAATCTATAATAATCTATAATATATAGATTATTTCCTACAGACCTGAAAGAAATACAATACGTCAAGAAACATTGATTCTGAGCCCGATTGCTTTCCCTCAAACCCTTTAATAGTTGGATATTTTATTCAAATTTTCTTGGTGGTTAGAATGGTAGGGAGTGAGTTGCTTACTGCACTTCGTGTAAGTATTCACTGCATTCGGAGGAGCACTGAGGAGAGTAAGTCCTCAAAGCTTTAAATACACCTCAGATTAAAGACGCTGCACATCCAAATGACAGATAAGTGACAGTACGAGGAAGCACCCTATAGTCCATTCATGATCAAAGGCAAGATGAGAGCAGGTAGGTGATGTCTTTCCACAGACGAGGAAGTGAATAATCCTGTAGGCAACTACAGAGTTACAGTGGAATAAATATTCTCCTCAGCTTGCTTACACAGTAGGCTGCTATTTTAACAATGTGGCACTGTGTGTACTCACTGCACTGAAATCCACTGAACTATTTGAACTTGTTTAGTCACTTGCATGATATGCATTCTGCCGGAAAAAAATAAATAAAAATTTTTTTTTATATATATATATATATATATAGTATGCTCAACTCATCGCTACAAATATAATGACAAAATTAAATTAAAGCATGGCTGACCTATCTGTTTTTTTCAACCATTTAACTAATCCTGGTGTTTTTTTTTGTTTTTTTTTTTCATTCCAGCAGCATTTAGCATGTGATAACAGCATGAAGCAACAGTAAAGTTGCCAAATGACTTTGGCAGAAATGATGTTTGGTTCAGTGAAAGCAATGAAGTGTGAAATACAAATTCAGGCAGCGTGCTTTATTATTATTATTATTATTATTATTATTATTATTATTATAATATTATTATTATTATTATTATTATTATTATTATTATTTATTTTATTTATTTATTTTATTATTATTTTTTTTAACTTAACTACTTGCCCTTAATTAGATTTTTGCTACACCCCTAATTCTGTTTAACAGTTGACTGAACTGTTTCTAAAACCATTTTCTCCAGCCCCTCAAACACATACTGTATACATACACACCCAGCTTGATAAAGGTATTTGTTCATGAATTTTTATTCCAAAATGCAAGCCAACATTGATGTTCCTCTGGTCAATGGTTAATGATTTTCATAACCATGAGCATGTACTTTAAAAAGCCCTGCAATACACTGGCACCCCGTCCGGGGTGTCCCCCACCTGTGCCCCATGCTCCCTGGGATGGGCTCCAGGTTCCCCGCGACCCAGTAAGGATAAGCGGTATGGAAAATGTATGGATATATGTACTTTAAAAATAAATACATTGGAATTATTCCACATCAGAAATTGTGGGTATTCTGAATCAGTGGTTTGATATCACTCATTATATGCTAATTTAAATTGTTTAATATATTTCTCTTTGTGCAGTTTTATAAGGAAATGAGCTGGTAAGTTTTATTGAGCATCTTGCAGAACCAGACACAGTTCTTCTGCTGACTTTGACTTTCGCACTTGCTTCTTCCTCTTTATATATATATATATATATATATATATATATATATATATATATATATATATATATATATATATATATATATATATATATATATATATATATATTTGTGTGTGTGTGTGTGTGTGTGTGTGTGTGTGTGTGTGTGTGTGTGTGTGTGTGTATGTATACTGTAGATTACCAAACATTAGTTTTCTAGCACAAAATTAAATGTTACAGAAAAATGTTTGTTTGTCATTAAAGAAAGCAGCATATTACATAAGAGACACTTTTCAGACAGTAAACACAATGAAGGCTGCTGGGTTTCGCTGCAAAAATATGAAGCAAGTGTGAAAGTCAAAGTCAGCAGAAGAACTGTGGCTGGTTCTGCAAGATGCTCAATAAAACTTACCAGCTCATTTCCTTATAAAACTGCACAAAGAGAAATATATTAAACAATTTAAATTAGCATATAATGAGTGATATCAAACCACTGATTCATGTATATATATATATATATATATATATATATATATATATATATAAATGAAATTTAATGCATTTTCATTTCTGTTGCATTTTAAATCCATAATTAAATGTATTGCACATCGGTGTGTTTGTGCAGGTTGCCTCGTACCCAGTGTTCCTGCGATACGCTCTAGATTCTGTAAAAAAAAAAATAAATAAAAATGGCTGTAAGTCCTAAATGGTTAAAGCAATACTTTTGTTACTTAAAGTCTACACTTCAATCACATATTGATTGCTTCATTTCAAATCCATCATGGTGCTATACAAAGGCAAAATTATGAAAATTGTATCAATGTACAAATACTTATGGACCTGATAGTATCTTTTACAATTATGCCCAAAAAGTTCTTTCTTGGTCTCATCAGATTATTGCACATTTTGCCACAGGGTTTGTGGTCAATTTAGGCAGGCTTAGAAGGGCTACTGTCTAGCCAACTTTCCCCAATAGCCCAGACATGGAGAATATGAAAGATTGTTGTAACTTGCAGGGAGTGACCAGTACTTGCCAGATATTCCTGCAGCTCCTTTAAGGTTGCTGTAGGTCTCTTGGCAGCCTTCCAGGTCCTTTTGTCAAATTTGGAGGGTCGTCTTGTTCTTGGTGGTCACTGTGGTGCCCCATTTCTCCACTTGTTGATGATGTCCTTCATGGTGTTCCATGGTACATCTAATATTTTGGAAATTCTTTTATACCCCTCTCCTGATCTATACCTTTCAACAATAAGATGCTGCACATGGCTAGAGCAGTCAGATAAAACCAAGAAGAAAATCCTACAGAAACAGCTGATCTTTATTTGGGGTTAATCCGAATCAGGTCATTGATGACTGGTGTATTACTTTTGAAAATGATTTTGAATGTGATTGGTTAATTCTGAGCACAGTCACAAGGTTATTGTAATTTTCTTCTTTTTCTTTTTGCACGTGCACTTTATGTATGTCTTAATTAGTTCTATGTCATCTCATGTAGTTAGTGTGTTGATTTATGTTGCACCATGGTCCCTGAGGAATGTTGTTTTGTTTCACTGTATACTGTACCAGCTGTATATGGTTGAAATGATAATAAAAGCCACTTGACTTGACTTAAAACGTTTTGTTTTTTACTTTTTTTTTTTACTCTAATTTTGTTGCTAAATCACATTAAAGGTGGAAAAAGATCTGACATGCTTTATCATGGTTTTAATTTTTTAAATCACAAAAATTGCACTTTTAACAGGGGTATGTAGACTTCTTTTTTTTATTTAAATAAATTGACCCCCCCCCCATTTCTGTGATGATTATGTTATGATCATATTGTCATAATCATACATTATAAGAGATCTGGATTCAGGTCCATCATTCAGAAAGCAGAACTAAAAATGGTGGAGATTACACAGGCAGTGAAAATGTACTGTACTTGGATGTTCACGGGATACATTTTATATTTGGCTGAATCAGAAGGGGCTGCCAAGTGACAAAAATACATATAGGTACTCTTTAGAAAACTCAAATCTGGATCTGCATGAAAAGGAAATTGATGTTTGGAATTAACAATACACAGTAGTACTTATTGTCTTTTATGTTTTAGGTCTGAAATCATCATCACACCAAGCTCCAGATTTGGAATTGAGTAAGACTGTCTGCGCCTTTACAGGTTCCAAAAGCTCCATGCTGACACCCAAGAAAAAGGGCATTCATTCTGTCCATCCGTGCATATTTGAGGGAATAAATGAATTGACTGTCTGCTGTCTGGCTGTCTAGTCCGCAGCAGGAGTGAACAGAGCCACTGAAATTGACTCTGGGGTTAGATCAGTGTGATGGCAAAAAACTCCACTGAGCAAAAGCCCTTATGGCGCTGTGTTTGTGTGTCTGTTTGTCTGGCTGAATGCCCCCATGGGTCTGTGATTTTTAACGGATATGACAGATTTAAGAAAGTCTGTCTGGTGTGTCTATGTGTTTCACAGAGGAGTCTGATCTCATGCTGAGCAGCAGCACTGATGGATCAATCAGCCCCCTCCAGTGTGTTATATGTTATACCATCTGCCGCTGATGCGTGTTCACAAAAAAGCTATTGTCTTAATGTCACAAATTTTCTGAACCACTTCCCTCCCTATGGTGGATAATAATAAAGGTGCCAAAAAGGTTCTTTTGGTTCCCTAAAGAGCCAATCCATTTCCTTAAAGAACCAGTCTGTGATTCTTTAACCATTTCTTTAATGGTGAGGCAATAGCCTGAATAATCATTTTCCATGACATGATCAATTTTACGGTGGGAAACATTTTAAATTGTGTTCTTCTATGTAAAGAACCTTTTCTGGCAACTTTATTCTTAAGAGTGATCTCCAATATCTAATATCCCATCCACTTCTAATCCAAACGTTTGTTTGCATTTTTTAACTAAATGAAATTTTGTGGCACACAGTATTACAGTACTACCATTAAAAATCATTTTAATTGCTCATTATAATCTAAGTCTATTCTAATCTAATACCTGGTATTTTCCTTGCTGTTCTCTTGAGATGCGATTTATACTCTATCTTGAGAGGCTTCACCATTACACAATTCAGTGGTTTCTCTTTTGTATTGCACATAATTACACCCACCATTGTCTTCATAATTTGCATGTTAAATCAGGTGTTAAGCAAAAAAAATGCCAAATTATGACCACAAATCACACCTTCTTAGGAAGACCAGTAGCTGTTATTGTAGTTATTGCAATTACTGTAATATTGTAGTTAATTAACTGTATTGCAGACCGTTTTATGTATTTATACAGAATGCAGGCTATATATAAGCTATCATTTATTTATTCTCATTATCTTCTCGCCATATTTGGCAATTTCATTGTGCAAAAAAGTGCAGCCTAATTACGGACACTCTCCTACTGATGCTAATTCGGCCACCCTGAAAGATGGCTTTTAAGGTAGAAAGCTTTGAAGCAGCCTATTGTCTATAAAGTCTTTGGCTAGCTGCATAAAACCTGATGGATAATGACAAACGAACAAGCCAAAACAAGTACACGGAAAGATGCAGGAGCAAAACTGCTGCAAATGGGAACATATCGATCGAATAGAAGCATAGGCAGGATGTGTCCTTCTTCATAGGAGATGAAAAGGATCAGCATTCCTTGCATCCCCTTGAACCTTTAAATTTGAAAATTGTACGACTCTCACTATTACTATTTCTACTGCACATTAAAAAGGCTTTAAAACAAAGGAAGTAAATGGTCAATATCTTGAATATTTAACATTGAAGATTCGGCACTATTTCTAGGTCCCTTTTTAAATGTATGCAAATGTGTGATATCGACCATGTTAACTGCTTTGTACAAAAGGTCAGATATTCCAAATGTCTAATCTCTTCTATTGAAGCATGTGTACAGACGACACTCCAATGGATTTGATCTAAAATGGATCATAAGCTTTTGCACAAATTTGTGGAATCCATGCCAGCTCGAGTGCACACTGTCATTAAAGCAAAAATGGGACGTACCAAATACTAAGAAACTCTGAATTTCTTGTAAATATTTCAAAGATTTTATTTTTCACTCCAGCTGTTGTCAGTAATATAATTTGTAATGAAATTTGTTGTATTAAAATTGAACAAAATGCAAAATAGAAGCATTTTCACTCTTGGACTGATTTTTTTAGCTTCCAAGATAAGCCCATATCTGCAGTAGATGTGTTAAATGGACCCATGGATTAGACAGTCAGACATTAATTTTGTTGCTGCGCACTGATGCAGCAACAAACAGACTGGTTAGAAACACCCACTGACCTTAACATCTGCCTTACAAACAAGGTCTCTGTCAGCCCATATGTTTAACAGACACAAAATCTGATGTTCTCTTATTACACAGTACCTACCTCACACCAAAAACCTCAATTCTCTCCACCCACAGATACAGTAGTAAGCACTAGAACTAGTAGGATTGCCTCTACCTTTGCTGCATGTAATGATGGAGCTGGTCATGTTGCCAGAAGCAAGCAGTCCTTAACAACTGACTGGAGTATTGCATCTAAAGCTGACTCCGTATTTTGATTTTAAAAGCAAATTAAATCCAGGTGGATAAAAAATGCCTGAAAAAGTCCTGGCTTACATTATTTCCACCCAAACATGCAGCTTCACTCAGGAATACAGTACAATGTGAAAGAAAAATGGGGCATAGTTTCTGTTTCATGTTGTCTGGAGGAGATAATGTCCACAAAATGTCCACAATTGAGCTCAAAGTTTAAAGAGAAGAAAAATACAGTACAGTGGGTATAGAAAAGAATCACCCCCTTTTAAAATAATCACATTTTGTTGCTTTTCAGCCTGAAATGAAGACAGACACAGTTTTTGTTTTATCCAGCTGTATTTACTTAGTGCAACTTATAACATCCAAGTGAAAGATACAACACCAACATGTCAGAAAAAAAATAATATAAATAAAAAATCAGGATCACTGAGTTGGAAAAAGGATCACAAATGGTCTTTTTGAATGAATCGAAAGTGTTCAGACTGTACTATAATCACTTGGGCACTATTACTCTTTCATTTATTGGGGAGAAATACAATGATGGAAAAAGGTCAGTGACTAGACAATTATACACTATATGGTCAAATGTACGTGGACACCCTATAATAAATCACACCCATTTCTGACACAGATTTAGTCCCACTTTTGTTGTCACAATGACCTCCACTCTTCTGGGAAGGATTTTCATTAGATTTTGGAGCGTGGCTATGGGGATTTGTGCTCATTCATCCACAAGAGCATTAGTGAGGTCAGGCACTGATGTCAGGTGAGAAGGCCTTTTGAGCAGTCAATGTTCATCCTAAAAGTGTTGAGTGGAGGCAAGGTCAGGGTTTGGGTCACTCGAGTTTTTGCACTCAAACATTGGCAAAACTTTATGGACCTCACTTTGTGCGCAGGGGCGCGGTCATGATGAAACAGGTTTGAGCCCTTTGTCACATCAGCGCCGGATTCAGCACCTCACTACAACTCTCAGATTGTGTCTACAAGCATGGCCACTGCAAGCCATAGTTCTCAATCTGCTTCATGGCCTATAGACATGGCTGCCATGGACTATAACACTCAACACACATGAACTCTGTCATGTTCACAGTCACCGTCTTACTGATCACGCACACCTAGACACCCTACATATATATAGATACTCCAAACCTGCACACAATGTGAAGTATTGCTCTGTATAGAACCTTCTCTTGACGTGCCAAGCCTTATGATTGTGATTGTACATCTGGTTCATGATTCTAGTTTTTTTTTCTGGTTAATGATTTTAATCTTGTCTACTATAGTCTGTTTGCTCATCACTGGACCTTTGGCTGTGTTTTTTTGACCATGTTTGCTAGTTAAAATAAAACATTTTAACCTGCTCCTGCAGCTGTCTCTGCTGCCTGACACCCTTTAGTTCCAGTGAAGGCAAAATTTAATGCTACAGCATACAAAGACATTCTACACAATTGTGTGCTTACAACAGTTTGGAGAAGAACCACATATGGGTGTGATGGTCAGGTGTCCACATTATTTTGGCCATATAGTGTATAAACAACTAGTTTAAAATGTTTTGTGTATTGGACCCAGCAATTTTTTTTCTTTTTTACGACCACATTGCATCTCTGCAAAGCTTTGGCTCAGTTTGGCTCAGTTTGCACTTTCCCAGAGTGCAACAAGTCCAAGACCATCTGAGCAAGATCTCTTTCTTCTTCATCATAAATGCCCAGTGGCGCATAGGGCAGCAACGAAGTCTCTCCACTTGCAGCGGTCACGAGCCAGGGCGCCGATCGTTCCCCAGGAGTGGTTGCAGGCCTTCATCTCTGCTTCAACTATCCGCCTCCAGGTTGTCTTCGGCCTTCCCCTCTTCCTCTTTCCATCAGGGGTCCAGTGTAGCGCTGTCTTGATGATGGTGCCATCTTCTCGTCTGAGCACATGCCCTATCCATTGCCACCTTCTTTTGGTGACGATTGCTTGCATGTCTTCTGAATTGCATCTTCTGAACAGTTCTTCATTGGAGATTTTGTTGGGCCAAAATATCTTCAATATTTGACGGAGGTTTTTGGTATGGTATGGTTTTGTGAGGTCCTGTTGGGTCATTTGCCAGCACTCGGCTCCATAGAGAAGTACTGATAGAACACAGCTGTTGTACAGTCTGAGTTTGGTTCTTGTGTTGTACTGTGTGGACTTCCAGACGTTGTTCATGCTCATGAAGGCACTCCTGGCTTTGTTCAGTCTGTTCTGGATGTCCTTCTTGCTGCCTCCGTCTGGAGTGATGATGCTTCCTAGGTAAGTGAAGTTGTCTGTAAGGGGGAGATCCTCGTTGTTGACCTTGATAGAGGTTGGTGTAGAGGTGTTCAGTGCCATGACTTCCGATTTCTTTTGGCTGATTTTGAGGCCGATCTGAGATCCAAATCGACTCAGTTTGTCTGTCTTTTCTTGCATGTGTCGCTGTGTATGAGACAGGAGCGCCAGATCGTCAGCAAAGTCGAGATCTTCGAGGGTGGAGAAAAGCGTCCATCTGATGCCGGTAGATCCTGCTTCTGTCGTGCGCCGCATCACCCAGTCTATTGCCAGATTGAAGAGCAGCACGGACATCACACAGCCTTGTCTCACTCCGGTTTTCACCTCAAACCAGATGTCACTTCCTCCCACACAGCAGCTGTAGTTGTTGTAGAATCCCTTGATCAGCTGAACCATGTGTGCTGAAATCCCATAGACCCTCAAGATTCTCCACAAGCTGTCTCTATGCACACTGTCAAAGGCTTTTTCAAAGTCTATGAAGTTGACGAGGAGTTGTCTTTGCCATTCTGAACTCTGCTCAATGATGTTTCGAAGTGCAAAGATCTGTTCTGTGCACCTTCTGCCTTGTCTGAAACCTGCCTGTTCTTTCCTGAGTGTTTCATCAACTGCTCTTGAAAGTCGCTGGATGATCACTTTGGCAAGGATCTTACTGGGGATTGAAAGAAGAGTAATGCCGTGCCAGTTGTTACAGTCGCTGAGTGCTCCCTTCTTCGGAATCTTGATGATTACTCCCTTGGTCCAGTCCTCTGGTACGTTGGTTGTGGTCCAAACTGTCCTGAAGAGTGGTTCCAATATTTCTGCTGCTACTTTTGGATCTGCTTTGAAAAGTTCTGCGTTCAAGTTGTCTTGTCCTGGAGCTTTGTTGTTCTTGAGTGCTTTGATGGCTACAACAATTTCCTCTTTACTTGGTGGTTCTGTGTTTATGTCCAGATCTGCTTCCCTTTCGGGAATATTTGCTTCTTCTTCGGGCGGTGGTCTGTTCAGAACTTCCTGAAAATGTTCAGCCCACCGTGAATCTTGTTCTGCTTCTATGGTAAGTAGTTTGCCTTGCTTGTCCTTGATGGGTGGAACTGTAGTAGAGTGGTACTTGCCACACACCTGCCGCGTGATTCTGTACAGCTGGCCTTGCTCTCCTCAGGCTGCAGCACCTTCCGCCTCCTCTGCCAACGCATCAGCAAACGCTCGGCGGTCAGCACGCACCATCCTCTTCACTGTACTGTTTGCTTCGCTGTACTGTTGCTTGAATCTTTCTTGTAGTCTTTGTGATCGGGTGCATGACACCTTGTTTTTAAGTTTTCTTCTTTCCTCAATTGCTTTCCAGGTTTCTTGTGTAATCCATTCTTTTGCCTTTTTCTTTTCCCTGTAGCCCAGACATTCCTCTGCACTTTGCTGATAGGCTTTCTTCATGTTGTCATAGGCTGTCTCCATGCTATTGGCGCTGTCTTCTGTATCCAGATCTTGCAGAGCTTGGAATCTGTTTTTCACCTGTGTGACGAAGCTGTGCTTTGTGCGTGGATCTTGCAGTTTGTGGGTGTCAAATCTTCTCGGGGCGTGACTCTTGTTTGGCGCTTTCCTTAGTTTCAGCCTCACCATAGCAGTGACCAATTGGTGATCACTGCCTACGTCTGCTCCTCGTTTGACTCTAACATCCAGTAGTGATCTTCTCCACATGCCGTTAATCAGCAGGTGGTCAATCTGGTTCTTGTCTCTGTCTGTGGGTGAGTACCATGTCAGCTTGTGAATGTCTTGATGTGTAAACAAAGTACCTCCCACTACTAGGTTGTTGGTGTTGCAAAGCTCAATCAGTCTTTCTCCATTTTCGTTCATTGTCCCACAACCGTGTTTGCCCATGGTGCATTCGTTGTTGGTGTTGTCATTTACAACCTTGGCGTTGAAATCTCCCATGACAATCAAGAGGTCGTGTTGCGGTGTTGACTTAACTTCCGCCTCAAGTTGTTCATAGAAAAGGTCTTTTTCTTCTTCATCGCCATCATTGATTGGGCTGTAGCACTGTATGATGGTCATGTTGATCTGTCTTCCTTTCATCCTAATTTTCATCAATCTGTTGTTAATAGGCTTCCATTCCATCAGGCTTTTCTCTGTTCCTTTCTTCAAAATGATGGCTACTCCTTCATAGTGTAGATCGTCGTCTCTTCCTGAGTATAAAACTGTTTCTCCTGTTGATGCTATCATTCTGCCTGATCCTGTCCATCTTGCTTCGCTGACGCCAAGAATGTGTAAGTTGTATCGACGCATCTCTGATGTCACTTGCGCCAACTTGCTGGCCTGGAACATTGTTCTTACATTCCAGAATCCTATCCTGGTCTTGGTTTTGGTGCTCAAGACTTCCATCTTCCTGTCAGTGGCTCCCGGAGGCCGGCTTTCACCGCTGACATTCATACAAGTCCCTTGTGGAGACTCTGGAGGCCCGTCACACACGCTAGTGGATGTAGATTTCGTCGCTGATTCCGTAACCGCCAAAGTTTTCTAGGACAGAGTGGTTAGCCCTGTGCCAAACCCCCAACCTGGAGGACCAGGGACTGCTCTTCGTCTGGTCTCTACCTTTCGACCTGTCTGGCATGGGAGGCCCTACCAGGAGCATGAGACTCCAGCCAGCATAGCTTTCCGGGTCGATGAGACACACAAGCCTCTCCACCACAACAAGGTGGCAGCCCTTCGGAGAGGATCTGAGCGAGATATTCCCAAGCAAATTCTAACATGGATATCGATGATGTGACTATGCTTTATTGCTTTATTAAACTTTGACCTTGATACATCCATTTGTCTTCTTTGGCAAAATATATATTTAAAAAAAATAAAATAAAATAACAAATTGATGGATCATCATCCTTAGCTAGTGGCCAATAAAATACCCTGATATGATATGATCTCAGAGGAAATGCGAGCTCAGGGAACACTAAAGTCTGAACAAAGTCACACTCCTTGTAAATGCAGT
The DNA here is from genome assembly GCA_023630585.1 of Cranoglanis bouderius. Lineage (NCBI taxonomy): Eukaryota > Metazoa > Chordata > Actinopteri > Siluriformes > Cranoglanididae > Cranoglanis > Cranoglanis bouderius. Next base: position 2,742,849 of record CM042546.1, on the reverse strand, counting down.
GCACAGAGTTCTCAAATGAAAACCATTTTCCATCTGTGGTTTAATAATATCCCTGTCCTTGGGTACAATGCACTCCTTTGAGTATGCTATGGTGCTTGACAATGCTTCTTTCATCCCATTCAAATGAAACCATTACATTTACAGCATCTGGCAGACACCCTTATCCAGAGCAACTTGTGTGGTGGCTTGGTACTGCTGGGGTCTGAACTCACGACCTTCCAATCAGTAATGTCTTAAACACTGAGCTACCACTGTCCAGATGTCCTAAGCCTTATTGCTTAATTTTTATATTTTTAATTTAAATTATCAACAGGGATAAAAGAATTTCATGAAGATTGCAAAGATAAAAAAATATATATATTATTAAGTGCAGTCATTTATGAGTTTTTTTTTTCTTTATACCTGTTGTGTCAATACAGTGGCTTGAGAGCATGATTAAAATGTTACAGTGTTTGTTCTAGATACAGTATTTATTATGGAGAAGAAGGTAACATCGAAACTAAATGCATACTCCTGAGGGTAAAACAGAAGGCTTTTTTGTACATTTTTCTTCTCCAGCAAATTTCTCATTCAAAAAAAAACAAAAAAAACAAAAGCTATTCACAACCTTTCGTGACTTGCGGAAATGAGAAACTACTGACTATAAAAATTGGCTTGCATCTGGATGCCACAAACAGAGCTTGATCATTGCCTTGGGAGACAGGGATGAGTACAAACCATACAATGAAGAATTCATCATGTCTCTGAAACATTCTGTTCATCAACACAGCATCCCCCAGACAAAAATTACCAATATCTATCTTTGGCACCAATTCCAATTTAGTGCAAAGATGAGGTGTGTGCTTCTAATAGTTGCTTTCCTCAATCTCTTTCCTCAAAAGAGAATGTATTTGTCTTGAGCTTTCACTAATGTCCCACCGATGTGCTTGTGAGAAAGAAATGTCTCCGTCCTAAGCTTTGTTTGGCATTTCAGTCAATGTACCTCAATGACATTTTTGCTATATACGTAGGTTTGCCTCTGAAACTCCCCCTCACACCCTGTCCGCCTGTCCCATAGGGCCCCTGCTTTAGTGATGGGTGCCTGATGCTATCTAGCAGTCCCTAGAGAATAGCATTTTTTTTGCAGAATACCCATGTTTGTTAATTATTTTAGGCAGGATTAAGACCTCGGCATACTACATTAACTGCACTGTTGGTAGTGACTGATTTATTGTTATCCACCAAACATGGCTACATGCCTCTGCTCATAATTTACTCATGATGAAATAGAGTCTCTTCTTGTACGTACATTGGGTAAGTTTATTTCAAAGTGTCAGTGGAAATATTTCTCCTTTTATACAGATTTGAGGCAGCTATTCTCTTCACATGATTCAGAATTTATGACTACATAAAGATTAATAAGTTAGTTTATATTAGTTAACTGTTATCTAAAGAGCAAACCATAAGCTTCTACTATCACAATTTCTACTATCACATCTGTTCCAGTAACTGTTTCTGTTAAGATTTTCAGCTCTGTTAATACTCTGTTAACTTACCTGAGGTGGTCTGATCGGTCCTGCGAGCACGCACACTGATAGAGAAGCGTTCCCATTGGCTGCAGCCTGTAGGTATTATGGCCAATCACGAAAGTAAACATTGCACAACCACACACAGAATATCCCCGCTACGCTTATGCATGCAATTCGCATTTATGTGCGGAACTCGCTTTCGTAGGCTTTTGAGCGGATAAAAGATAGAAAGACTCATTTCTCGAAAAAAATATAGCCAGTTTGAACCGGAACACCGTCCACCCTTCAAATTCACTCCCTGGACTCAGTCCCCTCGCGTCCCCCCTCCATGTACAGCCGTTTATACATAAGTAAAGTAAGGCCCTGTTCTAGGACCATTGCAACTGTACAGTCGTGTACAGAACATGGCATTAGTTTTCATTGCTATGCTGATATATATGTATAAGCCAAGCCAGCCAACATACACCATCTTCATGTACTGTGGATTGTATAAAGGTTGAAAGCTTGAAAATTGAGCAACTGTCTCCAAAATTTAGACTAAACCAACTGCAGTGCAGAAGTGAAAAACTTTGAAATCATTATCATTGATTCCAGTTTGTCCTTTTATGCAGGTATAGGTACCACTGCTAGGACAGATCTCCTACTTCTACAAAACATTTCTAAGCTGAGAAATGCACTATCCTTATAAAATACTGCTACTCACAAATAAAACTCTAAATGGTCCAGCCCCAGAAAACACCTATTATTAGCTATCACATCTGATCTGATTACAATACCTTGATCACTGATTATCAATACCTGAAACTGTTACAATTTTCATAGGGGCCACAAAACAAACAAAACAAACAAACAAACAAAAAAAAAAAACTAGCTTGTTTATTCAAGGCCATGCTAATTCCACTCTCTGTTTAAATAAAATTTTGGGAGTTCATGGACAGAGAAATAACTTTCGTTGCTTCTTTCATCCTGATATTCTTATGTAATTACTCAGTCTGCTAACAGTAGAGCAAAGGGGCACTGAGGGCTCCATCATGCCTGTTGTACTGTCTGGCTCTCTGTTTTTAGTTAAGCTGTTAGACCTACTGTGCCCGAGTCTTATCTGTGTATGGTTTTCAACTATCTGAGATCCTCTCTCCTGAGCAGATGCCTCTGCTTCGGTCATGCTTATTCTCTCAACCAGTTCAATCACTTTGAGCCAGCTGTGTGTGCGGTTCAGCCTCCTGTGGCTGCCTGGAGGGTGCATAAACAATTAGCACTTCCCTATTAAATTCCTGCTATGTAACAATTTAAAATTAGCTGCATATTAGCTTCATTCTCATTTTTCATGTACATTCTCATATTTTCTCTTTCTTAATCTCACTTGTACTCCTGTACTCTATATTTTTGCTCTTTTGTGCTTACTTCAGTTCCATTTTCCAGTGTTGATCAGAAAAATGAAGGGTTCACCCCTTTTTTAGTCTTGCTTTATAGACTCACGACTGCAATTTGTCAAACCATGACTCCAATAGTAGATGAGCACGCAACGCACCCTTTAATAAATGTGCTCTCTGGGGTTTAACCAGTGATCTGTGTCTGAGAGCCTGTGTTCACGCATTACTGTGCTGAAAAGAATTCCCTCACTGAATTAAGAAGTGAAGAGCATGGCAAAAGGAAGATGACCCATGACTCACTCTCTGCTACTGTAGATATCAAAAAGATTACACTCACCAAAATCAGTGTATATCCAAGACTCTGCACTGCTTCAGCAAATGATTTCGCCTGTAGCCCTAAAAACATTTGCTGTTCATAATTTGCTGTTCATAACAATGGGCGGCTGTGGCTCGGGTGGTAGAGCGGGTTTTCCACCAATCCATAAATACTCGTTTTTCCTTAATTGGAGAAGAGAGTTAAACATTTTCCTGATTGTTAATGAAAAGTGAAAAGAGTTGCAGTTTATTATCACTTGAATTTTTTACCACATGATTTATGCATTAGCAAAAACGGCAGAAATGATTATTGTGCTTCCACATTAGTGAACATTAGTGAACATATTCACATTGAGTGAATATTTATAACTGGGTGAACCTGAATCACAGCACAGAGTGAAAGTAAGTCCAATTTGTTTTCACTTCTACATTACCAGAATACCATCCTGAAAGTTTAATATTAGAGAATATGAAAATGAGCTCCACTAACCAATAATGTCATCCAGTATAATACTGATATAATTTGATATTATCCAAAATGAAACCAATAATTTTAGTCAAACATGGTTTTATTGATACCATTGTCAAATCACAAAAAAGTGTAGGCAAAACACAAATCATGACTTAAAGGAAAGTGCTGGTGTCACCACCAGGCCTGTTATTTTCTGATATTATGACACTTTAGTGGGCATTATCTTATATATTTATTTATTTATTTGTTTGTTTGCTTGTTTGTTCAATCCTTTGACACAAAACTTACAAAGAGAAATTTAACCTTTAAACCAACCTGAGAAAATAGCACCTGTGGAAAAGCTGAAAGTGAAAGTGAAGTAAACACAGAAACTAATGGAGGTACTAATGAAGGTGAGCTCTTTTTCAAACGTGAGTAGAAAGTAGCTGGTAGCTCATAAAGGTATGCAAAATATTTGGTGTGAGGCCTGAAAAAAAAAAACCTGGAATTTTAGCTCAGGTGTTTCAAGACGATGTTGAGACTATGAAAGTCAAACATTTTTACAGAGGTCAATGCCCAGCCAATGTTCCATAAAGCTTGTTTTGTGTCGTACTCCAAATGTCCAAGTGTGGATCAAGGTATTCTTACACAATCATACTGTCTGTGGGAACTAAATGTATCCTGCACTGTAAACAGTATTAACTCCATCATGTAGAGAACTGTTCTTTTTGATAGCTGTGGCTCAAACCAGATTTATAGGGGGAGTTGTTGGTGTGGAAGGAGGTGTTATCCAACCAAATGGTATTTTACCCTAAATCTCAATGAAAGCCAATTTCACTAGAATAGGGTTTTTTTTTTGTTTTGTTTTTTTGGATGTGACATTGGCTCCTGCAGTATGGTAGACGGTGCCATGAATCAAGTGATTCATGGTGTTCCTGGCACACAGTGTTATTTGGAAGATAATCTTGAAGCAGTGTTGACCAGACATGCAGAGTTTAGACTGATTGCAAACAATGGCAAATGTGAGTTATTCAAAGGTTCAATAGAATACCACAGACCAGGGTCATCACTTAGATTTGACATGATGGCAAATTCTCACGGAGCAAATACTTAAGTAAGATTGAAAGGTAATCCTCGTTAAAACTACTCTTACACATATATGCAATATATCAGCCATTTTTGGCTGTTCATATGTGTATGCTTTTGTTCTGCGGTCCTACTCTGATAATGTCACTATTGCATAGTCAGACAAACACGCACACACACACACACACACACACACACACACACACACACCCTTCATTTTCACAGGCTCAAAAGTAATTGGAGAAACTAACATAATTATAAATATTAGGATAAATTTTAATACTTGTATGCAAATCCTTTGCAGTCAACGACTGCCTGTCTGGATCCCATGGAGCCGTAACCAAATGCCGAGTTTCCTCCCTTGAGCTTTGTCGATGGCTCCTTCACTTGCATTGACACCTCTTTAGACCGCATATTGAAAGTTCCCATGAACAGCCACCAAATGCAAATTCAATACTTGGAATCAACTCCAGACCTTTTATCTTCAATCACATCTTGATTGCTTCATTTCAAATCCACTGTGGTGGTGTACAGAGGCAAAATCTCAAAAATTGTTTCACTGTCCAAATACTTATGGACCAGACTTTTCACTAGGTCTTGATGGTAGGACAGTATTCAATAATTTGTCATTTTTAACAGATTCTACATAATTTTAATGAAACTGGGGAAAAAAAAGTGTTGTAGGATTTAGGACCAGAGAAAACTTGTTCCTGGGTTGGCTCTATAATGATTTAATGATCCTGACCGTAGACATATAATGGATAAGAAGGTACTTCACAAATTCCACGACAAAACCGATGTAGTCATCACAGCACACAGACCGGTAATGTGAGCCACTTTTACTGTTTTCTATGTCATTTTCAAAAAAGGACTATTACTTCAAATTGCTACCGAACCTACTCTTCAGCTGTTCATCCATGGAATGTTGCCACAAGACAATTCATGGCCCTCACTTCCCCTGAAGCATTGTAGACACACTCTCTCCCCCCCCGAAGCACTGCAACACTCACTCTCTCTCTCTCTCTCTCTCTCTCTCTCTCTCTCTCTCTCTCTCTCTCTCTCTCTCTCTCTCTCTCTCTGAGTGCATGCTGGGAGTGGGTGTGGTGAGTGCTGCTGAGAGCGTGGTGAAGCTTGCGAGTTTTCTGATTCTTTTTTTCTAAAATTCTTGTTTCTCTGTTAATGTGTTGTGGTGGTGTTTAGAGAAACAGTGTTTGGTGGGATTGTTGTTTTCTTGTTTTGTGAAGGCGGCGGCTGCCGGCGTGGCTGGTCAGCATGGCTGCGGGCGAACAGTTCAACTTAAACAAACTAACACGCCGACACGCAATTAAACTGTCCGCACCTGGCGGGTGTTCGGTTGAAGAGTGTAATCTAGCGGTAGGTGAGCTTGTAGGATATGAAAGTATTAAATCGGCTTCTAGAATGAATAGTGCCGTCGTGATGTTTCTAGACAGTGTGGACAAAGTAAATCAGCTACTTGTGAGTGGAGTAGTGATTCAAGGTACCTACACATCAGTTTTGTCCTCAGTAAGCCCTGTTAAAAAGGTCATTATCTCGAATATACCCCCGTTTCTAAAAAATGAGCTTTTGGAAAAAGAGCTGGGGAGACATGGAAAATTATTGTCCCCGATAAAGATGATTCCCATCAGCTGTAAGTCTCCTCACCTTAAACACGGTATGTCTTTTAGGAGACAAGTACAAATGATTCATAAAAAGAGTGACAAAGAATTGAACTTGGTGTTAAAATTTAAAGTTGATGATTTTGATTATACTGTGCACGCAACATCGGAAACGATGAAATGTTTTGGGTGGGGAACTGTAGGGCATGTGATTCGCTCGTGCCCGGAGAGAGTAGGTGAGAACCGGCCGGCTGCTAACGCAGCGGAACCGGCGCCCGGTGGAGCTGAAGGCGGAGCCTCTTTACCGGACGAACCGCAGGGAAGCATGCAGGTTTCACAGGAAGAAAACCGAGATGATGGAGATCAGGAGAATGAGGCAAAGCAAAATTTAGCGAGTGAACAAAAAGCACAAGATGACTTGAAAACGGACTTAAATGTTGGTTACACTGCGACAAGAGTAGCGGAGTCAGTGTTGGTTAACGAGGAAGAGGTTTTAATGGACGCTGATCCTTCCAAATTGTCAACCAAGAGGAAAAACCCAGAAAACAAATCAAATACTGAACAAGTTATAAAAGTGTCAAGAACAAATCCAGTGAGCCGTTCATCTCAGTCAGAGGATGGTTTGATAAACACACAGGAGACTGAATGTGATGAAAGTGGAGACACACAGATGGATGCAGAGTGCTTACTCTTTCACCAAAATCAAAAAAAGAACAAAAGGCACCAGATCAGTTAAAGTTGATGATTTCTTTCCAGATTTAAAGCTGTTCCTTGACTCAGTTAGAATGTTTATGAAAAACACAGAACGTATCGGTCAACCGACCTTTACTGACCAAGAAATCTTTCGACTTAAAAAAATTGATGACAAAAGTTAGAGAGCAAATAGCAAATGATGGTTAAGCGTCTCCTCTTTTTCTTTTTCTTTTTTGGTGTTAACCTCTCTGTTTTGTTTAAATGCAGCTTTACATTTGATATGTGTGACATAAAGCTGGTTCTTTAAACATTAACGGTGCCAGAGAGGATGGGAAGAAAGCTTCCCTTTTCAGTTTGTTTAAAGTTAAGAAATTAAATGTTATATTTTTACAAGAAACACACAGTACAGCTGATAATGAAACTGCATGGAAGAAGGAGTGGGATGGGGAAATTTTTCTCAGTCACAAGAGCAGTAACAGTGGTTGAGTGAGTTAGCATTTTGTTTTCTGTTATTTGATTTTTTTTTTTTTTTACCTATTTCCTGTGTTCCTGAGGAAATTATTGAGGGTCGTTTGTTAAAAATACAAGCTATATTTGAAAATGTGAAACTGACTTTTATTAATGTATACGCTCCAACTGTAGGCACAGAAACGGTGGTCTTTTTAAACACTCTAAATACTGTAATCAGTAACTGCAGTGATGATGGATACATGTTTCTGGGTGGTGATTTTAACTGCACTGCAAATGCAACTTTAGATAGAAACCACCCAGAACCTCATAGAGCCAGTAAGAAATGTCTTGTTAAACTAATTGAGGCAAATGATCTTTGTGATGTTGGAGGCTTTTTCATTCTACTCAATGTCAATATACCTGGGCTCATGTAAAAGACAATTCTTTATCTTTGGCTAGGTTTGACAGATTCTACTGTTTCAAACATGAGAGTAACGTACTTAAAAGTTGTTTAATACACCCAGTTGGTGTTTCAGATCATTCCCTTGTACAAGTCTCTATCTTTGTTAAAGATGTGAAATGCAATAGTACTTATTGGCATTTTAATGCAACCCTGCTTTCTGTTAATGTTTTTAAAGAAGCTTTCGGATATTTTTGGAGTTGTTATACAAAGACAAAATCTAAATATACTTATTTACAACAGTGGTTGGATATAGGGAAGGGCAAGATTAAACAGCTGTGCCTATAGTATACTCTCAATGTCACAAGAGACATGACTAGATCTATGAAAGCTTTGGAGAGTGAAATAATGAAGCTGCAAGATTTAGCAGATGCCACAAGAGACAGAGAACATTTTAAAGTTCTCAAAAGAAAAAAGTCAGCTCTATCTAAAGCTCAAGGAGCTCTGGTTCGCTCTCTTATCAAAATATTGCTAAAATGGATGCACCCTCTCACTTTTTTTCGGCCTTGAACGCAGGAATGGACAAAGGAGACTTATGCACTGTCTGTGGGCAAGCACCAGGCAGCCCCTGCAGGAGTCTGTGGAGATCCGCAAATGTGCAATTGCTTTTTACGAGAATCTCTTCAAGAAGGAGTTCCAAGAGAGACCGGAGGTGGCACAGTCCTTCTATGAGGACTTACCTAGGGTTTCCGAAGAGGCTAATGCAGAGTTGGATGCACAAATCTCTGCCGATGAGCTACATTCTGCGTTACAGAGCCTAGAGAGTGGCAAAGCTCCAGGCATTGATGGTCTTCCTGTGGACTTTTATAAAGTTTTCTGGACTGAGATTGGGAAACATTTGCTGCTTGTTCTCAGAGACAGTCTGAGTAAAGGACTCTTACCATTGAGCTGCAGGAGAGCAATCCTCACTCTTCTCTCCAAAAAGGGAGATTTACAAGGGATTAAAAACTGGCGGCCAGTGGCTCTGCTCTGCCCTGATTACAAACTTTTGTCAAAGGTGTAGGCCATGAGGCTAAGAAAAGTTATGGAGCATACCATTCATGTTGACCAGACTTACTGTATACCCAATAGGTTGATATCTGACAACATTATCTTAATTTGTGATGTTTTGGACCACTCCAATTCATCAGGCTGTGAAATTTGTCTGATTTCTATAGATCAAGAAAAGGCTTTTGACAGAGTCGAACATCAGTATTTGTGGCAAACACTAGAAGCTTTTGGGTTCAGCTCTGGTCTTATAAACATGATTCGAGTCCTGTGCAGTGACATTGAGAGTATTTTAAAGATCAACTGTGGTTTAAGTGCTCCCTTTAAGGTTCAGAGGGGAGTCAGACAAGGCTGCTCATTATCTGGCATGTTATAATCCCTGGCCATAGAGCCTCTCCTACATAAATTAAGACAATCTCTTTCGGGTGTACGCCTTCCTGGATGTGAATCAGTTTTTAAACTATCTGCTTATGCCGATGATGTTGTTGTCATTGTCAAGAAACAGGAAGATATTGACACCCTTGTAGAAAATATTAATGACTTTGGTTTATTGTCCTGTGCTAAGATTAACTGGGGAAAAAGTTAAGCAGTAGCAATCAGTGATGAGTTAAGCAAGAAACTCGTTTTACCTGCCGGGTTAATTTGGAACAAGGGTGGTTTTAAATATCTTGGTGTTTATCTTGGTAATGATACTTTTGTGTGTAAAAATTGGGACAATGTTTTAGAAAAAGTTGAAGGACGTCTTAAAAAATGGAAATGGATCTTTTAGGGGGCGTGCACTAGTGATTAACAACTTGGTGTCATCTATGCTGTGGCACCGATTATCATGTGTAGACCCGCCAGCACAACTGCTGGCCAGGATACAGGCAGTGTTGGTGGACTTTTTCTGGGACCGTCTGCATTGGATCCCACAGAGCGTACTGTTTCTACTAAAAGAGGAAGGAGGGCAGGCTCTCATTCATCTCGCCAGCAGGGGTGCTGCTTTCTGACTCCAGTTCATTCAGAGGCTCCTTGTTGGGCCCATAGACCTTGTCTGGAGACCCTTAGCCCGGACCATACTGACCCGAGGACGAAATTTGGGTCTTGCTGAGCCTTTGTTTTTGATGGACTTGAGTGCTCATAAACTACATCTCTCAAAGTTTTACCAAGGACTGTTCACTGTGTGGGGGATGTTCCATAAACAGAGGGTAACATGCTGTGAGTCCCTATCAGGGCTGTTGAAAGAGCCAGTAGTGCATGGGACCCGCTTCAACGTAGAGCATATAGCAGGACCCTCTGTGATGCAGTCGTTCTGTTCGGCTGGGATTGTCACACTAGGACAGGTGGATGATCGATGTGGACCTAATTTGATCGACACTGCAAGTCTAGCCTCGCATGTGGGAGTTAGATCTGCCAGGGTCATAAATCAACTGCTCAACACTTGGAAGAATGAACTCACAAAGACTCAAAGAGTCCAGAGAGACTCTCACAAACAGGTTGGATGTCATGGGAGGAAAAATCATGTATAAACTGTTTGTTAACATTTTAAACAAAGGTAAACTAAATGGTAGGGCTGACACTCCTTGGAGAGCTCATCTAGGGCTTGACACTGAGGTCAGACCTGAGTGGAGAGTGTTATACAAACCACCGTTGACAAAAAGGGTTGGAGATTTGCAATGGAGAATCCTACATGGTATTGTGGCTGTTAATGCTTTTATTTCTGTTATTAATCCCAATTTAAGTGATAATTGTCCATTTTGTTTGCAGAGAGAAACAGTGTATCACTGCTTTTTGGATTGTGACAGACTACATTCTTTTTTTCAGCTGTTACAACAAATGTTTATGATGTTTGGAAAAAAGTTTTCTAAGCACGCATTTATTCTTGGTTTTAGATACAGTCAGAAGTGGAGAGTGAAATGTCAGCTATTTAATTTTGTATTAGGTCAAGCAAAAATGGCTATATACCTCAGCAGAAGAAATAAAATAGAAAAGTCCTTAGACTTTGATGCAAACACCGTTTTTGTTAGAATGATGAAAGCCAGATTGAAAATTAGTTTTGACTTCTATAGTACTACAAAAAATGTAGAGGAGTTCACAAATACATGGTGTTTTAAAAAGGTTTTATGTTCGGTTGTGGAGAATTTTCTTTTTTGGGGGGACTGTGCTGAGTTAAATCTTTTTTTCTTTTAAATCTATCTCTGTGTTTTGGAAACACAGGGATATTGTGTTGTACATAATTCTGACTTGAATAAATAAAGAGGTATTGAAATCTCAATCTCTAAAGCATATGAAAGCCAATGTATGATAACCCATACTTGTAATTTGTCCTCTGCATTTAACCCATCCAAGTTAGTGCACACACATTCGGAGTTGTGAGTAGTGAACATACACACACACACACACTACAAACCATGAACACACCCGGAGCAGTGAGCAGCCATTTTTGCTGCGGCGCCCGGGGAGCAGTTGAGGGTTAAGGGCCTTGCTCAACTGCCCAACAGAGGCAGCTTGGTGGTGCTGGGATTTGAACTCACGACCTTCTGATCAGTAGCCCAACTTCTTAACCACTGAGCTACCACCGCCCCATCAGACATATCAGACATCTTCTCTCCCTCTGAACCATCCCAGACACCTTCTCTCTCCCACTGAAGCATCTCAGATGTCCTCTCTCTCCTCGTCTCTGAAGCATCACAAAATCCTCTCTCTCCCTGTCTCTTAAGGGTTTTGTAAGTCTAAGATTCTCTGAAGTATCACAGATGCTCTCTCTCCCAAAGATCACAGACACTCCCCCTCAGTCTCCACCATGGACAGAAGGTCATTCTCTATAATCACAGCCTCTTTTTATAAAAATTGCCAGGCTTATTCCTTTTCTCTATCCACTTAATCCCTGTTGCCCCATTCATCTCAAGCCCTCCCTCATAGATCCCACCCGTCTTCATTGATTCCAACTCCCTCCCTCATTCATCCCAACCCTTCCCCCATTTATCCCAACCCTTAACTCATTTATTCCAACCCCATCATACATCACTTTTCACTCATCACAACCCCCTCCTGGTATTCACCCCAACCTCTCCTTCACACCTCCCATCCATCTTAATTCATCCCATCCAATCCCTCGCATATCCCACGCCAGTTCCTAACCTAACCCTAACCCCCTCCCTGGTTCAGTTTAATCTCTCACAACTGGCTGCTCCAACAGCTCTGTTGCCTCTGCACTATGAGCTACTGCAATCCTGCTCCTACAAGTTCCACAACAGGAGGAAGTCAAGCACTGCTCCTGAAGTTTACATCTGCTCCTGCTACATGAACCCACAAGTCTACAGGCTCATGATCTCTTGTTGGCACTACTCCAACGATTAACAACACCACCAGAGTAGCAAGCTCCTGATTCATCTTTTTGATCAATTGACCACCCAGCATGGCAAACCTTCTTCTTTACTTAAGCTTGCTCACTGGCAGTTAAGGCACTATCATCTCAAGTGCTACTCTGGGAGAATTCAGTTACAGAAGCTCGATAAAGTAATTCTTCCATCTGTGGTCATGTGCACACCCCCTTCCACTCAACACAACATAATCAGCATCTTTTGCTATCCAGACAATGTCATCTCTTGCCAAAATTGGGTTGTCTACCTTTCTGACCTGCAGATATCAGATAGATTTTGGGGCCCTTGAACAGAAAGGAAGAGTCATTCTAATACACTGATAATTGAGCACTCTCTCACAGACACCCCACTTTGTGACCCTTATGCCATTCCTTTGCTACCAAACTAACCCGAAGCTCAGCTTTCATCCTCATCTGCCTGTGATTAACTTTAAGAAGGTCTTTAGATTGACCTTATCTCCATCTCATCTAGACATACTACAGCTACATCCAGATCAAGAAATAGAGCCTCAGTAAGGACTCACTAGCTACAGTACGCATCACTTTAACTGCCCATTGGGGGCCTGGCTAGCTATTGCAAAGTTCTCCCTAGTTCTGCAATGTCATTTAGTTGAGTGTGTGGTCTGCACCCACAAAGTAGTGTGTAGTACAATGAGTTTAGCTTACAAGAATTGTAGAAAGACTCTTTCTAATGCTCTCTGAAGGTAAACAGTGAACCTTTTTTATTTTGATGTGACTTGTTTGCAATAGGCCTATCTGCTCTGTAAAAAAAACAAAAAAAACAAAAACAAAAAAACACTCTCATTAATATTTATAAATATATTTACACACCCCAGCACACATTGCAAGTTATACATGACTATACAAGATACAGTCCTCCAAGTTTCAGTCAGTTCCAGTATTCATGAGCATTTCTAGTTTATTAAAGACACTTAAGCTAATGCTTAATGAGTATTTTGCTGAGTTGTGTTGCTAGTTGCTATAGCAACAGTGGTCCCCTAGCAGTTGGATGGGTTTAATTTGAATGCTCAGTTTTCTGATGACAGCGTGACTGAGAATAATATAAACAAACAAAACAAAAAACAAACAAATAAAAAAACTAATGTCCTCAGGTTGTTGCACACAGACTTGTTATATACATTAGAAGGAAAACAGCCACAGCAAATTGGGCACAATACTGATGGCATAACTCATGTGCAAATGCAAATAGGAACAAGGAACAGAGAATGGACCTAGAGAAAAACAGTAACCCTACTGCAAAACATTGAATTTACTCTGTCTCTAACATTTATGACAGAAAAATGACAAAGTAAGTATTTATACAAGTGCTGAAGAAGAAAAGAAAAAAGGGGTATATTGCAACAGGGAGCACAGCATGACAGAATCTTAATTCATTAATACTGTCAATATTGTTGTTGTTTTTAAATTGGGGCAGGGGAGGTTGGGGGGTAGATATCTGGGAAGCACAATGAAACATGTTGAAACTGTTGAAACAATGTGATTAATAAAATGCCTATAAAATGCAGGTCTGTGCTGAATTCCTTGTTTGTATTTGCAGCCCTCCTTTCAGTCATGTTATAGATGTACCCCCAAAGAGCCCTTCACTCACACAAACACAAACATATTGGAATTTAGTGCTAAATTATATTTAACCTTGTCATAACTGGACAAATGTGTAAAATGTAAATAAAAACAGAAAACAATGATTTGCAAATCTCATAAACCCATATGTTATTCACAATAGAACATAGAAAACATATCGGATGTTTAAACTGAGGAAATGTACCATTTTAAGAAAAAAATAAGGTAATTTTTAATTTGATGGCCGCAACACGTCTCAAAAAAGTTGACGGGGGCAACAAAAGGCTGGAAAAGTAAGTGTTACTAAAAAGAAACAGCTGGAGGAACATTTTGCAACTAATTAGGTTAACTGACAACAGGTCAGTAAGTCAGGTCAGTGATTGGGTATAAAAAGGCGGAGTCTCTCAGAAGTAACGATGGGATGCAATGCTCGGAATCTTTTGATGATATTATGTACTGTAGATGATGAGCTATTCATAGTCTTCGCAATTTTACATTGAGGAACATTATTCTGAAATTGTTCCACAATTTGTAGATGCAGTTTTTTGCAGATTGGTGAACCACTGCCTATCTTTACTTCTGAAAGACTCTGCCTCTCTAAGATACTTTTTTTTTATACCCAATCATGTTACTGACCTGTTGCTAATTAACCTCCAGCTGTTTCTTTTTAGAAAAACTTACTTTTCCAGCCTTTTGTTGCCCCTGTCCCATCTTTTTTGAGATGTGTTGCGGCTATCAAATTCAAAATTACCTTATTTTTTTCTTAAAATGGTACATTTCCTCAGTTTAAACATTTACTATGTTTTCTATGTTCTACTGTGAATATGTGTTTATGAGGTTTTCAAATCATTGCATTCTGTTTTTATTTACATTTTACACAGTGTCCCAGCTGTGGATTTTTGGAATTGGGGTTGTATGACAAAACATCATGCTGTGCATACTTACTTTGCATGTTTACAGCCATCTTTGATAACTAGAATGAGATGATGGAAAGTTAACAACCTAACATGGATGACCCTCTGCTGCTCACCATAGTTTCTGGCAGGCACGGCATTATGTATATAGACATGGATGAAAGGTGGGGTCAAGGAGTAAACAAATCATTCTGAAGCTTTTCTAGTTCACCTTGCAACTGTTGGAGCAAATTCCACCCAACAAACCTTTAAGCCATGCGATATCAAAATTTGTTATTTCATGAATAATGACAATTTTAAATAAACAGTAACAGAAGCACAGTTTTAACATTGTTAACATCCATTCAAGCAAATAAGAACACTCAGATCATAAAGAACAAAAAGAGATATTTTACACTATGGATTTTTAGGCACTTTACATACATTTCTGTAGACGCACAGAGACTGGTATCTACTGCTCTGAGTATAACACTAAAGCAACTTAGCAAAGATTTGATTGTTATCCTTTAAGCATCTATGTGCACATTTTCATAAATGTAATATACAATATGCTGTCTACTACAGTATATATACAGTGGATTTCCTTTATTCCTATGTAAGCACACTGCACTACTTAAATACACTACTGAAATAAATGCTACTTTATACACTCCAATGGAGGTTTTGTTTTACTTAATGTAATTTGTTCAAACCAATATAAGGCATTCCTAGCAATCTGATACAAATTCTTAAAAAGATTAAGCTGATGCCTTTTTTTGAATATTCATTTCAATTTCCAGTTCCATCTATAATACAGTCCATATTGTAAATGGCTGAATTTATTCAAGATTTTCTACATGAAATACTTTGGGGACATAATTAATATTTCTTCAAATTTCCAGTTCAGCCTTGTTTGGTCTTCTCATGACATAAACAACACACATTTACTGCTAAAATGCCCACGGCTGAGCTTGTAGTTACTTGAACTGATTAGGCGAGTCCAAGCTTATCTGCAAAGGGCTGGTGTGGCTGCAGGTTTTCATTTCAACCAAGTAAGAGCCATCTGATAGTTGATTAAAGACCAAGAGCAACTGAATAAAAAGGTAGAATCAAGATTGGTTTGGTTTGTTTGGTTGAAACAAAAAAAAAAAACCTGCAGCCACACCAGCCCTTAGTGGATAACACTAATAATCTACATGCAACCATGTGACTACTGTTACCTTATTTGATTGTTTTTACTTTCTGAATGGAAATATTCATGATATTATTCTGATTAAGTCTGACTCAATATTGTAACCATGTCTGTACAGCTGTACATGTTCCAAGCGATGGTTCTAAGAATGAAAAACAATGAAAAGTCACAATAAGGTTGTGATATCTTCAGGTTTTCTTAAGTCTTAGCGACTGGTAACGCAGGGCATTGATGTGTTGTCGTCAGGACAAAAATGATCTGATGACACATTGTGAATTTGTTGGTCTGAAGCTCTTGTCACAGTACATTATATTGTCTCTGTTCATATAACAGACTATTCCTTTGGGCTCCAAGGAAACATATACATTGTTTCTTGAGTGTAAACATCTCCAGGGTTTGTTTTAGCATCTGAAATATATTCAAAGTTCTTTTTTTTTAGTTCTCATAAAGGTTGGAATCTGTTGGCTGTAGCCATGTATCAAAAAGTACAAAACTATCACACAGCAACAATTTTCCTAATGAGGCAACCTTATTGAAATGTGGCATGTGTTGGTTTTCGTCTGAAAATAAAATTCTTCCATCAATCACTTTTCAGTCAGTGATGCAAAATATGTCATATAGCAAGATGTTGATTTCTGTGTTGGCCTCAGGAAGAAGTTCATTCCAGACCGAGACCAAAAAAAATAAATAAATAAATAATTGATCTGTGTTTTATGGCAAAGCAACCCACTTATTTGACTTGTCTATAACTGATCAAAGCCATTTACCTCATATCTTCTGACATGCATTCGCTGCCTATGAGGATACAGTGAGAAGATACAGTCTTCTTAATTCATGCCTGTTGCAATAATGTTCATAAATAGTTAATTAGAGATTGGTTTCACTCTGGTATACTAATTAATTGGCATTCCTCCTTTGTAAAATGTTCAATTCTAGAATTCGGTTGTGGAAATCTGGGTGACCTCAGACTGCAGGTCTTGTTGGAATCGTGAGCGGGATCCTGGTGGGATCCGTTCCAGGCCTAGTCATAGTGGAGTCCTTCCTGCCTGGGATGGAGCACAAACCGATACTGGTTCCCGGTTGGCATTCCTACCTCTGGAAAGGGTGTTCTGTTCCATCCTGGAACGGAATGGTAGGCAGAACTCCCTGAAGCACCTCTTGAAATTCTCATCTAGGAAGGCATAAAGAATGGGGTTGAGACTGCTGTTGGTGTAACCAAGGGCAATGCACAGGTGCCAGCTGGCAATGACAAAGGGATTCCTCTGATCAATCTCCACCAGGGTTTTGACAATAATGAAGATGTGAATGGGTGTCCAGCAGATGATAAATGCCGCCACCACCACTAGCACCATGCGAGTGATGCGACGCATGTTCCTGTCCTTCTCCTTGGAACCAGAGAGAAGCCGAACACTGCGCAGGCGAAGGATCATCAACCCGTAGCAGATTGTGATGACAAGGACTGGTACCACAAAGGCGAAGATGAAGACACAGATTTTTGTGACCGTGTCCCAGTACCAATCAGGATCAGGAAACTTCAGAGTGCAGACTGTTTTTCCTGTTAGGAAACATTTTTAAAATTCAGCTGTTAGAACAACATCAATGTTTATGCTGGGTTTGATACACTATACTTAAGTTATATAACAATTTGTTACATGTAATTTATTTGAAAGAGCACATTGTTATTCACCTTGGTCTGTCACCTTGGTAATTGCCATGATCATTATGGGCACTCCAATGGCAGATGAGAGAATCCAAATGCACACGTTGATAAACTTAGCCTTGACAGGTGTCCGGAACTCGAGCGCCCTGACTGGGTGGCACACAGCGATGTAACGATCAACGCTCATCATGGTCAAGGTGAAGATGCTAGTGAACATGTTGTAGTAGTCAATGGCTATGACAAGCTTGCACAGGGGCTCGCCAAAAGGCCAGGTGTTCATTAGGTATTTAGCACTCTGGAAGGGAAGTGTGCTGGTGGCCAAGGCATCAGCCAAAGCCAAGTTGAAAATGTAGATGTTTGTGGCAGTTTTCATCTTGGTATATCTGCACAAAACAAATACATGGAGAAGTATATTGTTATTTTCATGCAGGAATGAATGAGCAGTCAGATATGAAACGTGCTGTACAAAGAAAGACCTTAGTAACTGCTTGGTCAGGGTCTAAATTATGCTACTAGTTTGTTTACATTTTGGAAACTTAATCCATTAGAAAATATTACATACAGATTCAGGTGGCCATGTTTTTGAAGTAAACAAAAACATAAAAAATCCAGTTACAGATTAGCAGAATGGTGCAGTGCACCATTTTAGCTGAATTGGACTTTTTTGTTTTTGAGAAACAGATATTTGTCTCCACCCCTTATCAATGACCTTAACTCCACCCCTTATCAATGACCACATCCTAACCTCTGCAGCTGTCCTCAGAACCTTTAGAAGACTTTCACAACTATCTGAGTAAACCAGCTCTGCCTTAGAATCAATTGGTGCTACTAGTTAAATGCTCAAAAAGGTAATTTTGCATGGTTTGAGTAAAAGAATCAAGCTAATAAAATCAGTGTACACTTTCTTTACCAAGCTACATACTCTCTAAGAATGATTTGGTCTGCACAATTTCTTTTCAGCGAATAATCATAATAATAATAAGAAAAGTCTTAGCAAAACAATAATGTTCCAGCACAGTGTGCTTGGACCCCTAATAATAACTGTGTGATTAAAACAGTGCCACACACATCTTTAGTTAAGTGATGAAGCTGAGGAACTGTCAGAGTCAATACCCAGTTTAGGCCACGCCCACTGAGTTCAAATCCAAATACACATACCAATATTTTTACAGTATTGCATCAATGATATTATGACATTATGAAATATGACACTGCAGATAAAAAGCTTAAATAATTGTTTTTTTTATTTTATTTTATTTTTTAATCATTTTTGTGTGCATTTCACAATACTAGGATGAACTTGAAAAGAGGTGAACATGTAAATGATTTATTATCTCTTGCATTATTTATATCAAAAAAAGAAAAAAGAGCAAGGCAACATGCAGCCAGTAGCACAATTGATGTGACATGTTTTAAATTTACTCTTCTGGTTTCAGGGGAAAGAAATCTTTTTTTTCTTTTTTTCTTTTTTTCTGGCAGTTCAATCAAACTATTATGGAAAGACAATGTGACAATTTGTCACCGCTATTTGTCTTTCTTTTTTTTTTTTTTTTTTTTTTTGCCTTTTCTTGTATTCTGTTTTATTAGGTTTACTGTTCTCAGATAACTCAGTGTGCTCACTTTGGTTCTGTCTTGAAGGTTCCTACTGGCATGAGCTGGATATATATATATATATATATATATATATATATATATATATATATATATATATATATATATATATATATCCAGCATCCATCTGTCCACTGTCAATATCCATTGTGATAGATATTCAAGCAGTTATACTGAATATTATATACAGTTATACAGTTATATTATACTGAATATCATTCCATTATTTTTATATATTTATTCTTATTTTATTCATTTATAATGTTAAATTAATTTTAGTATACTTTATTCTATCTATCAACACAGCTGTGATTCGGTGTACGTAGGTATGAAGCCACAGGCTGTGTGCTGTAGGTAATCACAGCTGTGTCGATATTCAGTATAACCACGCTCTTGCTCATGCAATGTTGCTTTTATACAACAGTTCTATAAACAAGAAATTAATATAGAGTAAGTGACATTTAGACACTAAATGTTCTATTTAGTTTTGCTCCATGAACAGAAATAGATCCAGAAGAAGCCACACTCACTTTATACCATATCGGCTGGATGGCTAGCTAGCTCACATTGATTTGTACATTCCTGTTAATGGTTCTTCCAGAGAAATTGGTGTCCCTTCTTCATTTTCATCTTCATCTGACAAGTTTTCATATCTTAAGTCAAAAGTTATATTCCTGAAATGTATCCTTTGCCATGTCCACTGATGACGTGCTAGGAACTTGAAAGTGCATTTTATAAAGGAAGTGCACACGTCTCATGGCATGCAGAGGTGCACCGATGTTCTAATGTGCAGTACTTCAAAATCATACATCATCCTGCCTTCAAGCAAATGCTGAATGGTTGAGATGAGATGAGATAAGGTGTGTCTAGTTACGTATCTGGAAATGCTGTGACAAGATGTGACCCTATCACTTTCTGAAACCGTAGTCTGTAATGGTTTCATGCTGTTAGTTTATTACAGTGGTGTCTGGAATACAATGTCTCCTCTAAGTGTTCTAGGGCAAACACTTTTCTGCTGAGACACTTGTGGGTGCTTCATGGATTTATTTACAGAAAACTACAATCATGATATTATGGCATGCGAATATAAAGTGCAAGGCTTTATACCAGCTGTCACTATAATGGCCATTTAATCATCCTGCAGTATCGCCCACTTTTCTTTCTGTTCCCAGGAAAGACACAGTGAAGGTGACGTGAACCAGAGCAACTCAATTTTAAATGCCTTTCCAAAGCTATCCATCATTCCGTAATTGTAGGATTTGTGGATTTAAGCACTACTTAAATGGAAATACTTCAGTAGTACATTTAACTCTTAATGCTGCTCAGTACAGATGAGTGAAAATGTTTCTGCAATGCTTTCGGTGCAAATTGGTGTATAATTGAGCAATTTTTCTGTGGGGCTTTTTTTCTGTCACCATCATCCATCATCAATTTTGTCTAAATCATTTTTCACAGCAAAGTCGAGAGTATTTAGGAGCTCTTCAGAGGCATCTTAAACTATTACTAGTAGTGAAACATGGCCCTGAGAGAGAAAACCTAGGATCCTATGTGCTCTGAAATATGCACTGTAGTTAGAATCCAAACACGTGTATTGGATCAATCACATGGTTGTTTTTTTTTTTTTTTAAATTCACAGATTTTAATGCAGGGCAAACAAAGCAATTACTGTATGCACTGCATGTGGTTCTCTAGTCACCTCACTTGATCTTGAGTATTTTTCTGTGACAAAATTTGGATTTACATTAATCGCCGCTACCATTTTCTGGAGATCCATGTTTTTATCCTGACACGTCTGATTGAAACAAGATCTGCTGTTTATGCTGCCCTTTCTTTCTTCTACCAGTGCAAACATAAGGGCTGTATTTGGGTACAGTGAGGCTGGTGTTTGGACAGAGAATACTTAAGTCATAACTTAAACAGGATAAATCCTGAACAAACCCCTTAGTGATTATGGAGCAGCTGCAACTGGATGTCCTCAGTGGAAATGACATTAAATCTGTTATTTAATTATTGAGACTGTAGCTTATTAAACGTGGATTATTACCTTTTTTTTGGATTTCATGCTAATATTCGCCTTAGAAAAGTCGATTGCTGAGGATTGTACCACTTAAAAAAACATGAAGATGGCTTTGGACCACAATTCATATGAACAGTTATGCTATGAAGGCTTAGGACTACAATTGCTATTATAGCTTTAGGACTGCAATTGCCATGAACAGTTTTGCATTCAAGTCTCCATCCGTGAACAGTGGATAAGTTCAACAAAATGTCTGGGTTACATATGTAACCCTGTTTCCTGAGAAGGGAACGAGACACTGTGTCATGCTTGATGCTTTGGGAACGCCCCCTTGGCGGAAATGGTGTCCGAATACGTGTGAAATCACACTAATCTGATTGGTCTACCTCAGTCAGGTGACGAAGTAGAAATGCATCACGAAGACTATACAGTGTCTATAGAAAATTATCATGCCCTGTCAAAATCCTTACCTTTTGTCACATTACACCCTGGAAATTACAATAAATTTAATCTAACTTTTGCCAGCTGTATTTACACATTATAACCCTCGACATCTAAGTGGAAATAACATTTTAAAAAATTCTGAACAATTATTAAAATTTAATTAGTGATATACCTGGTTTGGATAAGTAATCAGCCCCTTAGAGTAACTATTATAAACTTGCTCAGGTACAACCAGTCACTTCCCAGATCACACACCATGCTAATTGCCCCCCACCTGACATCAATTGCAGTGGTTTTGAATACTTCATAAGAAAACCGGCTGTTCCATGATGATTCCATTACTAGTGGTTGGAAAGGTGCTTTCAACAGGGCTCCGGGACAAAGCTGTGGAAAGGCACAAGTTAGGAGAAGGATACAAAAAGATTTCAAAGGCTTTAACTATCCCTCTGAGTACCGTTCAGAGCATTATTAAGAAGTGGAAAGCGTATGGCACCACCAACACCTTGCCTAGATCGGGCCGTCCCTCCAAACTGGATGACCGAGCCAGGAGGATATTGATCAGGGAAGCTACCAATGGCAACTTTGAAGGACTTACAAGTCCTTATGGCTGAGATTGATCGGTCTGTGCATGTGACAATCTCACAAGCTTTACACAAAGCTGGCCTGTACAGCAGGGTGGCAAGAAAGAAGCCTCTTCGTTTGTGCTTTGCAAAAAAACACTTGAAAAATTCTAATGCCATGTGGCAAAAGGTTTTATGGTCAGATGAGACCAAGACTGAACTTTTTGGACTGAACTGCAAGCATTATGTTTGGCAAAAATCAAACACAGCACACTACCCAAAACACACCATACCTACTGTAAAGCATGGTGGTGGCAACATTATGTTGTGGGGGTGTTTCTCTTCAGCGGGGACTGGGCAGTTGGTCAGGATTGAAGGGAAAATGGATGCTGCCAAGTACACCCAAATTCTTGAGGAAAACCTGCGGCCCTCTGCTAGACAGCTGAACATGGGCAGGTGGTTCATCTTCCAGCACGACAACAACCCTAAACACACTGCCAAAAAAACTACACAGTGATAAGATAAGATAACAGTGTCCAAACTGGATAAAACATCCAGAAACTGCACGTAAGAGAGCACATCTAAGCCAGCTACCTTCCCTCATCCCTTTTGCCCCTTAATCAGCATGTAACCACCTAAACAGTAACTATATAACTTAAATTCTGCTGAGAAGCGTTCGTAAAAAAAACCCCTCACCTCAGTTACTGGGTTTACTAATGCTAATCGTACCACAATGAGAAGTGACACATATTACAGCGTACACTTCCCCCTGGACAAACCTCAGCACTAAGCATACAGTCAGCCGATAAGTAGCCACACCCCCAGTCTGCCTGTGAAATGTCTCATAGTCCCTGCACTTCAGTGACACGGTCTAACTATGCTATGCTATTCGCACCATGAAGTGAAGGGACACGTATTTAGAGCATACACTTCCCCCATGGGCGAATTCAAAGCATTTGTAGAATCCACAGAACTATCCTGGTAGTCACTGGGTCTCTATTGGAATCATGATGTGAAAGAGACACATAATAATATATACCCCTTTTTAAATATGAGGAGAAATATTCCCTCAGAAATATTCTGCGTTCATAACAGACCCAACAGACTCGACTGAGGGGAGGGGAATATGGATGCGAGAATGTGCGATTGTGCAAATGATAAACTGGGTATAACACACCTCAAAGTCCCAGATACCTCACTTTATCAGCCCCTTGGGACTACATCCTCGCGCCTCTGAAGAACTGGGACCCACACTAGCTTTCTGTTCCTCCCTATCAGTGCTAGTGCCAGGGCAAGGACTACTCGAAGCCCCTGGGAGTTCGAAGCAGTGAGGGAGGAGTCTATCAAATGCCTCTGACTGTTTTTTCCACTTCCTGAAACCTGTCCATGACCAGGTTTACTGTGACGCCAAACAAATTAGCAGGAGAAACAGGAGCATTCAATAAAAACTCTCTTTTATTCCCAATAAATTAAGCCACAGATGCCTCTCCACAACCACCAAAGCAGCCATAGAGCAGCAGATGGCACCAGCCATTTGCTGCGTGGCACGGAGAGACAAATCTGTGGCTTGGCGGAGCTCCGCAACCACCTTGGGACCAATACCCTTGCCACTATCGAGTTCTTTCAGCAGGTCAGCTTGATAAGCTTGCAGCACAGCCATAGTATGGAAAGCCCCACTAGCCCGACCTGCTGCCGCATAAGCCTTGCCCACTAACTGTGATGACACCCTACACGGCTTCGT
Organism: Cranoglanis bouderius; assembly: GCA_023630585.1. Classification (NCBI taxonomy): domain Eukaryota; kingdom Metazoa; phylum Chordata; class Actinopteri; order Siluriformes; family Cranoglanididae; genus Cranoglanis; species Cranoglanis bouderius. The sequence goes on along the minus strand of CM042546.1, from coordinate 2,718,853 downwards.
AGGTAAGGCTGGCCCCTCTAAGTTTGCTACCATGCCAGGAGAGAGATATCCCTCAATCGTCTCTTCAACCCGTGGCAGCGCACTATAACCATACATTTCCCCCCCACAATGGTAGCATTCATGGGGTTAAAAACTCGACTGGAGTATGGTTTTCCCCATGATCTCAACACCTCGGTGTGGAGCTCGGGGGAAAAGGGGAGCTTTTTGCAGGAGGAGGATTTTTTTTTACTACTGGTGAGGAAGTGCTCATTCAGTCTACCACAAGGCGCCTCCTCCTCAGCTGGCCATTCTATTTTCAACTTCCCACAGCCCTGGTCACAACCTCTAGCAGCTCTTTATAGGATTCAGAGAGCCGCACAGGTTGTGCTTCCTCCTCCATCTCCTCAGAGGTGGAGGTGGTGGGCTGATTTACCAGTCCCAGGGAAGAAATTGCACTGCGAGCTCCCTTGGAACCCAAAGAAAGAGCAAGCTAAAGGGACTCGCCTATCTCTTGCTCTTCCTCCCGTTTCATATGGGACCCCCATGATTTGAGCCGGCAGGCGGTCGGTCCCGAACCACGAGATACAGCTCCCTTCGCTCGAGAAGAGAGCCAGCTGAGCCTGGAGTTTTTTTAGTGAGAATTTCTCACAATGCACGCAGACAGCCCCCTCAAGGACTTGCCTAGAGTGCTCTGCCCCAAACATTTAAAACAGAAAGTGTGCCCATCATCCTCCATGAGAAAACAGGAGCATGGTGGGACACAACCTCTGAAACCTCTTTTGCTCATGACAAACAATAAATAGGACAGACAATATACACAGAGTACATAGACATGCACTTCCTGAAAACAAAGAAGCTGAATGACGTAGTTTGTGGGTGCCTTATATAGTCTGCGTGACACGTTTCTACTTCGTCACCTGACCGAGGCAGGCCAATTAGATTGGCATGATTTCACACGTATTCAGACACAGTTTCTGCCAGGGGACATTCATAAAGCATCACTTTTGAATCTGGTTCCTCTCAAGGTTTCATCCTCATATCGTCTCAGGGAACCTTGCCACCGTCGCCTCTGGCTTGCTCATTATGGATAAATTCATACATTTTAAATTTATATCCTGAATGAATTTTTTTCTGTAAAGCTGCTTTGGTACAATGTCCATTGTTAAAAGTGCTATACAAATAAAATGGAATTGAATTGAATTGAATATACGGTGAAGCAACTGTCATACTTCATGCTTAAGAGTTACTCCTAGTATTAATCCAACTCCTCACATAGACAGTTGCACTGAGAACCATTACAAAATATTTTTACTCTCAGCTTTTAACTAGGATTTTTTCCAGTCTCAAGTAGACTTATAAGACTATTTTTTTAGGAATATTTCTCAGAAGCTTTGTACATAAAGACCTGGGTCTTCAAAAAGAGTCAGGCAATTTGAGCTAGTCAGTAGGATGACATTTTAATTGTAAGGAAAATTAGATAATGCGATAAGATAAGACAAAATAAGAAAATAATAATAAAAAAATAATAATAATATAATATAAATCAGTCCCTCCAGGATTTCACGATTTTGCGATCACAGAAATTAACTCCACAATATTCAGAGGAGCTTGTAGTTTTTCAAAATTGCCGCAGATTTGAGCCAAGATACATCATGTGACATAATTACCATCACAAAGCCCTCTTCGATTCACATGCATTGAACATGAGTACATCTAAAAGGTCTCATTTACCAACAAACATCACTGCCAAAGAATTAACCACTCACATTCAGACTCATGTTCAAATGTAATCATCATACAGCTATCAATGAAGTGATTCTGATTAACCCCAAATAAAGACCAGCTGTTTCTGTAGGATTTTCTTGACATTATCTTGGTTTCATCTGACTGCTGTAGCCATGGACCACAAAGAGCTTACAAAGCATCATCAACAAGTGGGGAATAATTCCCCCCCCCTAAATGTTTCTATTTGTTTTTCACTTGAATTTTGTTGGTTGCTTTATCACATGAAACGTGGAAAAAAGATCTGACATGATTTATCTTTGTTCAAGTTTTTCCATCACAAAAACACTGCAATTTTAAGAGGAGTGTGTAGACTTTTTACATCCACTGTACATGATGGCTGTAGAATACAAAGTGAAAAGTATCAGCATGATAATAATATAGAGCAAGATGTACATCTACAAATCTGACCTTTTAGATACACATATGTAAGCTGATCCATAGTCCTAAATATATTAAATATTTATCCTTAACAAACAAACCTATTCTAGTACTATGCGGTCTGTATTGTGTCCATCCAGCCACACTTATTTGTGAATATTTATTTATTTATTTTACAAATACTAGCTTGAATAACCTTGAATTATTAATATTTGCTCCACGATCACAATCCAGTTGTTACACTGTTTTCCTTTTTACATCTGTGCACAGCAGGAAGCTCAGCATGATCACTACACTGTCCACAATTATTCATTACTCTTCTGAGTTACAGATTGCCTTATTGACAAACCTCTCTCCAGACCTACAGTTCAAACTCATCAATCAGCCTGCTGCTAACCAAGTCTAATAATCGATCGTGGAGACACGGAACGTGTAGTTCCAGGAAATAGCAACATAATTTCAGGGTTGCCTCCTGTCACAACATGTAGAGCAGGTTTTATTCTTCCAGTTACTCTTGGAGAATGCAAAGAAGGGAGCGCATCCCCACTCTTACTCTTTGGGCTAAATCTGCCTCGCAATCATTTGCCAACTACCGAGGGGATAATCTGCCCTGAAGAACTGCATATTCATTAAATTTGTTTTTATTGCAAAGCATCTCATGGTCCTGGCTCCTCGGTCCTTCGCTGATTAACTAATTTAATGTAAGCAGATTACATTACAGTCTGCCAAGCGCATTTTATTGTCACAGTGGTGTAAAATATGGCATTATGATAGTTCTTACACTGTCTTTAATGAAGTAATACGCAAACATAATCAATCATATTCTGTTTTGTTATTAGTACATTTTTATTAATAACACCATTTAGTTAAAAATTATTATTTTATTTTATTTTCCCCACAATATGGCACAGTTTACACTGCCTTTGTGCCATAATGGCTTAAAAACGATAAACTTTCTGTTTATTTCCAGTAAAATAAATAAATAAATAAATAAAATCCTAGATTTTCAAAGTGGTCTCAGACTTTTGGATCCCACTGTATATAAAAGTTGCCAGGAATAGGATGCATGAACATACTGCCAAACCACACAGTAGGAAAAGGGTGACAGAGGCCATAAAAAAACCCAAACAAAAAAATATATTGTAGTTTTTGTGGCTGGTGAATTTCAAAATCATCGATAGCATGTAAAAATCGAGCCAGCAGTGACACAGCATGCACAAATTGCACCTCAACAGTGTCATCTGTGACTCGTTTGCTAATTGGGAAAGACGTCAACATAAGGTTATTTTTCGTTACTGTTCATGTATTTTCTTAATATTCCAGTACTGACTGCAGTCAGTTGTGTGTTCCCCGGTTAAACAATAGCTCACACATTGTACTCAAAGATGGCTGAAAAGAGCACACAATTTTAAAAAAAAGGCATTATGCCAACATCTTCCTAATTAGCAAACAAGCTGCATGCAACATCGTTAAGACATAATTTGCACATGTCAACACAGAAATGACTGCAGATCAATGTGTTTGCAATGGCTTTGTCTCTTTGTCAATTCTGAACACCTAGGGTGCACAACAGTGCAGCAGCTTGTGCTGGTGCCTCACAGCTGCAGGATCCAGGATTCAAGTCCGAGCTTCGGTTACCATCTGTGCTAGGTTTTGCATGTTCTCTGCTGTCCTCCTCCCTCTCAAAAACTATGCTGACTATGCCACATCTTGCTCACAAGAAGGTCCAGTCAATTCTGGCTGACTGTAGCCATCCTCTGTCTCAGGTTGCAGAGTTTAAGTTGCTTCCGTCGGGCTGCAGATAAAATCCGCCGATATGTAGGACAAATAGGTTTAAAAACTCTTTTGTCCCAGCGGCCATTGGTTTTCTAAATAATTTGACCTGATCTTATGTTGTAACTATTGTAATACTTTTTTGTTTGTTTGTTTGTTTATTTATATTATTGTTAGTTTAAGGGTTGTGTGTGGTTACTGCTGACTGTACAACAAATTGCCCCTCGGGGGACAATAAAGATGAACCTTGAACCTTGAACCTTGAAGAGCAATCTTCATCAAATGTTAGTGATGGGAAGCCAATAATAATATGCCAATACGTAACTGACTGTTTATAAGATTAAAAGGAAAGCAAATAAGCAAACAAATCAGCATTACTGAGTCAGGGCAAAGATTGCAAACAGTGTTCCTGAACTGCTGTGAGTCACCTTAGCAATTCTGGATTAACAATTTACAGGCAGCCAAAACAAATACTTCCTATGTCATCATGCAGAGAGAGAGAGAGAGAGAGAGAGAGAGAGAGAGAGAGAGAGAGAGAGAGAGAGAGAGAGAGAGGTTGTTCCTTTATAATTGATGGCAATGCCTCCTGGAAAATGACGCTTTCAAGGCCGTCTCTCCTTCTCTAATTGCAACCACAACCCCCAAAATGGATTAGGCCTGTGATTGGACAGTGATTGCTTTTCAGTGTGGCACTACTGCACTGATGAAAGTGAAATTATATTCACTTCTGAGTCGGCATTTACTAAATTCTACATTACAGAAATGCAATGAAGGTTTTGCTTTTCAGTGTGTAATGTTTTCTGCATGTCATTTCTGAAAAGAAATGCTGGTTGTGATGTTGTGTACTGCATTTCACATTCTTTGAGCAGTGTGATTGCTTTTCTATATCTAGAATCACACAGTGAACTGCAATGCAGAGGCTGCTGTTTGCTTTTCATTTGAGTGACTGACATGTTCACTGGAGTTTAGTTTTTTGTCTTGATGGGATGCAGACCAACCAAACAGTTGTGCATACAATTCATATTGCAAGTTTCTTGACATTGAACCGGGTGTACACCTGATTGCCTTTGCTGCACATTGTCTTCAGAAGGATATACTTTAGAGAGTAGTTTGGAGAGAATGATATTGAAGGGAGGGGGTGAACTCCTTCAGACTCCTGTTAAATCTCCATAGGATGGGAATAAACCTGTGCTTTAAACTCTCCACTTTTGCTAGCACAGCAGTCAGTCCAATGCCTGTCAGTATTATTCTACTTGAAAGCCAGAGTTCAATTCAGTTGGAACACAAATAGGCTGCACACTTGACACCAATTGGATCTAGTGTAGATTTGTAGTGTGAAGTCCGTTTCCAATTACACTATTTCTGCCAATTCTGCCCTCCTTCTAATCAATCTAATTCTAGATTAATGTAAACTCGATTCAATTACACTAGCTTGCCAGCACTGATCGATGCAAATCGTAAAACTCCAACTGACTGAACTCAGCTTTGCGATCTGCACAAACTTCAGGTCACTTCAAGTAAATCGGCCTCTGCGGTCAATTCAGCCTCCGTTTGACAGTACTGTTGGACACGGCATGACAGAATCAAAAGAACATGCTTCATGATCCATGCTGACTCGTGTGGTGATGCACTAGCCAAATCAGCTTTCCTTAGCTGTTCTGTACACAGTATGCCCATAAGGTTAGAGTTAGCTTATCAGTAAAATAAAAATTTTGGCATTAGCTGGAAGAAGAAGTATAGCATGGTGAAGTCTGTGTTAGACAGGAGCTGGTCTGTTCATGATATCATGCCATGATTTCTGCTTTCACATTACTTGACATGCTGTTCCACCTGCCACAGCTGTACCTGTACAAACTCTTGAAATAGTCTCTTAATAAATTGAAGCAGATTGAGTTTGCTTACGACAGCTGAATAACAATAATTCCTTATGCACTAAATTTTATATGAAATTGCTCATTCATGCAATTATGGCACTAGCACAACGCATAAAATAATGCAGATACAGCTCGAGACCTTCAGTTAATGTTCACATAAATCATCAGAATGGGGGGGAATGTGATCTCAGTGACTCTGACCGTGATATGGTTGTTGGTGCTCGATGGGCTGGTTTGAGTATTTCAGAAACTGAAAAAAATAAAATCTAGTAAGAGGCATGTCTGCAGGTGGAAATGGCTTGTTGATGAGAGAAGTCAGAGGAGGACGGCCAGACTGGTTTGAGCTAACAAGAAGGCTATGGTAACTCACATAACTCAAAACAAACCACTTGTTACAAACATGGTGAGCAGAAAAGTATGTCACAGCAAGCCCTGAGGCAGATGGGTTCTGCTCCTGTCAGACATAAATAGGAATCTGATGCTGCATTGGGCAAAGGCTCACAGAAACTGGACTGTTGAGGATTGGAAAATAGGATAATTAGGACAGTGGTAGCTCAGTGGTTAAGACATTGGACTTCTGACCAGAGTTCAAATCCCAGCACCTCTAAGCTGCCACTTCTGGGCCCTTGAGCAAGGCCCTTAACCCTCAACTGCACACATGTATAAATGAGATGAATGGAAGTTGCTTCGGATAAGGGCGTCTGCCGAATGCCATAAATATAAATGTAATGTAAATGTAATTGCAGGGGTACAGATGTTCCTATTTGTCAGGAGGTTGGAACGGATGCAAGTGCAAGGTAAGCGTTGTTGATAAAGCTTGAAATCAGATCCAAATCGAGAGGCAAAATCATAAACAGGAAACAGGCAATGGTCAGGTAATCAACAAACACCATGAACAAGACAAAGTTGAACATGAACAAAACCAGGTAACAATATTATAGAATGAAAGGCTAGTACTAGTATAGACTAGTAGCTAGGACACAGAGCATGAGTTCAGAAATAGACCGCATGAGTGTGTGTGTGCATGTTGAGTCCTTAAATAGTATGACGGTAATTGTGCACAGGTGTGTGTGATGAGTAAGATGATGAACATGAACCCGATAGTCTCTGTGGTGGTACACATCTGTGGTGTATTTAAAGTTAGGTTTCACTCTTCCTAACTGTTTGGTGACTAGGTTTTTAAAAAAATAAATAAATATGGTTCATAGAATGCGAAACCCCCCATCAAAAAAGCCTTGTTACTAGCCACATGTGCCTTTGGACTCAGGTACTGTTCTCAGGTACTGGACTCAGGTTTTCAAATGGGCTGAGATCTGGTGAATGTGATTTACATTATTTAAATACTCATTAAGTTTGATTCCCACCTCCACCCTGTGTGCGCAGAGTTTGCATGTTCTCCCCGTGCTTCAGGGGTTTCCTCCGGGTACTCCAGTTTCCTCCCCCAGTCCAAAGATACGCATTGTAGGCTCACTGGCATCTCTAAATTGTCCATAGTGTATGAATGGGTGTGTGAGTGTGTGTGCGATGGATTGGCACCCCGTCCAGGGTGTTCCCCACCTTGTGCCCCAAGTCCCCTGGGATGGGCTACATACTGACCGTGTGTAGGATAAGCGATACAGAAAATGGATGGATGGATGGAGATACTCATTAAACCATTAAGTGAGCTCTAATGCCCTGTGAATGGGGGCAGGGTCATCCTGGAAGAGACCACTCCAATCAGGATAGAAATGGTCCATCATAGGTAACTGATCATTCAGAATAACTTGATTGATTTTCAGTGACTCTTGATTTGAGTGGATCTAAACCATGCCAGTTTTCCTTTAATTTGTCACCCGTCCATAGCTGTATAATCTATTACGTTATTTTCATTGTGATTCATTTTCTTTTAAAAGAAAGTATCGAGAAATGCCCAGCAAACTAATTTGTAGCACTACAAATAATCCTCCTATAATAACCCCCACTTTGATGCTCCAGTCAATATGCCATTGTATTTTCTAATTTCCTTTAAATTATTCAATAGCACAATCACCTTTTCTCTTAGGGGACAGAACATGCATATTAACTGAAAACACTTTATGTTGTATGGATACTTAAAATGAACCATGTTTAGTTCACTCAGGCACACTATTATAGTCAGCTCAAGAATTGGTGGCACCCTTGGTAAAGCTTAGGATAAAAAGTTATTTAAAATGTATGTCATTAATTAGCTTAATCTCACACTGAATAGTTTAAGAGAAAAATGCAATCATTCATTGAAGTAAATTTACTCTAAAGAAATAAAAACCCATATCAAAATATATATTTTTTTGCCACTCCAGCACTTTGTTCTTTTGTGCAACCTACATTTCTCAACGTAACAGCACTGAGTCTTCTACTGTAATGTTTAATGAGATACTATAATGCTTCAGAGGGAAACAGAGCAAGGAATCTGAGACCACTTGTCAATACAGAATCTCTCCAGAGCCTGTAGCTCTGCCTATTGTTGACTCTCCTCTTCAGCCCACAGGTTTTCAATTCGATTTATGTTATGCAACTGGGATGGCTATGTCAAAACTACATGCTGTGGCCATGAATCCCAATAAGGCTCCCAAAGCCTTTGGAGTACAAAAAGGTCCCACATCATCACTGATCCTATCCTAAAACATGCATTGGAATAAAAACAGCCAAACATCATTGCAGATCCTTAACCTATTTGCAATATGCATTTCCATTTCCAGCTACATCTATGTAGTTTGGGGGAATAATACATTTGCATCTTCTTCCAGACAGATTCATTACAGCTCTAGATGTTTTAAGCACCTTAATTATTGCCCTAACAGAGGATATGCACATTTTCATGCATATACAGTATCTCACAAAAGTGAGTACACCCCTCACATTTTTGTAAATATTTTATTATATCTTTTCATGGGACAACACTGACGAAATGACACTTTGCTACAATGTAAAGTAGTGAGTGTACAGCTTGTATAACAGTGTAAATTTGCTGTCCCTCAACACACAACTCAACACACAACTCAACACACAGCCATTAAAGTTTAAACCACTGGCAACAAAAGTGAGTACACCCCTAAGTGAAAATGTCCAAATTGGGCCCAAAGTGTCAATATTTTGTGTGGCCACCATTATTTTCCAGCACTGCCTTAACCCTGTTGGGAATGGAGTTCACCAGAGCTTCACAGGTTGCCACTGGAGTCCTCTTCCACTCCTCCATGACGACATCACAGAGCTGGTGGATGTTAGAGACCTTGCGCTCCTCCACCTTCCGTTTGAGGATGCCCCACAGATGCTCAATAGGGTTTAGGTCTGCAGACATGCTTGGCCAGTCCATCACCTTTACCCTTAGCTTCTTTAGCAAGGCAGTGGTCGTCTTGGAGGTGTGTTTGGGGTCGTTATCATGTTGGAATACTGCCCTGCGGCTCAGTTTCCGAAGGGAGGGGATCATGCTCTGCTTCAGTATGTCACAGTACATGTCACAGTACACCCTCCAGTGCCGGCAGCACTCATGCAAACTGTTTGCGGGCTTTCTCGTGCATCATCTTTAGAAGAGGCTTTCTTCTGGGACGACAGCCATGCAGACCAATTTGATGCAGTGTGTGGCGTATGGTCTGAGCACTGACAGGCTGACCCTCCACCCCTTCAACCTCTGCAGCAATGCTGGCAGCACTCATACGTCTATTCTGCAAAGCCAACCTCTGGATATGATGCTGAGCACGTACACTCAACTTCTTTGGTTGACCATGGCGAGGCCTGTTCTGAGTGGAACCTGTCCTGTTAAACCTCTGTATGGTCTTGGCCACCGTGCTGCAGCTCAGTTTCAGGGTGTTGGCAATCTTCTTATAGCCTAGGCCATCTTTACGTAGAGCAACAATTCTTTTTTCAGATCCTCAGAGAGTTCTTTGCTATGAGGTGCCATGTTCAACTTCCAATGACCAGTACGAGAGAGTGTGAGAGCGATAACACCAAACTTAACACACCTGCTCCCCATTCACACCTGAGACATTGTAACACTAACGAGTCATATGACACCGGGGAGGGAAAATGGCTAATTGGGCCCAATTTGGACATTTTCACTTAGGAGTGTACTCACTTTTGTTGCCAGCGGTTTAGACATTAATGGCTGTGTGTTGAGTTATTTTGAGGGGACAGCAAATTTACACTGTTATACAAGCTGTACACTCACTACTTTACATTGTAGCAAAGTGTCATTTCATCAGTTTTGTCCCATGAAAAGATATAATAAAATATTTACAAAAATGTGAGGGGTGTACTCAATTTTGTGAGATACTGTAGATATATTTTTAAATATTACATTTTGTTCATAATAACTTTTAGGGGTGCATATGTAGGACACCTACTGTACACCTACTGTACTCATTCATACAATTATCTAATCAGCCAATTGTGTGGCAGCAGTGCAATGCATAAAATCATGCATATACGGGCCAGTAGCTTCAGGTAATGTTCACATCCACCATCAGAATGAAGAAAAAATGTGATCTTTGACTGTGGCATGGTTGTTGGTGCTAGATGGGCTAGGTTGAGTATTTCGAAAACTGCTGATCTCCTGGGATTTTCACACACACAACAGTCTCCAGATTTTATTTAGAATGGTGCAATAAAGAAAAAACATCCAGTGAGCGTCAGTTCTGCATACAGTGAACAGAGAATGGCCAGAGAGAGGTGAACAGAGAATGACCAGATGGGTTCGAGCTGACAGAAAGGCTACAGTAACTCGGATTAACACTCTGTACAACTGTTGTGAGCAGAAAAGCATCTCAGAATGTCAAACCTTGAGGCGGATGGGCTACAAAAGATGGTAGGGTTAGAATTTGGCATCAACAGCATGAATCCATGGACCCAACCTGCCTTGTGTCAACAGTCCAGGCTGGTGGAGGTGGTGTAATGGTGTGAGGAATGCCTATTTGAGTATTGTTGCTGACCATGTGCATCCCTTCATGGCCACAATTTACCATTTTCTAATGGCTACTTCCAGAATGATAATGCACCATGTCACAAAGCAAAAGTCATCTCAAACGGGATTCATAAACTTGACAATGAGTTCAGTGTTATTGAGTGGCCTTCCCAGTCACCGGATCTGAATCCAATATAACACCTTTGGGATGTGGTAGAACAGGAGATTCACAGCATGAAAGTACACCTGAAAATTATGCAGGAATTGCATAATGCAATTATGTCAACATGGACCAGAAACCAGTGTTTCCAACATCTTTCAGAATTCATGCCTCAAAGAACTGAGGGTCTTTTGAGAGCAAAGTGGGGCCCTACCTAGTATTAATATAGTGTTTTTTTATAAACATTTGGGGTTTATTTTAAAAAATACTTCAATACTTAGATTTCTCTCATATTTCAATATGAGATTACCCACAAACATTTTCCCCTTAAACTTCTGTACCCTTCTTTATTAAGGGAACCAAACATTTTGTAGCTGACTGTATATATTGTCCTTATGTCCTCATCCTTTACTTTTTTTCATTATCCCAACTGAGCGAGTTGGAACATGTTTACATTCAGTTCACTCTGACACATTTCATCTTCACAAAGCAATGGGTATGTTTTTTTTCTGTCTAATTTTCTGGATGGATAGAGCAATTGGTGAGGAACAGGCTCAGCTTCAGCTCAGTAATCAGCCAAAAACTGCAGGGCGATAGAAAAGCTCCTCTCCTGACAGACCTCAAACAGGTTTTGTCTAGTTAGCTGAAGGAGTGTGGAGTCTGTAATAGAAACCTTGTGTCATAGAATACACATGCTTTCAATGTTTTTGCTGAAACAGAATGCTGCTGTCAGTTGAGTTTTGTAAACTTGTGTGCTTTTTCATGAAAAAGTACACAAAGAACAATTAAGCAATATCGCACGAGCTAGAGTTCAGTTATAATGAATATTGGCATAGCTGTGATTCAGCTGTAGCTTATGACAGCTGTGCCGGTATTCAGTATAACCGTATGATTGTGAGTCAGAGAATAATATGGTTGTTCCCCTTGTTGCTCCCAGCAAATAAATACACACTTTTATTGCTTCGTCATTTTATGTTATCCAGGTGTTATCCTATGTAAATGCAACAGAGCTGACAACATTTATGGTTTAACCATAACATTTATGATTTTTGACCCCTTGTAAGCTTGCTGTTATACATCTTATCTGATAAAGAGAATGAGGAACAGAAAATGACATCTAGTGGGTATGAAATCTGACAGAAATTATTAAGAGCTAACTTAATCCAACAAGACTATTCTACTTGTACAGCAAAGATTAGATTTTATTAGTCCATTTATTTTATAGTTAATGACTTTTTAGGAGAAGCCAATTCACTGAAGGGGAAAGGACATAGGACGTGAAAGACACGCACTTGCTTCTGGTAGATGTTAGATGTTACTTTTACTTGTTAGATGTTACTTTAAAGCCAATTTTTATAACAACATGGCTCTGACTGTAAATCTATTCAGAGAATTTTCACCTGTCAATTCATGAGCTTCGTTCTTGTTTTGCCTTATTGTTTTTTTTTTTTTTTCCCTGTTGTTCGTCGCACATCTGAATTTATTTATTTTTTGCTGGCTAGATAACGTTACCCCTATATTCTTACGAAAATACTATCAGGTGCTAACAGTATGGCAAAAACCTGGAGTGGCAGTTGTTTACCATCCATCAGAACCAACATAGTACTGATTTGTGCAACTTGATGGAATCACATGATCAAATTGTCTATGTGCTACCAAACAGTCTGGCTGAATTTGAGTGTAAGAAATTGAAATCAGTTAACTGTATGCTAAAAGGTGGAGTGTATTTTTATAGTACATACAGTACCCAAACATTAGTTTTCTAGCACAAAATTAAATGGTACAGAAAAATGTTTGTGTCATTACAGAAAGCAACATATTATGTAAGAGATGTAAGGTTGGGTTTTGCTGCAAAAATAAGAAGCGAGTGCGACAGTCAAAGTCTCCAGAAGAACTGTGTCTGGTTCTGCAAGATGCTCAATACAACTTACCAGCTCATTTCCTTTTAAAAATGCACAAATTCTTCCAGAGACTACTATTTTTATTTTTATTTTTATTTTTTTTTGTCACACCGATCTTTATGGTATTTCATTTAATGTAGAAACTTTTAATTTCGTTATTTTGAAGGCAACTTTGCTCTACAGCATTTCTTTGCATGTGCCTAAAACTTTTGCACAGTACTGTATATTGTACTATACATAAGGTTTTTGTGGTAAAATTATATTTTTTTCTCTCTATATGCTAGCACTTTGGCACTTCTGATGAATGTACACACAGCAGCAGATCCTATTAGCTTGAGGTTGCAGAGGGAATACTGTTAAATAAGCCCAGCTGTCATAATGAAGAACGATTATACAGATTATAATATGCAGTTACATCTGCAGGACTTAGTTGCATATTGAACACAGCATATAGCATTATACAAGCATTTCGAAAAAAAAAAAAAAATATCGAATTTGAACCAATGACTGTATATAAGAGTGGACAATATGGCACCATTTATTCTACTGTGCAGTTTAGAAGCCTTTTTTGGTCGAAATGGGTACCGAAAATTGGAGCTAGAGCATGTGCCGTAGATACGTCGGGTCAGACAGTGGGTCCACCTCTCGCCTGCCCATATTGGTGATGGAAACTCTACTTGTTCATGTCAGGAGCATGCATGCTGTGAGATACCTGAAGTATAACCTAAGATGGTACATAAGCTAACTCAAATTGGTAAGTACAGCATTATTAATTAATATGGAAAAATGCTAAATTGTAGTGACATAATTTTCACAAGTTGATTTTACTGTTGTCAGAGAAAGATTTTAGAGCTTTGTGTCATGACTGACTGAGCTACCATTTGCTAGCTAGCTGACATTATTCATCATTTTAATCAAAGTAAGTATAAGTAGCTAATGTAATTTACCAACTGAAAATATACTGGTAAACAACAGTATTTTCAACCTCTATTTTGAGGAAAAATTTGCTGCTCTCCATGATTTTCATCTAACTCTGACACACATAAGTCTGGGTCCGTTCCTATTCACGAACACAAGATTGGGCGGGGTTAAAAATGGTACTGCAACCAACCACTAGAGGGCCTCAGACACATTTTGGCTTCACTTCTGAATCCCTGTTACAATGTCTACCCTTATATACAGTTACTGGTTTAAACATCGCAAAAAGACAGTTGCAAATGCTTATTTGAGGGTGGTTAACATAATACACATACAGTGCAGATGAATATGTACCTCTCAAATAACATTGTTTTGCACAGTAATCACACTATAATGATGTTTATAACAAGTTTTCTGGTGTACTTCCTTCATTTTTAACTGTTTCAGACATCAAAAAGATGCAGCCTTCAGTTTGTTTAATCACAGTCATCACTGCTATGGTCAGAAACAGGATTAACCAATCAGGATTAGGCATTTCTCCTGTTTCTATTTGAAAGCTACTTGCCAGATAGGTACACTCTGAGCATAGGAATATCACAGTGACAGTCAATAAAAATACTGGAGGTCTACTGCAGGAGGAGAAAGAAGAAGGGTAGATATGTTTTTTTAAGGGAAGATGTTCATTTCCGCTGATTACTAGTATGCTATAATTTTCAATGGAACTGTCATAAAGGCATTTTATTTCCTATGCCTACTAAAGTTATTAAAATAGCAGCACTGATTGAGAACTGATTCCTCAGGCATTAAATAATTAAATGACTAATCCTTAATACAACGGCCACACCTACTACTGTGCTCAGTGCTCAATCCAAAATGCAAGCGCGCATCACACTAGAAAAAAAAAAAAAATTATCCAGCATATTTCCTTATACCCCACTGAAATTAATTCCTGGCTATGCCACTGCTTCAAAAGCATTTCAATCATTCTTGTATTTGCTTGGCTGGCTAGCCTTTCCATTACTGAAACCAGAGAGTGGCTCAAATTTAATATGCTGCTTTTGTATGCACTGCGTCTATCACATTAAGCCTTATTCAGTTAATAACTGTTAGTATTGGACATTTGTCCAAGTCTACAGATAAAATAATACACAAAAGACCATCCTACACCCACCCCACCACCCCCACGCTAACTGCCAGCTCCAAAGAATTTGAATCGCAACAGCTTTGGATTATTTGGAAATTGTGAAGTTGTAAAAGCCAATGAGTTTCAGGAACTTCATTATAAAACTGTACAGTTCTATAGCATGCATGCATATACAGTACATCTGAGGATACGGTATTTATTTTCCATAATATGCAACCAAATTAAATGGACCACTAAACCAAGTCAATTAGTTGAGTAAATGTCATTTTGGCTTCCATTAAGGAAAGTCTCTGTAGACTCTTGTTTGCCCAAGAAAGTTTTATTAAACTGAGTGCACAAACTGAACACATTTCCATGCATAGAACATGACTGATCAGTTGTTCTTGTGCCTGGCAATGTGTATACATGCACATGTACTCCTAACCACACACATGTAGAAACCCTTTGTGATAAAAATGTATTATTAGCAACCCACGTATGAGAGAGCTTATAAGATGGCAAATCCATCCATTTTCTGTATTGCTTATAAAACACAGGGTCGCGGGGAACCTGGAGCCTATCCGAGGGGACTCGGAGCAGAAGGCAGGGGACACCCTGGATGGGGTGCCAACCCATTGCAGGGCACAATCATACACACACTCCCATTCACACACTATGGACAATTTAGGAATACCAGTCAGCCTACAAAGCAGGTTTTTGGACTGAAGGAGGAAACTAGAGTACCCCGAGGAAACCCCTTGAAGCACGGGGGAGAACAAGCAGACCACACGCAGTTGGGAAATGAACCCACAACCCTGGAGGTGCAAGCAAATGTGCATACCACTAATTCTTTTCAGGGAAGTGTCACCAAAATAGCTGAGTTTTCCATTAAGCAGTGACACTGAGGTGGTACACAACCTCTGTCCTGAGGTACTGTCAGTTTCTTGGGTTGTAACTATTATTTTTAGCTTTTAAATCCAAGCTGCAGCATTGACCGTAATGGTCACTTTCCCTCATAGTGTATTTAGACACAGTATGTAAAAGTGCACTACTGAAGCCTGTAGTACAGACTTGCTTACAATTTTTTGCCAAATTTTCCAAAATCTTTTTCTTCAGGCTAGGATTATACTGTATGCTTTTCCCACCAACTAGTTGATCCTCCCCAGTTGCATAGCAGCTACTAATATGTGAGGGTGTTGATTGACACATGCTTACTCCAACACGCATGAGGCCAATTTATCTTTTTGAACTGCAGCATTATCAGACAGCTAAACTCAGCTAAACAAGAGTGCTAACTCCCCTGTTCTGTATAGAGTGGGTATAGAAAAGAATCACCCCCTTTAAAATAATTACATTTTGTTGCTTTTCAGCCTGAAATGAAGACGGACACAGTTTTTGTTTCATCCAGCTGTATTTACTCAGTGCAACTTATAACATCCAAGTGAAAGATATAACACCAACATGTTACAACAAAGATATGTAACACCAACACCCCCCTCCTAAAAATGACTTGTAAACTCAATAAGGTGTAGCAGGTGTAGCTAATCACCTTCTCAATGCACACAATGAGCTAGAGCTGGAGCATTTTGTAGTGCAACTGAAGCAAACAATCAACTATGGGTGGCAAGGCACTGTCAAAAGATCTCCGGGATAAAGTTGTGGACAGGCACAAGTCAGGAGATGGATATTAAAAAAATTCAAAGGCTTTATCAATGCCTAGAAGCACAGTGAATCTATTATTAAGGAGTGGAAGGTATTTGGTACAACACAGACCCTCCCTGGATCAGGACGTCGCTCCAAACTGGATGAAAGCGCCAGGAGAAAACTGGTCAGAGAGGCTACCAAGAGGCCTACAGCAACTCTGAAGCAGTTGCAGGAATTGTGTGGTCATTGTGTGCATGTGACAACAATATCACAAATTCTCCACAAATGTGGCTTGTATGGGAGGGTTGCAAGAAAAAAGCCACTCCTCAAGAAAGGCCACCTTGAAGATACTGAGGCCACATGGAAAAAGGTGTTATGGTCAGATGAGACTAAAATTGAATTATTTGGCCTCAACACCAAATGATATGTCTGGAGGAAATCCAATGCAGCTCATCATCCAAATAACACCATTCCTACAGTAAAGCATGGAGGTGGTAATATCCTGTTATGGGGGTGTTTGTCTGCAGCAGGGACTGGAGCACTTGTCAGGATAGAAGGAAAATGAATGGGGCAAAATACCCTCAAATTTTTGAGGAAAATCTGCTGCCCTCTGCCAGAAAGTTTTCAATGGGAAGAAGATTTACCTTCCAACATGACAATGACCCAAAGCACACAGCAAAACTGACCACACAGTGGTCGAAGGAGAAAAAGGTGAATGTCCTCGCATGGCCTAGTCAGAGCCCAGACTTAAACCCCATTGAAAATCTGTGGAATGACTTGAAGACTGCAGTCCACAAACGGTCACCATCAAATTTAACTGATCTTGAGCAGTTCTGCAAAGAAGAGTGGGCAAATATTGCAAAGTCTAGATGTGCAATGTTAGTAGAGACATATCCCAACAGACTAAAGGCTGTAATTAAAAAATTAAGGCAAATTAAAGCAAGGGGGTGATCCTTTTTCCAACACAATGATTCTGTTTTTTAATTTTTAAATTTTTTTCTGACATGTTGGTGTTATATCTTTCACTTGGATGTTATAAGTTGCACTGAGTAAATACAGCTGGATAAAACAAAAACTGTGTCCGTCTTCATTTCAGGCTGAAAAGCAACAAAATGTGATTATTTTAAAGGGGGGTGATTCTTTTCTATACCCACTGTATGCTGCCATCCAGAGCAGGACAACGCCAAACCACATTCTTCCCGGATTACAAGTGCATGGTTGCGTAAGCAGAGAGTGCGGGTGCTAGCATCACCTGTCTGCAGTCCTGACCTCTCTCCGATTGAGAATGTGTGGCACATTATGAAGTGCAAAATGAGCCAACAAAGGCCCTGTACAGTTATGCAGCTGAAGAAATACATAATTGATGAATGGGGAAAATTCCGCTTGCTAAACTTAACCAACTGGTGTCTTCAGTGCCCAAACGCTTAATAAGTGTTATTAAAAGAAATGGTGATGTTACACAGCGGTAAACAGTTGACTGTCCCACCTTTTTTGGAGAGTGTTGCAGTCATCAGATTTGAAATGAGTGTATATTTTCAAAAATAAATTAATTTCACAAAGTAAAACTTTAAATAGTGTGTTAATAATGTGTTTTCAATATAGTACAGGGTCAATTGAATTTTCAAATGACTCTTTTTCAAATGCTTTTTTAACCATTTATAGTTACAGTTTATAGTTATGGTTGTGGAACATTCACTGTTATCACAGATGATAAAGCAGCTGTTGCAAAAAAAAATGCATCTTCTCATGTTACCAAGAAACCATGACTTTGATTGACTGTCAAAAAGTGCTTACATCCATCAATGTTAAATAAGCACCTATTTATAGAGAGCTTCACCATACCAGTGATTACATTTTTCTTCATTCAGTAACACATTTTCCAATCTGTTTATTATGAATATCTTCTGCAATATAAGTCCTCTGAATGAGCTGTTATTATAGAAATGACAACGTATTAGAACAAGCTCATTTGAATTACGGCCAACACTACAGTCAGAGCCATGCTGTTATAAAAATGATTCAGCACCTTCTGACCAACTGGAATGGAGTGCAATGATACAAACTTCATTAACACCGATTTATTTGGCAGATGTGCTGATCCAAATCAACCTACAGCTGAGCTCAGAAGTTAAATGTTATGGGCCTGGCTTAAGGTGTCAACAGTATAAGCTTGCTGGTATGGGATTTAAACTCACAGGTTTCTGGTCAGTAGCCCACAGTCTTAACTACTGAGCCTTTCCTGTACATACAGTATAGTGTAAACTCATAATGTAATGGTAATTCTTAAACCCAGCTTTGAACTTTTATTTTCAATACCACAGTTCAGGACCAGTATGGAGTCCAAATGGTCTCATGTTGCAAAGCATAGAATGATATCTGTTATGTTTTTTTTTGTTTGTTTTTAAATATTATATATATATATATATATATATATATATATATATATATATATATATATATATATATATATATATATATATATATATATATATATATACAGTATACATATATTATCCTCCTATTTAATTATGATGCCCCTTAAAAGAGAGACATATCGGACAGGATGCTAGAACATGATTGGTGTTCAGTATTATTCTGCTGATAATGAGAAGGCAGTCACTATGAGCTAATGTCATAACAATCCAAATGAATGTCCATACCCTAGCACAGCCATGTATCCCATCGTGTAATTTAATTAATTCATCCGTCTTCATGAACTGCTTAATCCTGGTCATTTATCCTATCCCAAGAACACTGGGCGCAAGACTTTATTACAACAATCCATACAATCCATCGCAGGCCACCAAGCACACATACATTCAAACACTTATTCACACCTAGTGGCAATTTAGCACAGTCAGTCCAAATAACAACGCATTTTGGGGAAGGAAACCGAAAGGAAACCCATGCAAACATGGGGAGAACATGCAAAAATCCACACAATTACCCAGGACCATAGAGCTGTGAGGTGGCAAAGCTGTGCTGCCCACCTTTTATGTTACTACAATAATTGTTTAACCCTTTCTTGCAGTACACATGGAAATTAACTTATCGGACACAAGGGGAGGTTTGTGATCCCCCTACCACTACTGTGGAGTGTGACATCACAAATAAATTCAATGCTGGACATGGGAAACCCTAAACAATTTTTTTGGAAATTCCATTTTTTTGGCTTCTGGTAAAAAGATTTCAACAAACCTACATGACACAGCACAATTATGTCTTTCCCCTTCTTCTATTCCAGTTTCAACATGGATGTACAGTATATGTAAACATAAGGATGAGCTCAGAGAGGAGGAGTTGCAATGAGCTTTGTTACTGCATTATTTATTCCAACCTGTGTCCCAATATATTTGTAATCATCTATCTGTCCAATCATCTATCTGCTTTTAAGAACAGTAGTCAGAGTGAAGAAGGCAGGAATGATCATAGAGCAAAACCATGGAATTCGAATATAGCTATGCTGAAAACCTAAATGGGAAGAATGACAAAGGTCAAAACCTGTGACCTAAACTACAGTAAACCTGGGAAACAAGGCTTTGAATTGCAGAACGAACACACGAACACACACACACACACACACACACACACACACACACACACACATGAATGTCTTGAGGTAGGGAATAAAAGCAGGGACTAATGACAGATAATTACGAACAGGTGAGAATAATCAGCAGTAACAGTGGGATACTGACTTTTCAGTATTTTGGAGATCGTGACATCTGGTGGTAAAATATGGGATGTGTGACAGTAACAATACTGTCAATGCTTTAATAATTTTAGTGAATTATTACCATGGTGTACTTATCAATTAACAAATAAAGCATGCTTCAGTCAGACCCAGATAAGCCATCTAACGTGAAAATCACTCGTTGAATAAAATTCCTTGTCACAGCATATCCATTACCTTTAAAAGCAGAAACGCTGCTATTGTAAGAAACGCAGATATTGTAAGGAATTATCAGCCAATTGGCATGTTAATTAAAGTAAAGAGTGTGTGTGAAAGCACCTCACAAAGAGGAAAGTACACTCAGTCTGTAGATATATTGCTCAATAGACAGAGCAGAATTGTACTTTGCATTAAATGCAAAGAGAGAATATAGACTTAGGTCAGCTAATGAGCTCAGTGATATATTAAAGTCCATGTCTGGTCTGGGTAAGAGTTTGCTTAATTCTCCTATGTGACAGACATTAATCATCACACTGGCCTGCTGTTTCAACATTCAGTAAATGTTATTTTAGGTATCAGGCGTGCCTTGTCAGTTCATATTTTTAAATCAAAACTGCAAACATATCTTTTCATGCCTGCTCTCTGAATTTTTTCCATTTCTTTCATTTTTGTATTGGTATTATTATTATTGCTATTTCATCTCTTAGCAGTATTTTTTTATTTATTTGTGCCCTGTCTGTTTAGTCTTTTATTATTTTGGCATTTTATTCATATGTATGTTCAGCACTTAGGGCAACTATTGTCCAGGCCCTCCAGGATTTAGCCTTTTTATAGCCAGGATTTAGCAATTTTGCGATCGAAAAAATTAACGCAAAATCAAGCAAACCCTGCAATATTCGGAGGAGCTTGCAATTTTTCAAAATTAAGCAGATTTTCTGCAGGTTTGGGCCAAGATGCATCATGTGACGTCATCACAGCACGCATTCAGCCAAAACCCCCTTCGATTCACGTGCGTTGAACATGAGTACAGCTAAAAGGTCTCATTTACCAACACGTAACACTGCAAAAGAGAGTGCGAAACAATTTTGTGCATTTGCGATTTCGCCAATTCAAGTAGTTTTCTGCAAAAAAAAAAAAAAAAAAAGTACAAAAAAAAAACTCTGCAAGTTGCTTCACAAATTAAAAATAATAATAATAATAATAATAATCTAACTCGCCGAAATCCTGTGCGGACTGACTGTAGTTGCAAATGTGCTGTATAAATAAAAAATTACTTACTTACTTCCTTGCTTATGTATAATTTTGCTCATATCTATCAGTCTCCTTTATTAAATTAGTGATGATATGTATTGTTGGTTGTGCACTGTCAGTAATGAATGCCACTTTAAAACCAAAAATAAGAATAACAAGCTGAAGCCCAGCAGGATGTTCCACCTAGGAGGTCCTTCAGTTCCACCAGCTCTATATGTCCCTCCATTTCTTGCTCAGTGGGGATCTCCTAACTCAGACTTCTGCTCACTCAAGGGCACTGAGCCCAGCTGCTGATCAACTTGGAAGTCCACTTAACACACAGACGGACTTTGTACAAGGAGAGTACAATCACTTCTGATTTCTCAGTGTAATATAAATAGAGGTGAGTTGTAAATTAATTATTAATTAATGGTCCTTGTGTCAATCATTTTGAATGTGTGTAATACAGAAATAACATTTAATATAATGTATCTATTAGAAATGTCTGATATTAGACATCAAAACAGCAAAACCAATAACAAAAGTAATAGATCTGTTCACTTAAGGGTTCTTACGGTGTGGTTAGTCATGGTGTATAATCAGACAGTTTCTTCATGATTGACTCTCAAAATAATGATTGAATTGAGATGAATTCCCATGAATTCCCTAACCTGATCAAGTTCCTTAATCCAGTGGTTTTGTGTCCCTTTTCATCCCTTTTTTCTCCACACAGGGGATGCTGAGTGCACTGAAAACCTCTGCTATGTAATCTGCTACTGTTGTAAACGTGACATTGCTGCCACTGAGTATGTTCACAATTTAAATTTTTAATTTAGTTTTGCTAGACCTGGATAAATAAAACACCTCTTCCCTTTTCTTCTCTTCAGTCCAGTTCTATTTTATTTTATTATAGAAAATTTGGCTAAACAGCACTGCACACTGTTATGATTAATTAATTAATTAATTTTTTTTGCTTTTCCTCACAGCTGGTCTCTCTTTCAACTTATTACATTATTATTATTATTATTATTATTATTATTATTGTTATTATTATTATTATTACAGTGACAAATATTTGCAATGGAAGATTGTATATATATATATATATATATATATATATATATATATATATATATATATATATATATATATATATATACAGTACTGTGCAAAAGTTTTAGGCACATGCAAAGAAATGCTGTAGAACAAAGATGCCTTCAAAATAGTGAAGTTAAATGTTTCTACAATAAACAGTAATACAGTAAAGAGCAGTAAACAGTAGTAAATGAAACAAAGTCAATATTTGGTGAAACAAGGTCAATATTAAAATAAAAATAGTAGTCTCTGGTACAATTTGTGCAGTTTTATAAGGAAATTAGCTGGTAAGTTTTACTGAATGGGTGTACAAAATAATAATAATAATAATAATAATAATAATAATAATAATAATAATAATAATAATAATAATAATAATAATAATAAGCTGTCTGCAAGTTTACCCACAAAGCTTAAACACTTAAAGAAATCAAAGGGAAAAGCATCCCATACCAAGTTATGTTTATTTAATTTGTTTAATTCTGTTTGTTTAATTCTTACTAATTTCCTGACCAATGATTTGTTTTTAAGACCATTATAAGCTTAATATTTTGCTTGGCCCATTAAAATTTTTTATTTATTTATTTTTGCCCAGGAGTGTATGTATGTATGTATGTATGAAGACACTTTTAAATAATATATTTTGAAAAATCTTTCATTTTTACCACAAGGTTGTGTATTTTGTAAACACCGTGATACCATGAAAGGTCATCGTACCAGAACATTTTAAACCAAACATCCCTTCGATATTAACATCACTTCGATATGAACTGATGTATCTGTAACAGGCTAAAAGTTAATGTGCTGCAATCTTTAAATGACTGATCTAATCTAATCTGTGCTTTTGCAATAGCAAACAGAGTCTAAATCAAATTTAAACCGAACACAGTGATTATGAATGGGAATCTTATTGCTCTAACTGCTTGGAGCTCTTACCTGACCACCCCATACATCACAAGGATGTTCCCGAGAAGTCCCACGACGCAGATAATGGAGTAGAGAGCCGTGATGGAGACAGCTATTACGATCCCCGCTGTTCCTTTCGAGGGATTTTGTTGATCAGTGTGGTTTTGTCCATCCGGGACGAAACCAGTCACATCGTCCGGGAAGGTGACATTGTAGGGAATGACTGAGTAAAGGTCGGGGAATTCAGCTTCAGCAGCAGTGGACAGCTCCATGATGATGTCTCTGGGTCTCTGTCTGATCACCCCGAGTGTGTGTGACGAGTAACCCGCTCAGTCAGAGCTTCAAACTTCTAGCTTTTCATACGAATCTGAATGACGACGCACGCGCCAAACAAAACTCAACAACAATACCGAGAGAAAGGAAACGGGCTTCTTCTGAGCGCGACTTGCTCTTCTGACACCCCGAGCAGGTTTGTTCATACACCTCCTGTTGCTGAGTCTTATATATGAGAGAGAGAGAGAGAGAGAGAGAGAGAGAGAGAGAGAGAGAGAGAGAGAGAGACGTAAAGCAGAAAACATGGAGAAGATGACAAAAGTATTGAATATCTGTTTCATATATCTGAATTACATACATGTATCATAAAATACAATTCATTTTATCTGTGATGTTTTTTTTCCTTTTTTTAAAAAATTGTTATGGGTAAAATTTCAAATTTGAAACATTCAGACCCATAAATACAAATCTGAAACATTAAAATTGTAAAATAAATAAATAAATAAATAAATACAGACATTAAAAATGCAGAACCCTAAACACAAACACCAAAAATTAAAGTTTCAAAAATACAGATTTTAAGAATTCAGAACCCTAAATACAAATCCCCAAATCTCATAAATACCGGTTTTACATTATTAATAATATTTTATTATTAATATTATGACATTAAATTAGCTCAAAGGTCAGACATCCTGATATCCCAGGGAAAAGCAAACACATTCAGAGTGACATGAAACTGTGATTGGTTAAATGTTGGGTTTGAGGACTTTGAAGCCAACCCCTACCCCTTTTTTTTCTTTAAAGCTAATTTACATAAAATCTATATTTGTTAGATTTGAATTAGGATTTTTGAAAAATGAAATTTTACCCCTAGCAGTTTCAAAACAAAGGCAAAAATACATAGAATAAAAATGTAAGTGTATTAAATACACCATGGGAAACAAAAGAATTTGATTTAATGTGATGTGTACAGTATATAATTAAAAATTCATATTCAAAATGCTTTTGTAAGCTTTCAAGCTCCATAAAAACACACATACAGCATCCACTTTACTTTATTGTTACTTGATCTCTACTATGGACTTTGGACATTAAGAATTTCGGGAGTGATCCACCTAGTAATTTAGTCTAAATCATATAACAGTATGTCTATCTCTAAAGTAACATCATGAGCAAATGCATGGTAGCTTCTGACTGTATTTACAGACTAATCTAAATCTTCCTGGGGAGTAGATCTCAATCAGTCAAGGTTTCAATGCTATTGGTTAAGTATTAAAGCATTTAAATCATTTTTACTTTTTGTTTGTTTGACTTGATCTGTATTCCTCCCAGTTACACAAAAACAAATTCATACATTTTACTCCTAGCTAGTTAGAATTGCATAAAGGTTACAAATAAAACACTCTGCTCGGTATATATTATTCATAAGATTTTATTCACTTCAGCAAAATCGGGAGATAACTTGAAAATATTTAACTATTATTTGAACAGTGTAAAAATAAAGCGAGATGATAGCAGGCTTAGGTTAGCGAACTAATATACAGGGTGATGAAAAAATGTTAACACATACTATATATAACATACGGTATCTCACAAAAGTGAGTACACCCCTCACATTTTTGTAAATATTTTATTATATCTTTTCATGGGACAACACTGAAGAAATGACACTTTGCTACAATGTAAAGTAGTGAGTGTACAGCTTGTATAACAGTGTAAATTTGCTGTCCCCTCAAAATAACTCAACACACAGCCATTGATGTCTAAACCGCTGGCAACAAAAGTGAGTACACCCCTAAGTGAAAATGTCCAAATTGGGCCCAAAGTGTGAATATTTTGTGTGGCCACCATTATTTTCCAGCACTGCCTTAACCCTGTTGTGCATGGAGTTCACCAGAGCTTCACAGGTTGCCACTGGAATCCTCTTCCACTCCTCCATGACGACATCACAGAGTTGGTCGATGTTAGAGACCTTGCGCTCCTCCACCTTCCGTTTGAGGATGCCCCACAGTTGCTCAACAGGGTTTAGGTCTGGAGGCCAGTCCATCACCTTTACCCTCAGCTTCTTTAGCAAGGCAGTGGTCGTCTTGGAGGTGTGTTTGGGGTCATTATCATGTTGGAATACTGCACTGAGGCCAAGTTTCCGAAGGGAGGGGATCATGCTCTGCTTCAGTATGTCACAGTACATGTCACAGTACACTCCCCAGTGCCGGCAGCACTCATGCAGCCCCAGACCATGACACTCCCACCACCATGCTTGACTGTAGGCAAGACAAACTTGTCTTTGTACTCCTCACCTGGTTGCCGCCACACACGCTTGACACCATCTGAACCAAATAAGTTTATCTTGGTCTCATCAGACCACAGGACATGGTTCCAGTAATCCATGTCCTTAGTCTGCTTGTCTTCAGCAAACTGTTTGCGGCCTTTCTTGTGCATCATCTTTAGAAGAGGCTTTCTTCTGGGACGACAGCCATGCAGACCAATTTGATGCAGTGTGCGGCGTATGGTCTGAGCACTGACAGGCTGACCCCCCACCCCTTCAACCTCTGCAGCAATGCTGGCAGCACTCATATGTCTATTCTGCAAAGCCAACCTCTGGATATGATGCTGAGCACGTGCACTCAACTTCTTTGGTCGACCATGGCGAGGCCTGTTCTGAGTGGAACCTGTCCTGTTAAACCGCTGTATGGTCTTGGCCACCGTGCTACAGCTCAGTTTCAGGGTGTTGGCAATCTTCTTATAGCCTAGACCATCTTTATGTAGAGCAACAATTCTTTTTTTCAGATCCTCAGAGAGTTCTTTGCCATGAGGTGCCATGTTGAACTTCCAGTGACCAGTATGAGAGAGTGTGAGAGCGATAACACCAAACTTAACACACCTGCTCCCCATTCACACCTGAGACCTTGTAACACTAACAAGTCACATGACACCGGGGAGTGAAAATGGCTAATTGGGCCCAATTTGGACATTTTCACTTAGGGGTGTACTCACTTTTGTTGCCAGTGGTTTAGACATTAATGGCTGTGTGTTGAGTTATTTTGAGGGGACAGCAAATTTACACTGTTATACAAGCTGTACACTCACTACTTTACATTGTAGCAAAGTGTCATTTTGTCAGTGTTGTCCTATGAAAATATATAATAAAATATTTACAAAAATGTGAGGGGTGTACTCACTTTTGTGAGATATTGTATGTCTACAACACCAACACTAGTGGAAACACTTCACACAAAAAAGAGAAAGCAATACAATAAAGCAGAGATTAGAAACAATTTATTTTAATGAATTCTGTACAGAAAAAGATTTTTACATTCACACTCCCCTCTTAATAACCAAAATAAACAACACAAAATAAAAGAATGGTTAATAACCTTCTTTACATATGGTAAAGAGTCGTCATCTATCACCCATGTTCCTAGCTCTAATCTTAGCTGATTGTTCACCTTTGCAGTCTTCCACATGCAGTCCTGCCCCATCTAGGAAAACCCAGCTATAGCAGTTTTCTATCATATTATCCTGTAGCCAGACATTAAGGACGTGGACAGGAATTTAGACCTATTGGGAAAATGTTTAGGTCTAGGCTATATTTTCTGTTTAGAGTCATTTTGTTCACATTAAATGAAAATGTTTGTTAGTTTTTGTTTTTTTGTTTTCATTCCCGCTAACATTTCTGCTATAAAGAAAAGACAACTGTAAAAAAGAAAAAGAAAATAAATGTTGACAGTAAGTGATAACATTATAAAGGATATACAGTGGATATAAAAAGTCTACCCTTTAAAAATGGCAGGTTTTTGTGATGAAAAACTTAAACCAAGATAAATCATGTCAGAACATTTTCCAGCCTCAGTGTGAAATTATACCGTATAAAAATGAAGTGAAAAACAATCAGAACCATTTTAGGGGAAAAATAGGAAAAATAAAAAAGTTACAATAACCTGGCTGCAAAAGTGTGCACACCTTTTTATAATTGGGGATGTGGCTGTGTTCAGAATGAACCAATCACATTCAATCTCATGTGCAAAAGTAATTATCATACGGCTGTCATCAATGAAATTATTCTGATTAACCCCAAATAAAGACCAGCTGTTTCCGTAGGATTTTCTTCACATCATCTTGGTTTTATCTGACTGCTGAAGCCATGGTCCACAAAGAGCTTACAAAGGTCTCACTGTCAAGAGGAATTGATCAGGAGAGGGGTACAAAAAATATTAGATGTACCATGGAACACAGTGAAGAACATCATCAACAAGTGGAGAAAATGGAGCACCACAGTGATGTCACCAAGAACAGGACATTCTTGCAAAATTTACAGACAAGACAAAAACTTACCAGGGAGGCTGCCAAGAGACCAACGGCAACATTAAAGGAGCTGCAGGAATATCTGACAAGTACTGATTATTCTCTGCATGTCACAACAATCTCTCATATTCTTCACATTTCTGGCCTTTCTCACAAAAAACATTCAAGCTCAACTAAATCACCCCAAACCATGTGGTAAAATCTGTTATGGTATGATGAGAACAATTCCAAAAGGTATGTTTGGCACAAACAAAAGAACACCATACCCATGGTGAAGCATGGTGGTGGCAGCATCATGCTTTAGGGCTGCTTTTCTTTAGCCAGAACTGGGGCTTTTATCAAGGTGGGGGGAATCATGAATAGCTACAAATACCAGTCCATTTTAGTGCAAACCATTCAGGTGTCTGCTAGTAAGCTGAAAATGAAAAGGAATTTCACCTTTGAGTACGACAATGACCCAAAGCGTACATCCAAATCAACAAAGGAATGTCATAACCAAAAGAAGATCAATGTTTTTGAATGACCTAGCCAGAGCCCAGACCTGAATCCAACTAAAAATCTGTGGGGTGACCTGAACCGGACTGTGCACATGAGATGCCCTTACAATTTGATGGATCTAGGATGTTTTTGCAAGAAAGAGTGGGAAAATATTTTCAAGTCACGATGTGCCATGCTGATAGACTCTTACCCAAAAAGTGGTGTAATAAAATCAAAAGGTGCTTCAACAAAGCATTCGTTTAGGGGTGTGAATACTTATGCAACTAGGTTATAGTAAGTTTTTTTTTTTTTTTTTATCCATGATTTAAGATAACTTATTAGAGTACTCCAGCAACATACATAAAAGACAAGGCACAAAATACACATGAGAAATAAAGTAAAAATAAAATAGAGAGAACATATTGAAAATAAAATACAATTATTTTTGAGCGAGCAGAAAATTTGTTCTGTCAGATCTTCAAACAGCTTGCTGGCATGGTAATGGAATCCTGGGTACAATTTTACTGTATATAGAATTATATTAGAAGTATGCAGTGAAACATGCCAAAACATGTCAGAGAATAGGCAAATGAAATAAGGTAAAACATTGCCAACCTTCATACATCAAGTAATGGCTATAAAGAAAGCTACACAGCTGGAAATGTCAAAGAATCCTTTTCTGCAGATGTTTGCTGCATTATGGTACCCGGGATGCCGTCACCATGCCAACAAGCTATTTGAAGATTTGACAGAACAAATGTTCTGCTCTCAAACATAATCATAAGACTTTGCTTAACCACTGGTGAGTGTAACCTGGTTTTATGATCAAAAAAGTGCACAAACTAGAGCTTATTGGCCATAAACACCATATATGGATTTGGTGTACAAATAGAGATGGACATGGAAGAGCCTAATCCCCAGTGTAATGTAGTTTGTGTTGACATTTTACAGTAAACCTTGATGGCCTCTACCAAGAGTATAAAACTGGGTTGTCAAAGGTTGCTAACTTTTTTCACAATCCATAATAAATTGATGTCCATGCTTTCGCAGTGACCTTTTCGTACCAATAGCCTAAACCCATCAGGTGAGCTGAAAAAATAAGTAAGCCTCTTTACAAGTAAATACAGTATGTGCAATGGAGACAAAATAAGATTAAGTTGTAGGGTTATTTTTTTATTCATTGTTTCCCCCTTTTTTTGCTTGTAGATATGGCAACAGAGAGTGGGTTATCATTTAGCCTGGTGACCACACTTCGATTTTCAATTAGCAAGTGCCAGTTCACGCTTTTGTTTTTACCAAAGAGAAACACATTGACTCTAGTGACCAAGCAGTGATTATGTTCAGCTTTAATTAAAAATTGAATGACATGCATTACTGTTAGCTGGGACAGAAGGCAAGCTAAGGGAGCCTTCATGCACTAATAATTTTGACACTCAGTGTGTTTGAGCCTAGAAAGTGATGGAGCCTAATAAACCTCATATTTCAGTGTTTCTGCAGCTGAACTGAAATGAACTACAGGTACATTAGATGTGAAAGTGTGCATACTCAAGGGAAATGCTTGCAGTCATTAGTGGAAGCTAATGATATTTACTGTAAAAAAAACAAAATAAAAAAAATAAGTATAGGTATTAGCACAATATAAAGAATTTGGGTTATGACAATGCTTGATTTTGTGATGCCCAGAAACTTTTTGCCCTAAATGTCCAATAAAACTCCAACTAATGCTGTCCAATGTCCTAAACTGTAGGTGAAGTGAGAAGGCAGATTTTTGCTAGGCAACAGTGCTGACCTCACATGAAGAAATTGAACCATTCTATTCCTCTATAAAGAAACCGGGCTCTTCAGACATTTGTATTTTGCCTCACTGTTGGAAAATCACAATCCATTACAGCTGGAGTGGCGTCCAAAAGTCTCAGACCACAATGAACATCTGGGATTCTTCTTAAATTTAAAACTGGACACTGAGTCACTATTTAAAATCTAAGCAAATTTGTGATACTGACCATGTTGTACAAAAGGTAATATTTCCTCGAAGCACATGTCTGGACGACATTACAGTGGATTTGATTTAACATGGATCGTCAGGTTTTACACAAACCCATGGACACCATGCTAGCTCGAGTGCAAACTGTCGGCATAAGCATAACCTATTCTGAAATTCATGAAAATATTTCTATGAATCCACGTTTCACTCAAGTGATCGCTGATAATATCATTTGTATTGAAACATTTTGTAGTAAATTACAAAAGAATGTAACGGTAGAAACATTTTCATTAGTCGTCTCAGATTTTGGACCTCATTGTATGTGAACTTCCTTGAAATCTTGTTCCAGGAATCTCACATCTTTTTGCATCATTTTAATCTTTTTTTTCTATTTTGTACTGAAGTAGAACTGATAGCTCGTTAAGTCATAACACCTCTTACTTTTTCTTGTGGTAATAGACGCTTCTCCCGATGACTAAGCTCACCCCTGACAGTCTGTTGCCAGGCTGTGCAGAAGAAAAAAAAGTCTCTTTTAAGAAACTCACTAGATTGGAGGGAGCAAAGAAATAGAGAGAGAGAGAGAGAGAGAGAGAGAGAGAGAGAGAGAGAGAGAGAGAGAGTAACTGTGTGAAACACAGGGAGATATAGAGTGACATGAGACTGGGAGAAGTGAGAAATAGAGAGAGGAAAGAACAAAAAAAAAAAAAAGCCTCCAATTACCGTTATGAGATATCAGACAAGACTTCCATGTGAAAACTATTGCTAAGGGTCTCTATAACATTCAGAGCTAGTCTTCTGAATCTTTGCTTAAGACGTATTGGAGATGAATGAGGAAAAAAAAGGGGGAGGTGGATGGAGGTATGTCAGACACAGTGTGCAGAATGCAGCACTGTATGAAGAGAGGGAAAGAAAGGGAAAACACACTGAATCATGAATCACAGTTTAAGTCTGCATATGACCCATATGCATTGCAGACAGACAGGACATGCTGGTAATCATATTTTTAGGTAACCATCTATAGAATTACAGCGTCCATGCATTTGTGGTAGAGGCTGTGTGGACTAAGAGCTACAACATGATTGTTGATATTGTTGGCTTTGCATTCAGGTGCTTCCTTTAAACTCAGCTCCATCAACTTGAAAAGAGCCCTGAGTGGCCATGCTGTGAGTCATTTCTGCGACGCTATATTCTATCATGTTCACAATCAAGGTTGATCACGATCAAATTAGAGTTAGATTTTGGTTTGCTCTGTATTCCCAGCTGTGCTCTTCTTCCTATAACTGTATGCTGAGGTATGGTGGGGTTTTCTTTCTGTCTCATCAATAAGCTATTGCTTATAAATATAACATGCCCAATGTGGCATGCACATGAGTGTCTTCATTTATAACCATTATACTCAGAGAGAAAAAAAATCACACTTACATACCTTATTACTTATTTACCCATCATGCATTATAGTGTAGCCCTGTAACCGTGGAAGTCCCAGGGGATTCAGACTACAAACTGATTACAAAGTCTGCTGCTGATACTAGGATTAAATGATTGGCCAGTGCAAACACTAGTTGGTCTGTATGTGTGTGTGTGTGTGTGTGTGTGTGTGTGTGTGTGTGTGTCTGTGTCTGTGTGTCTGTGTGTGTTTACTGGAACAGACGAACGGACTGCATCCTTAATGGTTCCTGAAGTATATGAAAGCATGATGACCTTTCTGTTCTCCCTTCAACTAGTTATTCTGCTCTGTGAAGCAAGAACAGATCTCTGAATTGGCCATAGAAAAATTATATAATAAAAATTCCAACTGCCAGTTTTACCTGGGTTCAAGCGGATTTTGTGCAAAAGGTCACAAGAGCAGAGCCTTATATTTACACTGAGCAATGTTGAAATAAAAGGTGTCTGAAAGAAAGAATGAAAGTATGAAAGATGGCACGGGATGCCATTTGTTTTTAGATGAGACCTCAAAGTGTGCAAAACAAGAAATGCAAATTTGTAGCATACCCAAATTCGAAATTATTATTATATGTAGCCAAGAATATATTCGTGTGTGAGAGAGACAAAGATGTGAATCTCAAGTTACAATGTCAAAAAAAAAGCATTATTATCATTTAGTGAACTGTGCTTATAAAATAAACTATAGAAATACTTTTTTGCTCACTCTGCTGATAATTGATAAAAATGTTGCTTATGTTCAATGTGTATTTATAAAGTGTATACCTTTGTGCTGCCTTAAAATGCTAAGACTATGTTGAAAAATAGAGGAACTACCACTGGTCCAGTCAACAGTCTCACTAATATACAATATATGGCTATATACACTCACCGGTCACTTTAACACGAACACCTGGTACCCCTGCTCATTCATGCAGTTATCCAATCAGCCAATCATGTGGCAGCAGCACAATTCATGAAATCATGCAGATACAGGTCAAGAGCTTCAGTTAATGTTCACATCAAACATCAGAATGGGGAAAAGTGTGATCTCTGTGACCAAGGCATGGTTAGCAGATGGTCTGGTTTCAGTATTTCAGAAACTGCTGATCTCCTGAGATTTTCACACACAACAGTCTCTAGAGTTTACACAGAATAGTGCGAAAAACAAAAAGCATCCTGTGAGTGGAGGCTCTGCAGACTGAAACACCTTGTTTGTGAGAGAGATCAGGCGAGAATGACCAGACTGGTCTGAGCTGACAGTAACTCAAATAATCACTCTTTACAACTCACCCAAACTGGACAGTTGATGACTGGTAAAAGACCAGGTGATTTTTTTTTTTTTCTATTCTTCAACTGTGCAGTTTGGGTCAGTCTGCACCTATAATAGCCTCAGATTCTGGCACCAACACCCATGCCACAATCAAAGTCACAGAGATCACACTTTTCCCCCATTCTGATGTTTGATGTGACCATTAACTGAAGCTCTTGACCTGTATTTGCGTTGTGCTGCTGCCACATGATTGATTGATTGATTAGATAAATGCATGTTGTACATGGTGTACAGGTGTTCCTATTAAAGTGGACGGTGAGTGTAGATACAGTGGCATTATTTAACCTTACGCCCTACCAGCCATCATTCTCAACAACATTGAATGAGCACTTGTGCCTATACTTATGCCTAAGCATACAGTAAATGCCAGCTGAACTGCAAACTTAAACCCATTAACCTATATATGTTCCAGAACCTAAATAAAATCTCATTACTAAACCAAAATTTTTTAAATCACTTAAGTCCCATGAAATCCATTCTGTTATGATTTATGTGTAAAAATGGCATCTATATACTACCAAAAAGCCAAATTATTCTATCTGACTGAATTTTGACCTAACCTTTGTATTTATACAGTATGTTGCTCACATTATATTAATCACCTTTAATTATTATATATATTAGTGATGTATTTATTTCATGTAGAAACAATGAGTTGGTAATTACTCGTCATACTCGTCCTGTTTGAGGTGGTAGCACTGCCACCTTACAGCCCAAAGGTCCCCGTGACAATCCTCAGCCCGGGTTACTGTGGAATTTTGCATGTTCTTCTAGTGTTTGCATAGGTTTTCTCCAGGTTTTGGTTTCCTCCCACTGTCTGAAACCATGTAAGTAGGTGGATTGGCTATGCTAAATTGCCCATAGGTGGTCATAGTGCCCTGCAATGGCCTCGAGTCCCAAATCCACGGTGTGTTCCTGGGACAGGCTCTGGATCCACTCCGAGCCTGACCAGGATAAAGCAGTTACTGACGCTGAATGAATGAATATATGTTTTCGTATTTCTCAGAACACAAGAAAGTCAGAGTAAGACTCTTCAAACTGTGATGATCTATTTGAAGGATTATGTTATTAATATTATTAACAAACTGGAGCATAGAACTGTAGAATTATTGGAATGTCATGATAACAACTGGCCAGACAAATCTCCCAGGGTGAGAAAAGACAACAGATTTGCGGGGAACCATTGCATCCACTCCTAAAGAAGTTAGGACAAACCAGGTTTTTAAACTTAATAGGTGACTGGACTGACAGAGATTAGTTATAGAGATAAGGCCTTCTCATAGTAGTGTGGTTTTAATGGTTAATGGGAACCCTTTAACTAGTTATTTACAGCCCATGTGGGCCCCACATTTACATACTGCCTGTGTTTCTCCTCTGGGCCGAAAATGCAATTTCTCACCCAGTTTACCAGAAATTATACCATTTCAGTGTATTGTATCAGCCTCAGCTGGTTTCCATGGATACCAGCAAAAAAGTTTAGGAAAACAAAATTGGTCTGTTGCAAGGAAGAAGTCTGGGATTCAACTTATGTTCACCAGTAGAAGGGATTCCAGAGATGCAAGACACCCCATGGGTTTTTAGCTGTATTACTTTTCTTCTCATTTCTGTTTATTCCCTCTCTCTCTTCAGGCCCCTCACCCTCGCAGGGTGCCAACGCATCTCACCTCCTCCTCTCATCATGCTGCCCAAGACTCTTGTCAGAGAAAGGTGCCAATTATGATGGTATGGGAAGATTATGGTCTAGAGGTACTATATACTCAAGGCAGACTTCCAGTGCCAGTAAAAGAATATTGGATCCGGGTTCTGAGCCTGGAGTGCTCTGTTTAGGTTGATCATATACACTGATGTGCCTAAAACTGTGTTAGTTAAGGGTGCCAATAACTGTGAAATGTCTTTTTTATATGAGTTTCTTTCACTTTTAAAAATAAGCCCAAGAAAAGATCATGCTAATGAAGAAGAACATTTTTTTTTCACAGCATCTTCGCTACAATAAATCTTACTTAATAATTTCTTCTTCTTTTTTTGTCTATGTTACATTTATATTGACATTTGGTCTTAGTTGTGTGAAAACAATTCAAGGCACAACAAAACAGATTGTAAGGATTTATTACCTGGAATATTAAAGGCTTACAGTGACTTAACAGTGCTACAGTTGTTAAATCAATAACAAAAAAAAGACAATTTCAAAGCTGTTGAGAACATTAAGTGCATAAACAGTAAATACAAAGAAGTAGAATACTAAGAATACTAAGCCATACAAACATCCATGAATAGAAAAATACAAGAACTAAGTTCAGAAAAAATACAAGGAACTCACCCTAAATGATCCTATTTATTGTCTGAAGATGTAGGTCTTTATTCCTTCGCTGAATGAATGGAGACATCTGGTCTTTCAGCCTGTCAGGAAGAACTCATTATTTCACTACTAAGCAACGAGATCTTCCCATACAGAGATGCTTTTGAGAAGACACACCTGCCATGCTGAAGTTAAAGACTTGAGTTGTCATGAAAGAAAGTACATTATACATTATGTGTTGCAGAATATGAATAAGACTTCTGAAATATGAGAAGAAGAGTGCTGCTTCAGAAAGCCAGTAGAATCGCTTCAGTAGAGACATATGAGATTTTGGAGATTACAAACCAGGCAAGCCAGAAATGGCATATAAAGTGTGACCAGGTCATAGAAATGAATCCAGACTGGAACTGACCACAGGTTGTATAAGAATTGGAACAGATTCTATAGTCAGGAAAGGTCATAATCTTGTGATGTCGTGAAGAAGAAATCAGCAGGGTCTGTTAATCAGAGAAACGGAGATAGTCTATAATCGTAATATATACAGTGAATAAAAAGTCTACACACCCCTGTTAAAATGGCAGGTTTTTGTGATGTAAAAAAAAATTAAACCAAGATAAATCATGTCAGAACCTTTTCTACCTTTATCGTAAAATTTTAACTGATTAATTAAAGTGAAAAACAATAAGAATCATTTTAGGGGGAAAAATGAAAAATAAAAAAATGTACAATAACTTGGTTGTGTGCACACCCTTTTATAATTGGGAATGTGGCAGTGCTCAGAATCAACCAACTACATTCAAACTCATGTTAAATGCTAATTAGTATACAACTGCCATCAGTTAAAGTGACTGATTACCCAACTGGAAAAGCTATGGGCCACAAAGAGCTAACAAAGCAGGTACAGGATCTCATTGTTGAAAAATATTAATCAGGAGATGACAATTTCCAAGGCAAGTGGAGAAAATATGGAACATCAGTGACAACACTAAGAACAGGACGTTCCTCTAAAATTGATGAGAAGATCAGGAGAATACTGGTCAGGGAGGCTGCCAAGAGGCCTACAGCAAAATGAAAAGAACTGCAGCAATTTCTGGCAAGTACTGGTTGCTCCCTACATGTGACAACAATCTCCCGAATTCTTCATATCTCTGGGCTATGGAGTAGAGTGGCAAGACAGAAGCCTTTTTAAACCAAAAAAAAAAACCATCCAATCTCCCAAAACCATGCGGAATAATGTCGAATGATCTAATGCGACCAAAGTTTAACTTTTTGGTTTTTTTGGCCATAATACCAAAGGATATATTTGGCACAAAAAAAAACACAGTACATCACCAAAAGAACACCATCCCCACAGGGAAGAATGGTGGTGGTAGCATCATGCTTTGGGGATGTTTTTCTTCAGCTGGAACTGGGGCTTTAATCAGGGTGGAGGGAATAATGAATAGCTCCATAAACCAGTCAATTTTGACACAAAACCTTAAGGCTTCTGCTAAAACATTTAAGATGAACAGGATTTTCACCTTTCAGCATGGCAATGGCCCAAAACAAAACTTCAGATCAACAAAGGAATGGCTTCACCAAAACAAGCTCAAGGTTTTATGGCTTAGTGGTTAGCACATTTGCCTCACACCTCCAGGTCAAGGGTTTGATTCCCACAGCAGTCATGAGTTTGCATGTTCTCCCAATGTTTCGGGGGTTTCCTCGAGGTACTCTGGTTTCCTCCCCAGCCCGAAGACATGCATTGTAGGCTGATTGGCATGTCTGAAGTGTGTGTGATCGTGCTCTGCAATGGATTGGCACCCCGTCCAGGGTATCCCCTGCCTGTGCCCCATGCTCCCTGGGATAGGCTCCAGGTTCCCTGCAACCCAGTAAGGATAAGCAGTACAGAAAATGGATGGATGGACAGACAAAAGAAAATAAAAACATACAAAAACTTGGTTGCATAAGTGTGCACACCCTTTT
Organism: Cranoglanis bouderius; assembly: GCA_023630585.1. NCBI lineage: Eukaryota > Metazoa > Chordata > Actinopteri > Siluriformes > Cranoglanididae > Cranoglanis > Cranoglanis bouderius. The sequence continues at coordinate 2,681,447 of CM042546.1, read as the reverse complement.
ATAATGAGGTATGTGGCAGTGCTCAGAATTAACCAATCAAATTCAAACTCATGAAGTGATTCTGATTAACCCCAAATAAAACTCAGCTGTTTCTGTAGGATTATTACTTATTTATTTATTTACATCTTCTTGGTTTCATCAGATAGCTGAAGCCATGGGCCACAAAAAGCTTACAAAGCACGTACAGGATCTCAACGTAAAAAGGTATCAATTAGGACAGGTGTGCAAAAGAATTTCCAAAACATTAGCTGTACCATGGAACATTATGATGGACATCATCAACAAGTAGAGAAAATGGGGCAGCACAGTGACATTAACAAGAATAGGATGTCCCTCTAAAATTGATGAAAAGGACAAGAAGAAATCTTATCAGGGAGGCTGCCAAGACACCTACGTATTCTTCACGACAGAAAATTAAAAACATCCAAGCCCACCTAAATCACCCCAAATCATGTGGCAAAAAGTGTTATGGTCTGATGAGACCAAGGTACAGTATCTCACAAAAGTGAGTACACCCCTCACATTTTTGTTAATATTTTGTGTAAATTCAGTGTAAATTTGCTGCCCTCTCAAAATAACAAATTAATGTCTAAACCGCTGGCAACAAAAGTGAGTACACCCCTAAGTGAAAATGTCCAAATTGGGCCCAATTAGCCATTTTCCCTCCCCGGTGTCATGTGACTCGTTAGTGTTACAAGGTCTCAGGTGTGAATGGGGAGCAGGTGTGTTAAGTTTGGTGTTATCGCTCTCACACTCTCTCATACTGGTCACTGGAAGTGCAAATGGCAAAGAACTCCCTGAGGATCTGAAAAAAAGAAGTGTTGCTCTACATAAAGATGGCCTAGGCTATAAGAAGATTGCCAACACCCTGAAACTGAGCTGCAGCACGGTGGCCAAGACCATACAGCGGTTTAACAGGACAGGTTCCACTCAGAACAGGCCTCGCCATGGTCGACCAAAGAAGTTGAGTGCACGTGCTCAGCATCATATCCAGAGGTTGGCTTTGCAGAATAGACATATGAGTGCTGCCAGCATTGCTGCAGAGGTTGAAGGGGTGGGGGGTCAGCCTGTCAGTGCTCAGACCATACGCCGCACACTGCATCAAATTGGTCTGCATGGCTGTCATCCCAGAAGGAAGCCTCTTCTAAAGATGATGCACAAGAAAGCCTGCAAACAGTTTGCTGAAGACAAGCTAAGGACATGGATTACTGGAACCATGACTTGTGGTCTGATGAGACCAAGATAAACTTATTTGATTCAGATGGAGTCAAGCGTGTGTGGCGGCAACCAGGTGAGGAGTACAAAGACAAGTGTGTCTTGCCTACAGTCAAGCATGGTGGTGGGAGTGTCATGGTCTGGGGCTGCATAAGTGCTGCCGGCACTGGGGAGCTACAGTTCATTGAGGGAACCATGAATGCCAACATGTACTGTGACATACTGAAGCAGAACATGATCCCTTCCCTTTGGAAACTGGGCTGCAGGGCAGTATTCCAACATGATAATGACCCCAAACACACCTCCAAGATGACCACTGCCTTGCTAAAAAAGCTGAGGGTAAAGGTGATGGACTGGCCTCAAGACCTAAACCCTGTTGAGCATCTGTGGGGCATCCTCAAACGGAAGGTGGAGGAGCGCAAGGTCTCTAACATTGACCAACTCTGTGATGTCATCATGGAGGAGTGGAAGAGGACTCCAGTGGCAAACTGTGAAGCTCTGGTGAACTCCATGCCCAACAGGGTTAAGGCAGTGCTGGAAAATAATGGTGGCCACACAAAATATTGACACTTTGGGCCCAATTTGGACATTTTCACTTAGGGGTGTACTCACTTTTGTTGCCAGCGGTTTAGACATTAATGGCTGTGTGTTGAGTTATTTTGAGGGGACAGCAAATTTACACTGTTATACAAGCTGTACACTCACTACTTTACACTGTAGCAAAGTGTCATTTCGTCAGTGTTGTCCTATGAAAAGATATAATAAAATATTTACAAAAATGTGAGGGGTGTACTCACTTTTGTGAGATACTGTATAACTTTTTGGGCATAATTCTAAAAGATATGTTTGGTGCAAAAACAAGACAGTTTATAATTCAAAGAACACCATACCCACGGTGAAGCATGGTTGTGGCAGCATCATGCTATGGGGCTACTTCTTTTTAGCTGGGACTGGGCTATTAAAAACCTGTGGAATGACTTGAAGTGGGCTGTGCACAGGAGATCCCCTCATTTGTGCAAGGAGGAGTGGAATAAAATTGTCAAATCAAGATGTGCTAAGTTGGTTTACTCTTACCCAAAAACACTGAGTGCTGTATTATAAGCAAAAGGTGCTTTAACAAAGTATTAGTTAAGGGGTGTGCACACTTTTTATATAAACTCACTGAACACCTTTGGGATGAACCGGAAGTACGCCAGGCCTCCTCACCCAACATCAGTGCCTGATCTCACTAATCCTCTTGTAGCTGAATGAACACAAATCCCCACAGCCACGCTCCAAAATGTAGTGGAAGAAGAGTGGAGGTTCATATAACAGCAAAGGAGGACTAAATCTAGAATGGCATGCTCAACAATAACATATGGGTGTGATGGTCAGATGTCCACATACTTTTGGCCATATAGTCTATCTATCTATCTATCTATCTATCTATCTATCTATCTATCTATCTATCTATCTATCTGTGATAGAGAAAACTGGCTAACATTAGTGTGCTAGATAAAAGACAAGTTCTTGATGAACAAGAGAGGTTTTGCTATTATAACTAGTACGTAGCTGTTGCAGTCACATTGATGAGCACAATAAAACCCTTCTGTAATACTAAGTAAATTATAATGGTTACAGAGAATTATATCCTCTGGTTTGGGCCACGTCCCAAACTGTATACTACCATACTAGCAGTATGCATAGAATATGGCATAGATTCTCAATTTATTACCTCAAGATACTAGGTTTAATCCATACAGTGGAAAAGAGACTAATGTTATGAGACATTCTTCTATGAGTAGCTTATAATATCACTCAATGATATCACAATATCATTATATTATGATAATACTGTCATCATACGTCATATAGCGTATACTGTATGTATGAGCTTATGTTTGCATATCAACTATTTTAGTTTGTAGATGAGAGACTGTAGCAGCTAGGGATGTGTTTTGGTGTGACTCTGCATCATGAGGAAGAGGTTTGGGATGAATGAAAGTGTGTTATGTTACAACGCAGTACAGAGCTAGATGGAAGGCCCATAATATGTTTTTGTTTAGTTTTAAGCTCCCGGGTTTTGGCATCAGTGAAACAAACCTGAAAGCACCTCACCTGAAGAACACAGCAGACCCCGGAAAGCTTTGGACTTTAACTTTTATTTTTGCCACACAGATGGGAGCATGAATGAATTGAAAGCCAACCCGTAAACATAATAAAATGCTGTAATGAATGTTGAAAGTGTTACCAGACCTTTGTTACTTTAGGACTGGCAACTGGACAGAAGTGCATCTTACATTCACAATGGTGAGATAATAAAGTAAACTAAATTAGAAAACTTGTCTTTAGTTGGCCTGGCTATAGATTTTAATCACCTTCCCATGTTTTTCATTACATCAGATTATTTTTTGGAGCAAATTCAAGTTAATATAACAAAATGTACTTGGAAAGATAATATCAGATAATATCACTGCCTAACAAATGAGTTATGATTTGCACTACAATTTTTCATGTAGTGGTAGCTGACACCAAGGCATAGAAGAGATTTATACCTCAATTAAGATTCACACACTCATTCACACCTAGGGACAATTTTTCATAACCAATCCACCTGCGTGTTTTTTTTTTGTTTTTTTTAATCTGAGAACTCAGAGGAACCCTAGTGAACACAGGAAGGACATGCGAAACTCTGCTACCCCAAACTTAGGAATGAACCAGGGAACCTGGAGCTATGAGGCGGCAATGCTACCCACAGCTGTGCTGCTTCATGTTAGCCAGCTAACAGCATTGCTAACAGCTTGCAGCAACTTTAGAAAGCATCTTGATATTCACCAGTAAAGTCTGCCATAGCAACTGCACAGCTAGTGACTGTAAGGCCTTGCAGCATGTGATTAAAACCTCTGAGACAGCCATGATCTCTTTATCCCCCTGCCATCAGGAAAACATTACAGGAGCATGCACTACCAGACGAGCAAACAGCTTCTTCCCTCAAACTGTGAGGCTGCTGAACTCCTGACCTGACACAACATAAATCTTTGCACATTTGCAACTAACAGAACATAATAACTTTCTATACTTTGTTGCACTTCCATATTATGGTCAGAAAAGGGCTCCTTACCTCATTTTGTTGTAACTATGGGCCAAATTCAGAGCTGTGATTCAGAGCTGCATTTCTAAATGGCTCATTCAAATGACAGAAATTACTTGCATGCAGTAATCTCTGAGTTTGACAGTATATATATATATATATATATATATATATATATATATATATATATATATATATATATATATATATATATATATATATACAGTACTGTGCAAAAGTTTTAGGCAGTTGTGAAAAAATGCTGTAAAGTAAGAATTCTTTCAAAATAGACATGTTAATAGTTTATATTTATCAATTAACAAAATGCAAAGTGAGTGAACAGAAGAAAAATCTACATCAAATCAGTATATGGTGTGACTACCCTTTGCCTTCAAAACACCATCAATTCATCAATTCTTCTAGGTACACTTATACACAGTTTTTCAAGGAACTCAGCAGGTAGGTTGGCCCAAACATCTTGGATAACTAACCACAGCTCTTCTGTGGATTTCGGCAGCCTCAGTTGCTTCTCTCTCTTCATGTAATCCCAGACAGACTCGATGATGTTGAGATCAGGGCTCTGTGGGGGCCATACCATCACTTCCAGGACCCCTTGTTCTTCTTTATGCTGAAGATAGTTCTTAATGACTTTCACTGTGTTTGGGGTCGTTGTCATGCTGCAGAATAAATTTGTGGCCAATCAGCATTGAGGAGACCAACTCCATTTGCAGAAATGCAAATGTGTCTTCACTGTTGCCTGCAGACACTCATTCGTGTACCGCTTTCCAGCCCTTCGGCAAACAAACTGCCTTCTGCTACAGCCAAATATGTCAAATTTTGACTCATCAGTCCAGAGCACCTGCTGCCATTTTGCTGCACCCCAGTTCCTGTGTTTTTGTGCATAGTTGAGTCACTTGGTCCTGTTTCCATGTCAGAGATATGGCTTTTTGGCCATGAAGGCCACTTCTGACCAGACTTCTCCACGGTCCTCAACATTGTCCGTTTCTTTGTGTTTCTTCAAAAGTGCTTGGACAGGACATCTGGAAACCCCTGTCTGCCTTGAAATTTCTGCCTGGGAGAGACCTTGCTGATGCAGTATAACCACCTTCTGTCTTGTTGCTATGCTCAGTCTTGCCATGGTGTATGACTTTTGACAGTAAACTGTCTACAGCAACCTCATCTTGTTAGCTGAGTTTTGCTGCTCCTCACCCAGTTTTATTCCTCCTACACAGCTGTTTCTGTTTAATTAATGATTGTGTTTCAACCTACATATTGAATTGATGATCATTACCACCTGTCTGGTATAATTGTTTAATCATACACCTGACTTTGTGCAAGTGTACCTAGAAGAATTGATGCTGTTTTGAAGGCAAAGGGGGGTCACACCAAATATTGATTTGATGTAGATTTTTCTTCTGCTCACTCACTTTGCATTTTTTTAATTGATAAATATAAATTATTAACATCTATTTTTCAAAGCATTTTTGCTTTACAGCATTTTTTCACACCTGCCTAAAACTTTTGCACAGTACTGTATATATTGCCTAATAATGATGGGACAGGAGTTTTACAATAGCTATGTATATATTGACATTTACATTTACATTTATAGCATTTAGCAGACGTCCTTATCCAGAGCGACGTACAAGAGTGCTTTAAATTCCCCATCAATGAATATTTCATTTCTGGTTCGTACGATTACAATGAAATGCACCGAACACAAACCTTTTGAAAAGAGAGCAACTGTTAGGTTTGTTTTTTTGTTTTGTTTTTTTGAAGAAGAAAACACTAACTATCAAGGGGTAAGTACTTAAGAAAGAGATATGTCTTTAGGCGTTTCTTGAAGATAGCCAGCGACTCAGCTGTTCTGACATTGATGGGAAGTTCATTCCACCACCTTTGTGCCAGAACAGAGAAAAGTCGTGAGGCAGATCTACCTTGTATCCTGAGAGAGGGTGGGACCAGTCAAGCAGTGCTTGTTGACCTGAGGGAGCGTGGTGCAGTGCGTGGGGTGATGAGAGCTCTAATATAAGAGGGTGCTGTTCCACTTTTGGCTTTGTAGGCAAGCATCAATGTTTTGAATCTGACGCATGCAGCTACTGGAAGCCAGTGAAGGGAGCGCAGCAACGGGGTGGTGTGAGAGAACTTAGGGAGGTTGAAAACAAGTCGTGCAGCTGCATTCTGGAGCACTCAAAGGTAGACCTGCCAGGACTGAGTTGCAGTAATCTAGTCTGGAAATGAAAAGAGACTGCACAAGCAACTGAGTGGCCTGTGTTGTTAGAAATGGACGAATCCTTCTAATGTTGTAAAGGATAAACTGACAGGACCGTGTTAGATTAGTAATATGTGATGAAAAGGACAGTTGATTGTCCACGATTACCCCAAGGTTACGAGCAGTAGTTGAAGGAGAGATCATGGAGTTGTCTAAGGAGATCATGAGATCCTGGCATGGGGACGAATCACCTTGGATGAAGAGCAGTTCAGTTTTGCTGGGGTTGAGTTTCAGCTGATGAGCTGCCATCCACGATGAAATGTCCGTCAGACATGCTGCGATCCGGTCAGAAGCAGTGGTGTCTGAAGGAGGAAAGGAAAAGATAAGTGAGGTTGAGTAGTACACTATATGGCAAAAGTTTGTGGACAATTAGTGAGGTCAGGTACCGATGTCAGGTGAGGATGTCTGGGGTGCAGTCGGTGTTCCAGTATATCCCAAATGTGTTCAATGGGGTTGAGGTCAGCATGGCATTCCAAGCATGGCAAATCATGACTTCATAGACTTCGCTTTGGGGCATTGTCAGGGCACTGGGCAGGTTTAAGCCTCTTAGTTCCAGTGAAGGGAAACTGTAATACTACAGCATAAAAAGACATTCTATAGTATTGTGTGCTTCTGACTTTGTGGCAACAGTTTGGAAAGAATCACACATGGATGTGATGGTCAGGTGTCCACAAATTTTTGGTAACCAGGTTATCATGACTAGGTCTTAATTAAAAATGTGTTTCTCACATATCCATTGGCTGAACTAGATGTAGCCTAATATTTTATATGCACAGAAGCAGAAAAACAAGTGTGAAAGATGTTGTACAGTATGTACTGTTAAGTGGTGAAGCAGAAGTGACTGGACAAGACACAAAAAAATATATTTTTAAAATGTGCAGCTGGCCGAGCTATAGTCTGAGGTCTGAATAGTGAAGTGTACAATTTCAGTATTAACTCTCCACCTCACGCACCGTAAACTCTGATTTGACACGCAAAATTAGTGAAAGTATTAGTCAAGTATTCGTTAACAGCTTTATCTCACTATTCCCTGGGCATCATTTTGATAAAAAAAATTTGTTAACATGAGACAATCTTAAGTTATCTTAAGAAACTCATTTTCCTTAAGCTCAGGAGAAAAATAATTTGCAGGCATTGTTAAAAAAAAAGAAGAATAATCCATTTTTAAACTGTTTAAATGAATGAAAATGTTTAATAAGAAAATATTTAATAATTTAATAAAAAAATATATCTAATAAGATTAGTTTTATTTGTATGTAGTGGGTGTAATCATTCAGATTTTTTATCAAAGGTCCTTTAGTTGGACAATCATGCATTTTACAAGTAACCAAGTATGAGAGCAATACTGTAGCTCTGACATTTAGAAAGAACGTCAACAAACTTAGCTAGCCGCATTAGTGTACATTTATTACAACAAAATATGAATGTATTAAGTATAAATATAAAATATAACTCTCATAAATCTGCAGTGGTAGAGGGGAGATTGATTTTTGTATTTGTTTATGACGTTATCCAAAGACGTTTTAATGAAAAAATGGTGATAACTGGGAATGGCCAAGCAAAACAGTTAGCATTAAGCCAAAAGGAAAAGGGTTTTATGCTATCAACTATGCTTTATATGGATAGCAATGCCTAATGGAAAATGATGCTTTCAGGTCCTTTTCTGCTTCTCTGATTAAAACCATACCCCTGAGAACAGCTTAGGGCTGTGACTGGACAGTGATTGCATTTCAGCATGGCATGACTTCAATGCAGTGGTCAAAGTGAAATATAATGCAGCTTGAGATTACATTCATATCTTAAAAAGCTCCTTTGCTGATTGTTTCCCAACAATGAGATCAAGCGTAAGAGCAATACAGTGAAGGAATGCCTGTCATGTCTGCATACAGTTTAAACAAAAATCTTGTTCTGATATACCTCCCAACCCCCCCACTTCAATATATTACACTGCATACATTATTCTAAAAGGCAGTAATTGCAGTCAGACTCTCATGCTGCCTTTCATAATGCAGTTGAACACATTATACAGTTCTCACTAGAACTGGTGCTAAATCATTATACTGTGCCAAGTGACACAGTGATTATTCACGATTCGCTAACACCATTAAAGAATACTGATAAGGAGCTTTTCAGAAAGCATCACAGGATCACAGGTCATTTAAGACATTCAGCACTATTCGTCACATAGAGCTGAACAGCATTGTTTGAATTTATAGCGTTTAAATAGCATTGAGAGTGTTGTATTCATGTGATGTTTTAAGGATACAGCACAGTGGTTCACTGAAGCACGCATCTGCATTACATGAACTAGTTAACCTAGGCAAACTGAAAAAAGCTGACCCCCATGAAAGTCAATGTATAATTCGCACACTGTTTTCAATCAGCTGTTTCATTTCTGATCTCATCTGCATTTTTTTTTTTTTTAATTTAAAATTCCCCCTGCACTCATGTACATAATGCCCCATTTCCTGGATAATATCCAGGTCCCCATACAGTTGATGAAACCTCACAATTCCTTGGTGCATTAAATACTCATTAAGCTCTTTTTGCCCAGCCCAAGCAGTGGGCTGCCTTTGTAAATTAGTAAAGAAATAAAGGGTCACTTTCTGCTCAGTAACATTCAGCCATCGTTGTTGAGTGTGTACACTTTGAGAAATGCTGATTCAGTTAGCCTGGAGGGTTTCTGTAGCGAGAGGAAAGTAATAACTTTCTGCACACTTTCTGTTCACGTGTGTGATATAGTGGACGATGCACTTGAGCCAGATTGGGTTAAATACTGGATGGTGACTCACAGGATGACCTCATTTAAAGCAAATTTAATATAATTTCCGACAGCCTTTAAGGGCTATTAAGCATTCAGGTAGCAATGAAGGTCCCCCTCAGACTGCAGGCAATTACATGGGATTTAGCACAAAAAAAAATGTACAGAGGAGGTAGTGTTTGTGTGGTCTGTGTAAATTAAAAAAATGTGTGTCTTGCATTAATTTGGAAAAGGCAGAAATGAGAAAGTGCCTTGTGTTTTCTTGTTAAAATCTTTGAGAACAGGCAGAAGAAATTGCAGAAACCACAATACAGCATGTTCATTTTTTGTGCATTGTGAAAACACTGAAAAATCTATGGAATATAGATTAAACATGTCAATGTTTAATATAGATTAAACATTGACATGTTTAATTTTATTGATTCATTCATTCATTGTATTATCTCTGTAAAGTCTACAAATACAGTATGTCTGCATGGAGGAGATCAGAAGCTTTCCTCTCAGCTTGTTCATCAAAAAGTCCATCACGTGTTCTCCTGAAGTTTTCCTTCTTACTTTTATTAGCAAACCATGAACATCCCCTTGCTGTTACTGTGATCTGTGATACACAGCAAAACAGAAGTAAACCATTACAATTTTGAGATGGGTGGATAACTTTAACAGAACATTCAGTGATTTTTTTGATGGATTGCACTGATACATAATTTCTTCTTCTTTTTTTTTTTTTTTTTTTTTTAATCTAGTGATCAGTGAAGTTAGAGGTTGAAAGGCTATTATTGGGACCATCATGTTTCATTCAGCCTCTGGTTGGCCGTTGTTCAGAGAGAGTACTATTGTAATAGTTGATGTGGATTCAAAGCTTGGTGCGGAATATTTAGTTCGGACAGAATATTTCTGGCTTTGGTTAAAAATGTCATGCCTGATTAGGAGGCTAATTAAAACCAAAGATTTGTTCTGTCATGTCTGTTTACTGTACATGTCCACTCGCATGTTTGCGTGGCCATGTCCTATTCATCAATGGAGTGCACTGTTAGATCCATGAAATCTGGTAGATGTGTAGCATCCACAAGTGACAACTGTTAAGTCTATTAACTGCCAGGTTTGGGGGATGTGGAGTGGGGTGGGAAGGGGTGGGGGTGCTGGGGGTGTGGGCTGCTGGTCCTTACTAGAGTCACTAGAGTCCTTACTCATACAAAACTTTTAGCACACATTACACCACATTCTCCAACCGCTACACTGACTACCCGTTTCACAAAGAATTAAATACAAAGTCCTACATTGTGCTCACTTACAAAGCACTTCATGGCCTTACTCTGCCTTAACTGTCTGAACTGCTACAGCCCTACACCCCTGCTCAGACTCTCAGGTCCACCAGTACTCCTTTGCTAGTAATGCCCAAGACCAGATTGACGTCAATGGAGGGCAGAACGTTTAGTGCACTTAACCCCCAAATTATTGAATGCTATCCCCCAAGACACTTTTCACTTTTCTTTTTTGTTCATATACAAATATGTACAATGACCTTAAGTGTTAGAAAGGTGCTATAAATGAAAAGCATTATTATTATCCATCCATCTTCTGTACTGTTTATCCTACACAGGGTCACAGGGAGCCTGGAGTCTATCCCAGGGACTCAGAGCACGAGGCAAAGGACACCCTGGATGGGGTGCCAACCCCTTGCAGGGCACAATCACACACATTCACACACTACAGACAATTTGGAGATGCCAATCAGCCTACAACGCATGTCTTTGGACTGAGAAAGGACACCTGAGTACCTGGAGGAAACCTCCAAAGCAAGGGGAGAACATGCAAGCTCCGCACACACAGGGCGGAGGCGAACCCACAACCCCAGAGGTGCGGGACAAACATGCTAACCACTAAGCCACCATGCCCTCCTATTATTATTATTATTATTAGTAGTAGTAGTAGTAGTAGTAGTAGTAGTAGTAGTAGTAGTAGTAGTAGTAGTAGTAGTAGTAGTAGTAGTAGTAGTAGTAGTAGTAGTAGTAGTAGTAGTAGTAGTAGGGCCAAAGTATTGGCAGTGACATACATTTTTAGTGACAAAAATTGTGTTTTGCTAAATTTGCTGCTTAAGTTGTTGTGGTGTTGATTCACATTGTTTCTAGATTATTGTGCAGAGTGATCAGATGCATTTTAAATAATTGCAAAAAAAGCTTAATTGGCCTAAAAATGAACTTTATAACAAAAACCAAAATTTCACTGTTTTTTGGCCCCGGCACAAAATGACCAGATAACATCATTTCACTAATCATATCATCAGCACATGGGAAAGTGTGAACAAGTACTAGTCAGGTGAAATCACTCTATCATTCTAATTGGATTATAAGAGCAGACTGATTGCTATAAAAGGAGGGAATAAGTGCTTCCAATCATTCTTGTTGTCATTATCATGTTCTTGTTAGCAGTGGTTACCTCCAAAGAAAGACATGCAGCCATCATCGCTTTTCATCAAAATGGCCTCACATGCAAGGAGATTGCTGCAAAGAATATTGCACCTGACAGAACCATTTACCGGATCATCAAGAACTTCAAGGAGAGAGGTTCAACTGCAGTGAAGAAGGCTTCAGGACGTCCCAGTGTATCCAGCAAGCGCCAGGACCATCAGTGCAGGTGCGTGTGAGTGCATCTGCATGCACAGTGAGGCAAAGACTTTTGGACAACGGCCTGGTGTCAAGAAGGGCAGCAAAGAAGCTACTTGTCTCCAAGAAAAACACAAGAACAGACTGAAATTCTGCAGGAAGTACAAGGATTGGACAGCAGAAGACTGGTGCAAAGTTATTTTCTCTGAAGAAGCCCCCTTCCGACTGTTTGGGACATCTAGAAAATCGATTGTCCGGAGAAGAAAAGGTGAACGATACCATGAGTCCTGTGTCGTGCCAACAGTGAAGCATCCTGAGACCATCAATGTGTGGGGTTGCTTTTCATCCAAGGGAGTGGGCCCTCTCACAATTCTGCTCATAAACACTGCCATGAATAAAGAATGGTATCAAAACGTCCTGCAAGAGCAACTTCTCCCAACGATCCAGGAGCAATTTGGTGATGATCCGTGCATTTTCCAGCATGATGGAGCACCATGTCACAAGGCAAGAGTGATAAGGAAGTGGCTCGAAGATCATTACATTGAAATTTTGGATCTGTGGCCAGGCAACTCCCCGGATCTTTATGCCATAGAGAAACTGAGGTCAATCCTCAAAAGGCGAGAGGACAAGCAGAAGCCCACAAATTGTTAGCAACTCTGAGCACTAATAAGGCAAAAATGGATCGCCATCAATCAGGATTTGGCCCAGAAGCATGCCAGAGTGAATTGCAGAGGTTATGAAGAACAAGGGTCAACACTGTAAATATTGACTCTTGGGATATATTGAATATTTTTTCCCAATAAAAGCCTTTAAAACTTATGAAATGCTTATCATTGTTTTCCAGTATACCATAGAAACAGGTGAAAAAATACTGACAAATACTATCTACAAAAAATCTACAAATACTGAAGCAGCAAATTCTGCAAAACACAAAATTTATGTCACTGCCAATACTTTTGGGCATGGCTCTAGTAAGCATTCATTTAATACTACAGCAAGGAGAAAACTTGGCTATAATGCTGAATTAATTTTATGCAATTTTTCCACTTTTATAGAACTCACAATTTATCATTGATATGGTAACTTTGACACAAAATGCTACCCCTGCATGCACATCTCAGAGTTTAACACTGTTTCAGATATTACCTTTATAACTGGCAATAACTTTATTACCCCTACATACACTGTATGACAAAAAGTATGTGGACACCTGACCATCACAGCCATATGTGGTTCTTCCCCAAACTGTTGCTGCAAAGTTGGAAGCACATAATTGTCCCAAATGTCACATTACACAATCTAGTGGAAAGCCTTCCCAAAAGAGTAGAGGTTATCATAGCAGCAAAGGGAGACAAAGTCCATATTAATATCCATAGTTTTGGAATAGGATGTTCAAGGAAAGATTGGGGTGTGATTGCCAGGTGTCCACAAACTTTTGGCCATATAGTGTAGGAGAAAATAATGACATCAATGGTTTTATACTATTAAAATTACTCACTGGCTATAATTATAGGCCACATGTCAATGTCATGGGGCTTAATTAACAAAGCCAGCACTAAGTAGGCTTCCTTCACAGATATTCTCAGCTTGACATTCAGTGATTGGCATACTTGCCCTTTAGCTTCGCCTGTAGCATTGTCTCTGCGTATCTGTATTTTAGGACACATTATGATAATAGATACCATCTTATTCTTCTCTCTAGGAGGTTTAAATCAGACACTATTATCATCATAACACATTCAAAGCCATTTGCCATAGTAATAGTTTAGTCATATTCACCCAGCCAGTAGCCACTAAATTACTATGCACCTCATTTGCCTTTGTACAGACAGTAGATGCTGGCCTTTTGAAGGCCTATGTTCCTCTCAGCCTTATTCTGTATTGAGCAAAAATTGTAGAGTCACCTGACTATGCTACATCACAAAGGGATTGGGGCTCTAACTGTAAGGAAATAATGATGGTAAGGTCAAAGGTTGAGTTGCAGAGAGAATGTGGAAGTTATTGGTACTGTCAGAGGTGTCAGTGAATGCTTTGTTTGCTTTTGACCATAATGTGATCACAGACAGAGGTTACGTAAATTTCAATATGCTCCAGCCAATGACATACGAATATTTCTTCTAATGACTTTGTATACTGTGCACAATAGTAATTCAAAATTAGCAATTTCTGAAATACTCATTTAAGATCACATTTTCCCCACTCTCATGTTTGTCATGAACATTAACTGAAGCCCTTGACATGTATCTGCATGATTTTAATGCATTTTGCCAGTGAGTGTAAAAAAATGAACATTGTTTACTGATGTGTATCTAAGCTGTGGGTTTTAGGTCATATGATGCAGAGTGTGTTGTACATTTAAAATTGATACATCTGATTTTTTTCCCCGTTACTCCTAATTATTTTCATGCCAATAAACCATAGCCTCACTATCTATGCTTGCTTCTTTAAATTATTTATGGTGTTAAGTTTCCATTTCTTGAAAGTGTGGTTTTGTATATGATAGTATACTCTACTGTAATCAGTTACTTCCCAGCCAGACTGTGGAGAGCATGATTGTGGACGATGGAGGAGAATGACTCATTATGCTTTTTAGATGTAGCAGTTTCTGTTTTATTATCCAAGTGTGGAAAATGAGCCATGAATGCAGGTTTGAAAATGGGTACACACTTCTGTGTTGAGACAGATTCTCACTCCTTACTGTCTTAAGGAAGAAAAAAACAACAACAGGAAAATAAGAAGATGAAAATGAGACAGGTTGCAACCTATAACTACATATGATTAAACACCAACTGGACTATTAAATGTGTGAGAGTTTTTGTAATGTCAATGTTATGCCCCAGATAAAGTCTAAGAAGAGAGAGATTTAGTGATGTGTGTAAAGGTTAGATGTTCCAGGAGTAATGGAGCAGAGAACACACACAGACAAGGGATTTGTAGAAATTGTTTGTTTGGCAGAAAAAAAGAAAAAATATATTCTCATAATATGTTCCACCATCGAGATTACATTCAGTTAGGCTTTCTGTGCTAGGGGCGGTCCTCGGTAACTGGTCCTCTGGGATCCACAGTTTCCTTATCCGGTGCTCAGGGACTGGACTCACAATCCACAGTTTCATTTTCTCCCAGCTCCTAATGCACCTACCAAGCAATTATGATCCAAGCAATAATGATCAATGAATACCTGGTACAGCCCTGATATAAAGTGGCAATCAAAATTATTCAACCCCCGTTAAAAATCAGGTTTATTGTCAAAATTTATGGACTTTCAACTGTTTGCAATGAACAAATCAAATAAAAGCAATTGAAATAGTTCAACACAACGAATGCTTCAAGTGGTTTCCCCAAATTCAACTGAAAATGCAACTTATAATGACTTCTCCAGTCTCAAAATTATTCAACCCCCTGAATAGAATCCCTCACAACAGCACAAATATGCAAAAACAGGTGTTGTCTCAAGCACACTTGATGCAACTAATCAAGGGCTTCATTAGTTGCACCAGGTGTGCTTGAGCTGGAACACACAAAATATCTGAACTGGCTAGGGGCAGAAAATACATGAAATACCTGGACAGGGCAGAAAAAGGAAGCTATCAACGGCTGCAACCAGAGTTCTGAGAAGGCAGGTTGTGAAAAACCCTCGACTGCAAAAGACCTGTAGCAAGATTTGGTGGCAACAGGCACTGAGGTTTCAGTGAGCACAGTATGTCACGTACTAAATGCAGAAGGTTTCCAAGCCAAAACTCTAAGACGTTCACCATTACTGACCCAAAAGCACAAGAAAAGTCGGCTCAAAATCATATATATAAGCCACAGAAGTTTTGGGATTCTGTTTTGTGGAGCGATGAAACAAAACAGGAACTTTTCGGCACGATGGATCAGCGATATGTCTGGAGAAAGAAGAATGAAGAAAGAACACTCTGTCCACAGTCAAGCATGGTGGTGGCTTAGTGATGCTCTGAGGCTGAATTGCATCCTCTGGCACTGGAAACCTGCAGCGCGAGGAAGGCAACATGGATTCATTGAAGTTTCAGGAAACCCTAGGAGAAAACGTTATGCCGTCTGTGAGGAAGCTGAAGCTTGGATGTCATTAGACCTTCCAACAGGACAATGATCCCAAGCATACCTCAAATTCCACAAAGGCTTGGTTGCAGAAGAAGTCCTGGAAGATTCTACAGGGTCATCACAGTCACCTGCCTTGAAGCCCATAAAAAATCTCTGGTGGGATTTGAAGAAGGCGGTTGCAGCATCCATGAATATTACTGAACTGGAGGCCATTGCTCATGAGGAATGGGCTAAGATTCTTCAGGAACGCTGCCAGAAGCTGACGTCTGGCTATGCATTTTGTTTGCAGCAGGTCATAATAGCAAAAGGGTGCTCTACTAAGTACTAAAGATGCTTGCCATGAAGGGGTTGAATAATTTTGAGACTGGAGAAGTCATTATAAGTTGCATTTTCAGTTGAATTTGGGGAAACCACTTGAAGCATTCGTTGTGTAGAACTATTTCAATTGCTTTTGTTTGATTTGTTCATTGCAAACAACTGAAAGTCCATAAATTTTGACAATAAACCTGATTTTTAATGGGGGTTGAATAATTTTGATTGCAACTGTACTGTATGTGACAAGCTCATGGCATCAGGGGTGTTCACCATTAAAATGAAGATCAAAAGAAGAGTATGGGGACTGACACATTCACTGCTCTGCTGAAATGAAAATTCAACAGTGACAGCCAGTGTTACAGTTTTGTAATAACTACACAAATGCTCAAATGTGGAAAGCAAGACACACAACTGTACAACACAGAGGACAGCAGTGAGATTACTGATTATTTGATGCTTTATATCAATGTATCAGTTTGAAAAAAAATGACAAAGACCCCAGCACAATGAAAGAATAAAACAAAAAATATGGAGAACCATTTCTTGGGGGTTTGTCACGACTCAAGGGTTTTACCAAATTCTACAGGTTTTCCACCACCCAGCTGCATACTGTATTTCCTTTATGATTATGTTGACAGATATGTTGCTGTGTCAACTTCTATTAAAGATTTGATTCAGATCATTGGCACATGAACACAAAGAGACAAACACAATCCACACAAACTCTAATGATTATGCAAGTTCTCTCTCATGCTTCATGCTCTCTCAAGACAATCAGTTCCACACTATGAGGACTATTTAACACACATACAACTCCACACATTTCATGTTACTATACATTTCTTTTTTGCAAGTCAATTAGGGGGTCTGCTTTGTTTATAAATTTTAAAACATTCAATTAGTCGATCCAGTAATCAAACCAGGGGGTCAAATGTTTACATACTTCAAGTGGAAGTCTCTTTAAAAAGTCTGGAAGATTCCAGAAATTAATGTAATGACATTTAGAAGCTTCTGTTTTGGCCAATTGTCATAATTATGAGTTAATTGGGGGTGCACCTGCTGCTGTATTTTAGAACCAGTGCCTTTTTGCCTTTGATGCCATAGGAAAATCCAAACAATTCAGTCAAGACCTCAGAAAAAAAGTGGACCTTCACAAGTCCAGTTCCTCCTTAGAAGCAATTTCCAAACAACTGACGATACCATGAACATCTGTACAAGCATTGTATGCAACTATAAAAGTCTTTGGACCACAATGACTGCATCATTCAGTAAAGACGGACAAATATACACTCCTGTGATGAATGAACTTCAACTGAACACCAGGACAACAACAAAGAAACTGGTGAAGGAGTTGGAGGCCTCATGCAACAAATATGTATCTACACCACT
Organism: Cranoglanis bouderius; assembly: GCA_023630585.1. NCBI lineage: Eukaryota > Metazoa > Chordata > Actinopteri > Siluriformes > Cranoglanididae > Cranoglanis > Cranoglanis bouderius. The sequence continues at coordinate 2,663,763 of CM042546.1, read as the reverse complement.
AAGAGACTCTTATATCACCATGGCCTGACAGGTTGTCATGCTGGGAAGAAGCCCTTACCCCATGCTTGGCATAAAAAAGCCAGATTGAAGTCTGCAGTTGATCACCAACCTTTTGCTGGACTGTTCTCTGGGTCAGATGGGGAAAAAAATGAATTGCTTGGCCATAATTATCAGAAATATGAATGGAGGTAAAAGAGTGAAGCTTTCGATATAAAGAGCACCATCCCTGTGAAGCATGGGGGTGGCAGCATGAGGCTGTGTGGGTGTTTTGCTGGTAAAGGGAATGATGCACTTCAGAAAATATGGCATCAGAAGGAAGGAGGATTATGCAGAAATACTGAAGCAACACTTCAAGACATCAGGCAGTTAAAACTTGGTCGCAACTGGGACTTCCAGCAGGAAAATGATACTAAGCATACCTCCAAAGTTCTAACAAAAAGACTTAAAGATGCCTAAGTGAAAGAATTGGAGGGGCCATCACAAAGCCCCGACCTGAATCCCATAGAAAATTTGCAGACTGAACTGAAAAAGTGTGTCTAAACAATAAGGCCCACAAACCTGACTGAGTTACACCAGTTTTATCAGGAGAAAGGGACAAACATCCCAGCAAAATGTTGTGATAAGTACAATTGACTTAACACAGGAAATGTATGGTACAGTGAAATGTGTGGAGAAATAAATAGTTGTGTCTACATCTGTTCTCGTATTTCATATCTTGTACTTATAAATACCAAACTAAGCTAATCCAGACTGACTGATTCACCATATTTAATTGCAATAGCTATTAAATTTCCATTTGCCCTGAAGAAAGCACTACACCCAAACCAGAATGTTCTACCTGTTGTGTTTCAACCTCTTAGAACAACAATAAAATAATGTGATTAATTATTTGGATCTAAATTTGAATCACTTGACATTGGGTCAAGATGGATTTGTATTCTGGATTTCATCCACAATCAAAGAGCTTTTGTACTTTTCCTTGGCAGGAAAGCCCAAAAGAATTACAGTGGATATAAAAAGTCTACACACCCCTGTTAAAATGGCAAGATTTATGATGAAAAAAAAAAAATTAAACCAAGATAAATCATGTCAGAGCTTTTCCCACCCTTAATGTGAAATTACACCATATAAAAGTAAATGAAAAACAACAAACATTAGGGGAAAATGGGAAAAATAAAAAGTTACTATAACCTGGTTGCATTTGCAATTGGGGATGTGGCTGTGTTCAGAATGAACCAATCACATTCAATCTCTTGTGCAAAAGTAATTATCATATAGCTGTCATCAATTAAATTATTCTGATTAACCCCAAATAAAGATCAGCTGTTTCTGTAGGATTTTCTTCACATCTTCTTGGTTTCATCCGACTGCTGAAGCCATGGTCTGCAAAGAGCTTACAAAGCATGTACAGGGTCTCACTCTCAAAAGGAATTGATCAGGAGAGGGGTCCAAAAAAATTTCCAAAACATTATATGTACTATGGAACACCGTAAAGGCCATCATCAACAAGTGGAGAAAATGGTGTCACCAAGAACATGACAATCTTGCAAAATTTGCAGACAAGACAAAAACTTACCAGGGAGGCTTCCAAGAGAACAATGGCAACATTAAAGGAGCTGCAGGAATATCTGTCAAGTACTGATAACTCTCTGCATGTCACAACAGTCTCTTTTATTCTTCACATGTCTGGGCTATGGGGTAGGGTGGCTAGATGGAAGCCCTTTCTCACATAAAAATCCAAGCCCAGCTAAATCACCCCAAACCATGTAGCAAAATGTGTTATGGTCTGATGAGACCAATTCCAAAAGGTATGTTTGTTGCAAAAAAGTAGATAAACAAAAGAGCCCATAACTGGGGCTTTTATCAAGGTGGGGGGAATCATGAATAGCTACAAATACCAGTCCATTTTAGTGCAAACCATTCAGGTGTCTGCAAGTAAGCTAAAGATGAAAAGAAATTTCACCATTCAGCATGACAATGACCAAAAGCATACATCCACATCAACAAAGGAATGTCATAACCAAAAGAAGATCAATGTTTTTGAATTACCTAGCCAGAGCCCAGACCTGAATCCAACTAAAAATCTGTGGGGTGGCCTGAAGCGGACTGTGCACAGGAGATGCCCTTACAATTCGATAGATCTACTCTAGAATGTTTTTCGCAAGAAAGCGTGGGAAAATATTGCCAAGTCAAGATGTCCCACGCTGATAGACTCTTACCCAAAAAGACTGAGTGAGCTTCAACAAAATATTAGCTTAGGGGTGTGCATACTTATGCAACTAGGTTATTGTAAGTTTCTTTCTGTTTCTTTTTTCTCTATAAAAGTTTCTGATTGTTTTCCACTTTATTTGTACACTTTGCAGTTGCACATTGAAGGTGAGAAAAGATCTTACATAATTTACCTTAGTGTTATTCTTTTACTTTTTTTAAAAAAAATCTATTGTACATAATAACAATTACAGTTGAATCACTTTCTCATCTGATCAAGAGAATGTTGCACAGTACACAGTAATGCCTGGTTTCAAAGCTATCACGGTGTTTTGGTCTCCTGTTCAAATGCTCCTGAAAAGGCTCCTCAAATGCCATAACTCCACATAAATAATCGATGGAGGCCCTTTAGTTTAATGACATTTAATTGGAAGTTGACCTGTCCTTGGTCATTCCCTGGCATATAACAGAATGCCTCTCAAACCATAAAGAAAAGGCCAGCTATCTGATCTGTCTGAGGATCTTCTTTTTTTCTACAAGCTCTCATTAAGGTCGGCTGAAACCACTTTGATTATAGTGTTGCAAATGAGCACTGAGGCATGGGAACAAAATGGCATTCACCAGAACTGCATTCCGGGGAAGGAGAGGGGTGTTGAAATAATGTAGCAATTAAACCACAATTACCAGATTCACATTGGGACTGTATACTCTCCCGTCTTATCTGTTGCAAATCTATAGCCCTATTCGGATTGGATTAGTTTATCAGGGGGACATCAGTAATACATTTTTCACACGTCTCCTCAGTCATCCAGACAGCAATACAATTACCACAGGAGGAGTGAGCTTCTAACGGGTTGTATTTTCTTCTCTAAGAACCCAGATGTTTGCGTCACGTGGTTATATGATCAAGCTCCATTCACAACATGGCATCCAATCGGTCGATTAGGCACTGGAGTAGGGAAAAGCTCTTATTTCAGTTTGGAGTGAACCGAAGTTCCAGCAACAATTTGAAAATACAATAAAGCCGTAATCACAAAGTATACAAGAAGCATTCATTTTTCGTTAAGTGCTTAGTATCTGGGGGAGGGTCACTGATACATGTGTTATTAGACTAAATACAGCAAGTAGCAGCAGTCAAATGTCTTTTTCCGGACTAAAATGATCAGGCAACTGCGGAGTTTGGCAAAAAAAAAAAAAAAAAAAAACAGTAGGTAAAATGTCCTGTAATTTTCTCAGAGGAGGATTGAGAAAAACATGAACATGGCCAATCCAGATGGAAATAAAATCACAAAGGAGCACCTGTAAAATCAGTAATTACCCCAGGTCATTATATAATCCCGTCTGGATAGGGCTTTAGAAAGAAAAAAGGCCTGAAGACGAAAGCTGAATGATGGAAATATTATCATTATTACTTTGCATGAGACAACAAATTAAAGTAGGAATGTATTATATATATATATATATATATATATATATATATATATATATATATATATATATATATATATATATATATATATATATATATATATATATATATATATATATATATATAATACATTCCTACTTTAATTGTTTTCGTTTAATTTATTTTTTGCAACTTTGCCAAACTTTGTGTGTGAGTACATGTGTTCTTAATCCAAGTATACGTATATCCAAGTCTTGTCCATTGTACTAGTTGTAGGCAATTGTGTAATTTGTATTGAAATTTTTAATTTACAATTTGTAATTTGTTTGGTTTATGCAACAGTGAATATCCCCTCCCTTCAAGCACAGTTATACAAAATATGAAGATGGCTAAAGATTTAAATCAAATTCAAAGTTGCTCTCAATGCTTGTAATCATTATGCAATGAGTTTATTTTTATGAAATAGAGAGTCCAGGCGAAAGGCTTTGAAAACAAAGAGACAACAAAGTCTGCGACAGTGAGTCATGACTAGAGTATCATGGACCATGTATCAGAGAAAAATCCCTACATATAACAATATTCTTCTAGAGTTATCCCTTGATACTGCTGAATTGAAAAAACCAGTAATTGACATGGAAGTGTAACAGTGGACTACACAACAAAAGTAAAACCCTGCTAAACCTTTTGAAAGTATCTGTAATTAAGCTTTCAGTTCAAGAAAACTCATCAGTTTCATACAGATTCATACAGATATACAGTACACTGACAATTTGATCTTCTCTCTCAAATGCTTTTTGTATAGACCTTCCACATTCCACTCCCTACAGGTTTTATGATTCCAGGCACACCTCAAGGCACATCTAATTTGGTATGACATGACTGTGAATCTGGGAAGTTCAGAATTAAGCATGGTCTGGTTGACAGGTGTGGAAATGGAAAATTTTATGTAGTTACCTAATGCTAAGCTGATTCATTCAGTCAGATCGTAAAAAACATTATCTTGAAGCACTTTGGGGACACTTGCACATTTGTTTATTGATCTTTATTGATCGTGACTTAAAACTATTCCAATTCTTAATGCACCAGTTCAATACCTGCACCTAAAATGCCTAATTATCATATAAATGTACTGATTCATACTGTCTGAACCTAAATAGCTAATGGCTCATTTCAAAACCAGAATGCTTTTAGTCAATAGCAGCTACAGGCATAACGTTTTTTGTTTTTTTTTCTCACCGTGAAATGCTTCAGTTTGTCCCAACCACTTTTGGAAAGTGTAGTCAATTAAAAAAGCTTTTATATTTCAGTTTGCAGCTGAAATGGATGCAAAGCGTTACAAAATAATCTTACAGTAATCATGGTGTTTAGTTTCGTGATGGGACGTCTATTGCAAAATGTTTCCTATGTGGTTAAACTTTCTCTTTGGTCAGCTATAAATTAAAATGGCACAAGCAAGTTTCTATCAGGTTTCGTTTCCTATATGTAATGTTTGGGTCACACTTGGTGTGACAGTGGTGAAGTTCAACAAAACAGACTTCATATAAAAACTGTAATGAATTTTTCATGGTCTCACAACTGCTATTTGACCGTGTTGTACTGGTACATTTATAGAAGAGATTTATTTATTTATAATCGCACTATCCGGTGTTACCCAGATGAGGATGGGTTCCCTTTTGAGTCTGGTTCCTCTCAAGGTTTCTTCCTCATGTCGTCTCAGGGAGTTTTTCCTTGCCACTGTCACCGCTGGCTTGCTCATTGGGGATAAATTCATAAATTTAAAATCTATGTCCTGAATTTATATACTTCTGTAAAGCTGCTTTGGGACAATGTCCATTGTTAAAAGCGCTATACAAATAAAACTGAACTTGAACTTGAACACTTGGTAATATGAATATGTTATCGTATTCTCTCAACTACAAGTTCTTTTTCACTTTACAGAGTGATGTCAAATCAACATGGCCGGTCACAGCATGAGAAATAAACAAAGGACCTTTAAATGAGTAATACTTTGTATACAAGTATTTGATTTAGATCAATCAACATACAGACATGTTCGCTTGTTAAATCTAAAACACTGACTGTACACTTTGCTGTTTGAGGAAGTAAATGTACATAACTCATCACAGTTAGCTGGCTAACTTGTTGCTGACAAAAGGCAAACATGGAGGTGTTCATGTTTTTTTCCCACTTTGCAAGGCAATTGTGCTGAGGTGGAAACTGATGTCATAGCAATCTGCAAATTATCACTTATCACGGCAAGCTGAACACAGGATTGGAAACTGAATACAGGCATTTACTAGTGAGTGCTCCAGAAAGCCATAGTGTTAAACAAGTACAGCTTTATAAATTACTTGACAGAAATACAGAAGTATTAAAAGCAATTTTGTGTTACATACACCACTTTCTATACCAAATGCCTGTTTTGGCTTTTACCAGTTGTTAAGTTTTTTTTTTTGTTTGTTTGTTTTTTACACTTCTATAAGGTTGTATTCATCTACATACAGTTATATACTCAAATTCCTGATAAATTGATGCTAACAGAATATAAGACTTTATAGTACTACAGTAGATTACAAACCAGGAACTTCAGAAAATGCATCCTTGATGTCAAAAAAGTTGCGGCGACCAGGAAAAGTAATTAATATATTCATCAGGAAGCACTTAAGTGTAAGGCAGACCGTTCTAATTTCATATTTAGACATAGACATTGAAGTGAGGAATGCAGGACTACAGTACAAAATGCTGAAAAGTCATGTGTAACCCCTATCTTCAAGCAGTTTCACCTGCAAACGTAAAAATTAATACCTTTACATTTTCATACTTACATTTGCATATTTACATATGTATTAGGTAGAATTTGTGCAGTAATATTCTTATCCTGAGGTAAACCTCTGTGCCAGTGAGAATCCTTGAAATATCCTTGAGTCATGCACAGCACCAGGCCATTTAGCCTCAATGATGGAAATGAGGCATTGAACATTACAATGCACCCACAACAATTGGATGGATTTGCAATTCTAGGACATTCTATCATATTTTAAATGCGCAACTTTGAATTTGGCTAAGAGACATGCAGCTGCTTCCAGTGGTTTCTGACATATCTGTGTATCAGGTAACATTAATACTTACAAGTACAATAATGCTGTGAAATGATTTCCAATTGACATAATCCATGAGGCTTTAATACAAAACTGAGTGCAGTGTGTGGATTCAAAGATTTTATATTACAAGAGTACATAAGACCATCACTAAAAATGCCTCCTTGATGGCTGGAAAGTTGTGGTTGCCAAGAAACTTAATCATAAGGCAAACCTTCCTACATTCATGGCATACAGTAGCCTTAGAAAGATGTTCTGCATTCCCAAAACTGGCAAAGAAGTGCAAAGCCATGCAGATGGCTTGCGAAATAGTTAGGGCTTTAGTGCACTAAGTGGCAGTAAAATGTAGGGCTCCAGAAATTCTGAAATGTAGGGCTCTGGTAATTTACATAAATATGTAATACTGTGTCAAAACAATCTTGGTGCCAATGGGAAGGGGATGAAAGGGTGATGGTTGATGTGGGACACTTGTATTTTCCGATGCCTTGTATATGTTGACTCTGTCTGAGCAGGAAGAGGAGCGTGTGTGTGTGTGTGTGTGTGTGTGTGTGTGTGTGTGTGTGTGTGTGTGTGTGTGTGTGTGTGTGTGTGTGTGTGTGTGTGTGTGTGTGTGTGTGTGTGTGTGTGTGTGTGTGTGTGTGTGCATTCGTGTGTGTGTGTGTGTGGCCTTGAGCTAAGCAAAGCCAAAGCCGAGCTGGATAAGCAGCAAACAAGCTACGAAGTTGCACTTTTATTTGTCCTCAGGCAGTTTCTGTCTGCTCACTATGCCAAGTGACACACCCTTAAAAAACAGAACACCTATTGACCTGCTCATTCATGCAATTATTAAAAAAGCCAATCATGTCAGATACCACACGGTGCAGCCTGGCCCCACATGGTGCAGCCTAAAGATAATTGAGATTACTGAGAATGGTACCACTTAAAAACCACAAAGATGGCTTTGGACCTCAATTCATATGAACAGGTATGCTATGATGGCTAGGACTGCAATTGCTACAAACCTTTTGACACTCAAGTCTGCATCAGTGAACAGTGGTGAAGTTCAACAAAACAGACTTCATGTAAAAACTGTAATGAATTTTCATGGTTTCACAACTGCTATTTGACCATGTAGTATTGGTACATTTATAGATGGGGATTTATTTATTTATAATCGCACTATCCGGTGTTACCCAGATGAGGATGGGTTCCCTTTTGAGTCTGGCTCCTCTCAAGGTTTCTTCCTCATATCGTCTCAGGGAGTTTTTCCTTGCCACTGTCGAGTCACCTTCAAGAGCTTCTGTTAATGTTCACATAAACAACAGAATGGGGAAAAACGAAATCTCAGTGAATCTGAGTTTTCAGAAACTGCTGATCTACTGGGAATTTCAGGCACTAATGTCTCTTTAAACAAAATCATCCAATGAGCATCAGCCCTACAGGTGAAAACACCTTGTTGACGAGACAGGTCAGAGTAGAATGGCGAGTCTGGTTCAAGGTGACAAGAAGGCTATGGTTAATCAAATAACCACTCGACATCCATGGTGAGTAGAAAAACATCATAGAATGCAGAGCATAAATATAGAGAGTGCCCTCAGAAAGTATTGGAATTTTTTGTTTATACTATACACTGAAGACATTTGGGTTTGAGATAAAAAGATAAATTTTGGCAGACCACCCAATTTTTAGGAGAGCAAAAGTATAGGATCAGATAGTAAATTAAATACAGTAATCCCTTGCTTGCAATAAGTGCATCAACTGGTGTCATCAGATTTGAAATGAGTGTATATTTTCAAAAATAAATTACTTTTTCAAAGTAAAACATCAAATAGTGTGTTAATAATGTGTTTTCAATATAGTACAGGGTGTATTGAATTTTCAAATGACACTTTTTGTTTTTTTGTTTTTTTGCATTTTCTATACTGTCCCAACTTTTTCGGAATCGGGGTTGCATTTCCTGAAAATATTCATGAACTTGGATGGATGGAGGCTGTAGTCATTCTTGACTCCTCTCTGTAACTCTAGTGTTCGCTAGTTCATCAAAACCCTTAGCTAGAGTGTTATATATAGTATCTCACAAGTGAGTACACCCCTCACATTTTTGTAAATATTTTATTATATCTTTTCATAGGACAACACATGACAAAATGACACTTTGCTACAATGTAAAGTAGTGAGTGTACAGCTTGTATAACAGTGTAAATTTGCTGTCCCCTCAAAATAACTCAACACAGCCATTAATGTCTAAACCACTGGCAACAAAAGTGAGTACACCCCTAAGTGAAAATGTCCAAATTGGGCCCAATTAGCCATTTTTGCCTCCCCGGTGTCAGGTGACTCGTTAGTGTTACAAGGTCTCAGGTGTCATTCACACCTGTGAGCAGGGAGCAGGTGTGTTAAGTTTGGTGTTATCGCTCTCACACTCTCTCATACTGGTCACTGGAAGTTCAACATGGCACCTCATGGCAAAGAACTCTCTGAGGATCTGAAAAAAAGAATTGTTGCTCTACATAAAGATGGCCTAGGCTATAAGAAGATTGCCAACACCCTGAAACTGAGCTGCAGCACGGTGGCCAAGACCATACAGCGGTTTAACAGGACAGGTTCCAATCAGAACAGGCCTCGCCATGGTCAACCAAAGAAGTTGAGTGCACGTGCTCAGCATCATATCCAGAGGCTGGCTTTGCAGAATAGACGTACGAGTGCTGCCAGCATTGCTGCAGAGGTTGAAGGGGTGGAGGGTCAGCCTGTCAGTGCTCAGACCATACGCCGCACACTGCATGAAATTGGTCTGCATGGCTGTCGTCCCAGAAGAAAGCCTCTTCTAAAGATGATGCACAAGAAAGCCTGCAAACAGTTTGCTGAAGACAAGCAGACTAAGGACATGGATTACTGATGAGACCAAGATAAACTTATTTGGTTCAGATGGTGTCAAGCGTGTGTGGCGGCAACCAGGTGAGGAGTACAAAGACAAGTGTGTCTTGCCTACAGTAAAGCATGGTGTTGGGTGTGTCATGGTCTGGGGCTGCATGAGTGCTGCTGGCACTGGGGAGTGTACTGTGACATGTACTGTGACATACTGAAGCAGAGCATGATCCCCTCCCTTCGGAAACTGGGCCTCAGGACAGTATTCCAACATGATAATGACCCCAAACACACCTCCATGATGACTACTGCCTTGCTAAAGAAGCTGAGGGTAAAGGTGATGGACTGACCAAGCATGTCTCCAGACCTAAACCCTATTGAGCATCTGTGGGGCATCCTCAAACAGAAGGTGGAGGAGCGCAAGGTCTCTAACGTCCACCAGCTCTGTGATGTTGTCATGGAGGAGTGGAAGAGGACAACCTGTGGCAACCTGTGAAGATCTGGTGAACTCCATTCCCAACAGGGTTAAGGCAGTGCTGGAAAATAATGGTGGCCACACAAAATATTGACACTTTGGGCCCAATTTGGATATTTTCACTTAGGGGTGTACTCACTTTTGTTGCCAGTGGTTTAGACATTAATGGCTGTGTGTTGAGTTATTTTGAGGGGATAGCAAATTTACACTGTTATACAAGCTGTACACTCACTACTACTACTATTATCTTCTTCAGTTCCTGAGTATTGTGTCAGCCTGACAGGATTACAAAAACATAAAACTAATAGAATTCATCATGCAAGACTAAGCTTCAAACAATACCTGACATGGAGCAAGTATGTTCAAAAGCACACTGTATGTTTCCGTGGAAAGTGAGCAGAGCTGGAACTGAAATTGATGGAAATTAGCCACCTAGGTCATTGTCAAAAATAATTGTGCAGAGATGAGGAAGAAAATGAAAGGCTATAAATAGTAAAATGCCTATCATTGACCTGTTCAGAGTCATTTGCACTGTGCCAAAGGCCGTACATGATCATTATGATGGTAACTAATATAAATAAGCCAAATAATTTATTTATATTTTTTCTGACTGTGTTGGCTATTAAACACACAGTAATAATAATAATAATAATAATAATAATAATAATAATAATAATAATGAGCATGTAGTCAGTAAAATCACTCTTTAGCAGGAGTAATACATAACAAAAAATCTTTGAGGATATGGTTGTAGATGATTTCAGTTGGCATGCAACTGCCCAATGAATGGCTTTTAGGTTAGGTGTTGGTTAAACTTGAATGCATCCAATCCAGTTTAAGAGAAATAACCAACAAGGGAAAGCATTTTATTGCCACAAATTACCACAAAGATGAGTAATGCAATGCCTCTCAGGTGTGAAAATGTTGCTAGGTAGAATACCACAGTGGATTACTCACCATGGTAACTATTGCCTTTACATGGAAGTTTCCCTTCTCCATATGCTGTACAGCCGTGGCCAGAAGTTTTGAGAATGACACAAATATTAATTTTTACAAAGTCTGCTGCCTCAGTTTTTCTGATGGCAATTTGCATATACTCCAGAATGTTATGAAGAGTGATCAGATGAATTGCAATTAATTTCAAAGTCCCTCTTTGCCATGAAAATGAACTTAATCCCAAAAAAACATGTCCACTGCATTTCAGCCCTTCCACAAAAGGACCAGCTGATATCATGTCAGTGATTCTCTCGTTAACACAGGTGAGAGTGTTAATGAGGACAAGGCTGGAGATCACTCTGTCATGCTGATTGAGTTAGAATAACAGACTGGAAGCTTTAAAAGGAGGGTGGTGCTTGAAATTATCGTTCTTCCTCTGTTAACTATGGTTACCTGCAAGGAAACACGTGCAGCCATCATTGCTTTGCACAAAAAGGGATTCACAGGCAAGGATATTGCTGCTAGTAAGATTGCACCTAAATCAACCATTTATCGGATCATCAAGACCTCCAAGGAGAGAGCTTCAACTGTTGCGAAGAAGGCTTCAGGGCGCCCAAGAAAGTCCAGCAAGCGCCAGGACTGTCTCCTAAAGTTGATTCAGCTGCGGGATCGGGGCACCACCAGTGCAGAGCTTGCTCAGGAATGGCAGCAGGCAGGTGTGAGTGCGTCTGCACGCACAGTAAGGCGAAGACTTTTGGAGGATGGTCTGGTGTCAAGAAGGGCAGCAAAGAAGCCACTTCTCTCCAGGAAAAACATCAGGGACAGACTGCTATTCTGCAAAAAGTACAGGGATTGGACTGCTGAGGACTGGGGTAATGTCATTTTCTCTGATGAATCCCCTTTCCGATTGTTTGGGACATCTGGAAAAAAGCTTGTCCGGAGAAGAAAAGGTGAGCGCTACCATCAGTCCTGTGTCATGCCAACAGTAAAGCATCCTGAGACCACTCATGTGTGGTGTTGCTTCTCAGCCAAGGGAGTGGGCTCACTCACAATTTTGCCTAAGAACACAGCCATGAATAAAGAATGGTACAAAAACATCCTCAGAGAGCAACTTCTCCCAACCATCCAAGAACAGTTCGGTGATGAACAATGCCTTTTCCAGCATGATGGGGCACCTTGACACAAGGCAAAAGTGATAACGAAGTGGCTCGGGGAACAAAACATCGACATTTTGGGTCCATGGCCAGGAAACTCCCCAGACCTTAATCCCATTGAGAATTTGTGGTCAATCCTCAAGAGGCGGGTGGACAAACAAAAACCCACAAACTCTGACAAACTCCAAGCACTGATTATGCAAGAATGGGCTGCCATCAGTCAGGATGTGGCCCAGAAGTTGATTGACAGCATGCCAGGGCGAATTGCAGAGGTCTTGAAAAATAAGGGTCAACACTTCAAATATTGACTTTTTGCATAAACTTCATGTAATTGTCAGTAAAAGCCATTGACACTTATGAAATGCTTGTGATTATACTTCAGTAACAGTAACATCTGACAAAAAGATCTAAAAACCCTGAAGCAGTAGACTTTGTGAAAATTAATATTTGTGTCATTCTCAAAACTTTTGGCCACGGCTGTACATCTATACTTGGTACTGATATGGATTTTTTTTTTATTGGTTTTGCCATGTAACAAAATAACAGTTTCCCCATATACATTACATAGGTGACAATGAATAATTATTATTCAAGTAATATAAATTAATCAGCAGTGTTCTAGCAATTATTCACACAAACATTCCTCATATGCGCAGACACATTTGTTTAAAAACATGCACACACACACAAATATACACCCACATGTCTCTTCTCTTCTCTTACAAATGTAAATCACATTTAATTTAACTAAGCTGCACACCCACGGTGTTTCTGCTGTCGTTGTTCCATTCACAGTCAAGGTCTGTGGAGCTGTCTGCATCAGCCATCTGTGTGTTCTTTCTTCCTCTCTTCTGTCTGGGTGAGGTGTAGACACTTACTCGTTATCTGCTCTCCATGACGACTCCTCTGCCTCACACCCGGAGCTCGTCTACACCCCTGCTGTCATGGTAAATGGTGAAGAAATCATACTCATCTAGCAAGATTTAAGGCATCATTAGTAGGGGTCTATCCAAATATGAATACATTATTCAGAATGAACAGATATTGTGTTCTGAACAGACACAAATACAAATATAAACGGGCAAACTATTTGTCACTACTATTTTTTTAGAGTGTGAGTGGGAAGTTCACACAGGTTTGCTCAGGGTCACTGTAGTTTAAATTAGGCTAGTAAATTCATTGGAAAAAGTCATGGGCAGGAACAAAACAATAATAACTTTGCATGCAGGATTTATATATTTAAAAAATAAAATAAAATGTATTGAAGGAAAACAAAAAAGTTTCCTTTTCGCACCATGCCAACTTCTTGTTTAAAACTGAATACGGATATGGATATGTACACCTCTAATCCTTACACAGACTAACCAACAAGGCATTTCTGGTGGCTTCTTATCCACCATAAACTGTGTGGAACAATAGCCCAACTAAAAACATTTGTCCATATTTTTGGTGAAATGGATTTATGGATGCATTGAGGTATCAAAGTATGATATAGGCAGAAAAAAGAAAAATAAATGGGCCAAAACCTGATTTTTTTTTTAATCTCTTTTAGGCTTTTTGCCAGAGTTCAGCCATTTAAAAAAGTGAAACATCAATATTATTTAAAAAAATGTCCATGGAAACAGTACCAAGTGTTCATATACTACATCACATTCAGTGCTCTACTTAAATAAGTAATTGAATTGAATATACATCAGTGGTGCGTTTTCAGCCAGGAGTTGGTATTAGCCAAGGATAGTTATAAAAGACTGCTTCTTCACACAGGTGAGAAATGGTTGCCATGTTTTACCAAACTTCAAAGAGAAACCTTGTAGAGTACATAAAATACAGTCCAAGGCAACATGGTAAAGGACAGCTTATAGGGTTTAGGTGAGAAGAGCAGGAGCTTGCTGTCCTACAAGGTAACAAAGGCAATCAAATCAGAACAGCGAGTTGGAATTGTTTCTGTAGGGGATAATGTGTCAAACAGCACTTTAATGGGAGGACTACATGTTACTATACATGCTGCATGTCTGACATGCTGCACTTGAGAATATTTTAGACTAGACGTTCTTGAATTTCGCCTACGGGGGATCAATAAAGGTGCATCTTATCTAATCTAGTAGTTATATAATTGTAGCCCAGACCAGAACATTTGTATGTATGAGGCAGGACCTGTTGGGTCTGGATCTGCGTATATTTTGTTCAGGCTCACCTTTGTCCAATATACTCAATGGATCAATTACCACTGAATTATTCCACGTCTGGTCAAATGGAAGATGATGGGCATGATACATGATTTGTTCCCACTCCTACTCTGTAAATTTCACATCCAGGTTCTCCTCCAACACAATTTAAATATATGTCAGAGACACTGTATGAACTCAATTAATGATAGCTGTACAGCTGTGCTATCTTCTTTTATTACAGAAAGAGGATTCAGAAATGTATGTATTGCTGGGAGGGATGGAATGTATGGGAATTGAGACCTGACCACACAAGTGAAAGTACTGGTAGTAAGTAATAAGCGTTAGTAAGTACTGGTGGGGTATACAATTTGTCACTGTATAATTCTACTAGTTTTTAAATGACAATGCTGGGTCAGATATGAAAAGTTCTGTGAATAATGGTTGGAGGGAAGACATCACAGGGGTGTTTTTGAGGTGAAAATGCTTTGAATTGCTTCTAGATCCTTAATGATTTTCTCCCTAACTGAGTCATGTCCAATTCCCATCAATCAGGCAGCTCTCCTATTCCCCTGCAGTGGTGCTTGAAAGTTTGTGAACCCTTTAGAATTTTCTACATTTCTGCATAAATATGACCTAAAACATCATCAGATTTTCACAAGTCCTCAAAGTAGATAAAGAGAACCAGATTAAACAAACGAGACAAAACTATTATACTTGGTCATTTAGGAAAATGATCCAATATTGCATAGCTGTGAGTGGCAAAAATATGTGAACCTTTGCTTTCAGTATCTGGTGTGACCCCCTTGTGCAGCAAAAACTGCAACTAAACATTTCTGGTAACTGTTGATCAGTCCTGCACATCGGCTTGGAAGACTTTTAACCAATTCCACAGTACAGAATGGCTTCAGCTCTGGGATGTTGGTGGGTTTCCTCACATAAAATATTTGCTTCAGGTCCTTCCACAGCATTTATATTGGATTAAGGTCAGGACTTTGACTTGGCCATTCAAAAACATTAACTTTATTCTTCTTTATCTAATTTTGGCAGAATGACATGTGTTTAGGGTCGTTGTATACATTAACTACTAAATGTAATTAACTACTAAATGTAGTTAATGTAATTAACAAAGACAATGTGCAGTAATGTAGTGTTGATTGCCATTTCACTCATGCACTCTCTCTCTCTAAATAAAATCCAAAAAGTATTTTGGCTGCATAGTACAGCCATTTTTGCCTTTTGTTGGTGTTGGATGGATGGGGACAAAGTGGACTTTAATTTCTTTATTTTTAGATAATTTAAGTGTGTCATATTAGATCAGTCTCTAACACAAATCATGAGACAGGTATACCTTGACCAAAATAACCTTATTTTTATAGATTTTACACTCATTGTTACTCTAAAATATACATGACTATAAAGATGTTTTGGTGGCTTTAAAAAAATTTGGGGGGAGTATGTCCAGACCCCCCTAAAAGAGGCTTAGCACCCCCATTCATAAATTGCCTGAGAAGGGAACAAGACGTTGAGTGAGCTTCACGCTGTAGGAAGCGCCTCCGCGTGAGACCGGTATCTGACGTCTGTGTAAAATCACGCCTATTTATAGGCCTGCCATGGTCAGGTAACGTTATTTTAATTAATCGATTAAGCGTGTCACGTGACATAAAACAGCACCTGTGAACCACGCCGTCAGCCTCTATTATCTGAAGCAAAAACACAATTCACAGGCATGCCCCAGTATGACAAAGCTACGCAATGTCTCGTTCCCTTCTCAGGGAACAGGGTTACATGCATAACCCAGACGTTCCCTTTCTAAGGGAATGCAACGTTTCGTGAGCTTCATGCTGTGGGAATGAGTATACCCACTCCGTCATACTGAGGGTATGGCCTGTCACAGAGGCTCCATCAGTAGGGGCGTGGCTGGCTGAAATGGTGGACAAGTAGACCTAAGGAGCCAACCTTGCTGATAAACGTTTCTGTAAGAAATCCAGGACTGTAGCCATTGCGCAGTTCACTGGGTCACAATGATGTTCCTAGCGTGTAACATGATCTCTACAACCTCGGTTGAGAAAACGGAATCTATGAGCTGGTGCCCCTTGGGGGTCAGACTCACAGTTTCCATGTAGACCATGCACTGTAGACCACTCCGCCACAGCACACACATCCTGTAAGGGTACCCCTTTTGATAAAGTCTTTGAGGAGGCTACTGCCCTAGTGGAATGAGCCCTTATGCCCAGTGGCGTAGCAAGACTGCGCGCCTCATAAACTATAGAGATAGCTTCCACTATCCAATTAGAGATGCACTGCTTTGACACAGCATCACCTCCACTGTTGCCGCCAAAGCATACTAGCAACTGCTCCGATTTATGCCACTGGCCAGATGGTAAGTACAGAGAGCCCTTACTGGACACAGTAGGTGCAATTTCTCTTGTTCCAGTGAGAGGAACGAAGGAGGGCAGAAAGCCTGCAACACTACCCACTGGGCAGCAGATGTAGACACTTTGGGAATATAATCTGGACTAGGATATAGGAAGGCCTTGGCTAATCCAGGGACAAAGTCAAAGCAGGAAGGGGCAACAGAGAGGGCATGTAGATCTTCTACTTGCTTGAGGGATGTCAGGGCCAGCAGAAGAACTACCTTTAGAGTCAGAAGCTTCTCTGAGGCTGACTCTAAGGGCTCAAATGGGACACCTGACAGACCTTCCAGGACCACAGAAAGGTCCCAGGAAATTGTGTGTGGTCTGCAGTTGGGCCTCAGCCACCTGACACCATGCATAAACCTTGAAGTTAGAGGATGTTGCCCCACAGAGGCTCCATCAGTAGGGGTGTGGCTGGCCAAAATGGTGGCGACATAGACCCTAATTGTAGAAGGAGCCAACCCTGCTGAGAAACGTTCCTGTAAGAACTCCAGGACTGTAGCTATTGCGCAGTTTACTGGGTCTAACTGACGTTCCTCACACCACAAGACAAAAAGTCGCCACTTGAGCGCATATAATTTTCTTGTGGATGGTGCTCTAGCGTTCAACAGACCAGAATCTATGAGCAATCAGGGGCCAGACCCACAGTTTCCATAGTTCCGTCCAAGGGTGGTAAATCAACTCTCTGGCTCTAGCAGGGATATTATCTCCAAGAACCATATTCGAGCTGGCCAATAAGGTGCTACTAGCAGCAGAAGTAGACGGTCTTGGCGAACTCTTGGAATGTACATTGCACTCACTGACAAAATCTTTCCCTCCAACCAGAGAAGAATTAGTTGCGCGTGAACGTAACCCTCCCTGGTGGTTGATACATGAGACCACTGCGGTATTGTCTGTCACGATTAACACATGGTGACCTCTCAACTGAGGATGAAAGCATTTCAGTGCTAGGAATACGGCCCACATCTCCAGGCAATTTATATTCCACTCTAGATGAGGGCCACTTCAGAGACTGTGAGTTGGATGGCCGTCTAAGACTGCGCTAATACAGCCCTTGAGGGAGGCATCTGTCATTACCGTCTTGCAATAAGGAGATGCCCCTAGAGTGTGACCCGAGGCTAGAAACCAGGGGCACCTCCAAATTCCCAGAGCACGTAGGCATAGCCACATGACATTGATTACTCTCAGTGGTGGCTGAAAAGTTTTTTTCACCACTGAAATGGTCTCATGTGCAATAGGCCCAAAGGTATGATGTTGGCTGCTGCTGCCATAAGCCCTAACAGTCTCTCGTAAAGACTAGAGGGGATGCCCAGGCCCAGCTTTATCTTCCTCAATGTTGACAGGATTGACCCTACACGTATTGGGGATAGATGCGCCCTCATCATAGTGGAATCCCATATAACCCCTAGGAAAGGAGTCCACTGCACTGGAGAAAGCATACTTTTCTTGGGGTTCAACCTGAGCTCCAAGCTCCTCATGTGGGCAAGAACAACATCTCGATGTTGAATCGCCAACTCCCTGGATCACGCTAGAATTAACCAGTCGTCCATGTAGTTTAGTATACGGATGCCCTGGAGTCACAAGGGAGCCAGAGCAGCATCCATGCACTTTGTGAAGGTGCGAGGGAATAAAGCTAGACCGAAGGGAAGAACCCGATATCGGTACGTGTTGCCTCCACACGCGAACATCAGGAATTTCCTGTGACTGGGCAATATTTCTGTGTGCCTGGTCCCCCTGGTTTTTTGGGGGGGAGGCGGGCCACCACACTCGACATGACGGGGAAGGAACTGGCTGAACGCCGCCATTTGCTGTTTGCCGTTTGTCCATATTGCTCCTTTCCCACGATGGCAGAATAATCCGACGTCGCAGGGTTTTAGACATGGCTGGTGTATGGAAAAAGGGGAATTTTCTGCGTTGTGAGGGAGATTTAGTTTCACTAGAGAGAAAGCACTCATCCAGCCACTTCCTCTTCGCTGGGCCAGTCTAAATTCAGCCTTTCTACGGCCCTAGTAATAACTTCGAGCAGCTCTTTATATGCTCGAGAGCTGCTCTCCATTTTTGGTGAAATGGCTCCCCCTTCTGGCTCCCCGGAGTCAGAGAGGGTGGGTTGACTCTCCATACTAGGAGGAGGAGTCGCAACTCGCGTTCCGAAACCCGGAAGCGGAGACTCGGACCCGGAGTACAGAGCAAGAGATAGATCAGCGCTCATCTCTGGTTCCTCCTCCAGATCTGTACGGGATCCCCAGGATCTGAGCCGACTGGCTGCCTCGGCAGCGACTGGTCCAGAGCCCCGAGGCTCCGAAACCCAGCTCCCTTCAGCTGAAAAGAGAGTGAGCCGAGAGCAGAGCTGACTAACCATGAAGCATTCACAATGAGAGCAGTCAGCCCCCTCGAGAGCTGCTGCCGCATGCTCCACTCCCAAACACTTCACACAGAAAGTGTGTCCGTCCTCCCGCATAATGATACGGGAGCAAGGGTTGACACATTTCCTAAATTTTCCTTGACTCATGCTCAAAAGAGGTGAGGGACAGAAAAGTAATGATTTTATATATATATATATATATATATATATATATATATATATATATATATATATATATATATATATTTTTTTTTTTTTTTTTTTTTTTTTGAAAAAACAGAGAGGAAGCATTTGACATGTGGACATGTGGTCTTTGCTGAAGATAATAAGGCTGATGGCGTGGTTCACAGGTGCTGTTTATATCAGGCGACATGCTTAATTGCCACATCACCTGACCACGGCAGGCCTATAAATAGGCGTGATTTTACAAAGACTTCAGATTCCAGTCGCACGTGGAGGCGCTTCCCACAGCGTGAAGCTCATGCAACGTTGAGTTCCCTTAGAAAGGGAACTCTAGTGACGTCCCTGCGCTGAACTTTGATTGGTTTGCTTTGTTTCAAAGTGTGTCATATTCAGATGTTTTAGCCTATCTAGCTTTCTCCAACCTCGAAGTGATAAGTGACAACTGACATGCTACAAAAAGTAATGGAGTAAAAGTAGGATATTTTGCTTTGAAACAGTAATGAATTCCATGTAAATTGGTGTCCACCACTGAGAATAATGTTGTTTTTCTCTAGACACTCAAACTAAGTGGATGTTAAGTGATTGTGTGATTTTGGTGGATTTCTATGGAGTTTATGTTTTCACTAAGTGAAAAAATAGACCACAACAAGCGTGCTACTCTGTGCTATAAAAAGTTACTTTCAGTCATTTTCAGTCATGCTGCTGTAATCATTTCGGCAGATAATTGCTACCCCTCATGATGACACCCACGCCACATGAAACAATCTAATTGGCCACCACCTACCTTTTCCCCTTTCCTCCCCTACTTTGCTCCTCTCTTACTCCCACACTCATCTGAGCACAATTTTCTTCACAGAAAATGAATAGGAATTTGACAAAAAAATAAAATCTTTATGCTGTTGCAGTGTGAATGCACTGGAACTGCATAACATGCCTAGGGTGAATTGGACTGAAAGGAACCAGTGTTAGCATGCTAGCAATCATAGTTAAATTGTCCAACAAACCATATGAAAGATGGGAAACCAATCACACTGACAAATCACATGGGAGCAATCAGCTACACTGATCTGACCTAAAATAAAATATAGCTGCATGCAGCAATTACAGGGCCCAGCAAAACAGAGGCAAAGTAAGGAGATAAGTAGGCATGATTTTAGCATGGTCATGATTTTATGACAAACCGTTCAGAAGTTATAAGCAAAAACTGTGTTTTTTCATATCTTGAACACTGGGTGGTGCTGTTCTGAAACATGTACTCTCATGTTATGATGCCCATGACATATACTAAGACATATACTAAGTGTTGTTCAAGAACGGTTTGGTCTATCAAAAAGCTTTTGATAACTTTTTGCCAGCGTAGTCTGAAGATGATCTCTTTCGAATTTCATGAACCGGATGAACAGTCTGGAGGAGTTCGAAAAAGTAGGTTTTTTGGAAAATTCAAAATGCCGGAAAATCGAAATTTGAAGCATCTGGAGAGATTCTGTATGGAGGAATGGTCTCAGATCCCTTGCCATGTATTCTCCAACCTCATCAGGCATTATAGGAGAAGACTCAGAGCTGTTATCTTGGCAAAGTGAGGTAGCACAAAGTATTGACTAAAAGGGTGCCAATAATTGTTGCACACCTATATTTAACAAAGTTTTTTTTTATTTATAAACCTGTGTTTGTTTGCAATTGTTTGATATCCATGATATCCATTTTTCACAGCCTTCTTTGTTCATATTTACCAAGGGTGCCAATATTAATGGAGGGCACTACATGGGTTCTGATAGCTAGCTAGAAGTGTTTCTCTAGATGTGTTCGTTTTTCTGTCATGTACTTTAATTCAAACTCTGTTATATCACTGAGAGTTAGTCATCTGGAC
The DNA here is from genome assembly GCA_023630585.1 of Cranoglanis bouderius. Taxonomy (NCBI): domain Eukaryota; kingdom Metazoa; phylum Chordata; class Actinopteri; order Siluriformes; family Cranoglanididae; genus Cranoglanis; species Cranoglanis bouderius. The sequence goes on along the minus strand of CM042546.1, from coordinate 2,642,646 downwards.
CATGTGCTCTCCTTCACTGTGCAACATATTTATTGCTTTGTGTTTTGGCTAGCATACTAACACTATATGACTCATGTCTAACATGTTTGACAGGATGGAGAACAAAATACACAGATTAGACTTGGGATAGTGGGCTAATTCGGGTCTATCATTGTTACAGAATGTGAGGAGCCATCTCCACAGGAGCTAAGTGCAAGCGTACACAATAGCACACTGCGAGCCACAAACCAACACAGCAGCACGATGTGAGATTCACCTGGTACTCATTAACTGTGACAGTCACATTGATGCTTTATTATTATTATTCTCATAATACTTCTGTAATACTGAGGAAATTATATATATATGTGAACGCTTGGGCTGCATCCCAAACAGCATACTACGATATCAAATAGTTTTTGAGTTCAGCACTGGTGTAGAAATTTTACTCTGGCTGTGTAGTTTTATAGATGTGAGTCAAAAGGAACAAGGCAACGAAATGGGGGATCTTCTTTTATTCTAGCACTGTAGAGACTGTAGAGACAGAACACATAGGCATATCACATGGTGCACATGGCTCTCCCCTTCACGCTGTGCACACTGAGCAAGGAATGCTAATAACCTAAAGCAGCAGTCCTGTGAGAAGAGCAACAAAATGCATCCAACCTCATCATCAGCCAGCGGGCTTCTGAGGATGACGCAAATATCACACTGAAGCGAGCTTACCAGTAACAAGTGCGCCACCTGGAACTAAGACCCTACCTGCTTAGTTCCTATCGAACATATTGAACCATATATAAATTTTTCCATGCTATTTACACTTAAAAAAAAACAATATTAAAGTCACCCCATCATCAGTCACAAGAAAGCCTGCAAACAGTTTGCTGAAGACAAGCAGACTAAGGACATGGATTACTGGAACCATGTCCTGTGGTCTGATGAGACCAAGATAAACTTATTTGGTTCAGATGGTGTCAAGCGTGTGTGGCGGCAACCAGGTGAGGAGTACAAAGACAAGTGTGTCTTGCCTACAGTCAAGCATGGTGGTGGGAGTGTCATGGTCTTGGGCTGCATGAGTGTTGCCGGCACTGGGGAGCTACAGTTCACTGAGGGAACCATGAATGCCTACATGTACTGTGACATACTGAAGCAGAGCATGATCCCCTCCCTTGGGAAACTGGGCCGCAGGGCAGTATTCCAACATGATAACGACCCCAAACACACCTGGCCAAGCATGTCTCCAGACCTAAACCCTTTTGAGCATCTGTGGGGCATCCTCAAACGGAAGGTGGAGGAGTGCAAGGTCTCTAACATTCACCAGCTCTGTGATGTCGAAGTGATGGAGGAGTGGAAGAGGACTCCAGTGGCAACCTGTGAAGCTCTGGTGAACTCCATGCCCAACAGGGTTAAGGCAGTGCTGGAAAATAATGGTGGCCACACAAAATATTGACACTTTGGGCCCAATTTGGACATTTTCACTTAGGGGTGTACTCACTTTTGTTGCCAGCGGTTTAGACATTAATGGCTGTGTGTTGAGTTATTTTGAGGGGACAGCAAATTTACACTGTTATACAAGCTGTACACTCACTACTTTACATTGTAGCAAAGTGTAATTTCTTCAGTGTTGTCCCATGAAAAGATATAATAAAATATTTACAAAAATGCGTGGGGTGTACTCACTTTCATGAGATATTGTATTTCATTAATGTGTGCCTTCCTCTATGCTGCCTGTTTTTTATTTATTTATTTATTTTATTTATTTATTTTTTTTATAAAGAGTACTTTGACGCAGGGAATTCATCCTGCCCTCTGCTTAGCAACTGAGAAGTAGCTACATTTCTGTTTGTGTTTGAAAAAGAGTGCTTTAATTGAACAAGCTGTCAAAGGCATACATAAATCTATTGCATCCAAAACAGTGCCAGGCTCAGGGCCGTAAGCAGGATTTTTAGAATGCAGGTGTCATGAATTCCAGCCCCCATAGTGGATTTTAATCTATGCATTTTAGTGCGTTCTGAAAACAACCATAATCAATTTGATAATAATTTCATTTGATAATAATTCCATATAGCACTTTGAGATTTGACTCAAATGAACACACAGGATAAATACAATTTCATCTTCTTCTCCTTCTTCTTCTTCTTAATAGTAGTAGTAGGAGTAGATTTATTATTTAATTTTCATACAAAATAAATAATAGCTCAACAAAAATGTTTAAAGGTTAACATTATGGCAGTAAATATATAATTACACAATATCGCACATAAGGGTGCAATTATACTGAATACTGGCACAGCTTAGCTACGGCCGAATACATTCTTCATTTTCTTAGTTTGTCCTATAGTACAAATCGTTGCATCTATTATATTATGTACCTTTTTTTATTTGTATTGTGGCATATGACAATTCCAAAAATTCAGGACAATCCAACGGCCAAACTTCACTGGGGTCCAGGGACCCTAAGAGGTCCATGAAGCAAGTCAGGCCATCTGCGATTTAAAATATATATTACAGAGGTGGAAACCACAATCCAAAGTGATTTATTACATTTAATATCGAGTTCCTATTGTTATTTGCCTATTTGAATGGTCATGTTCATAAATATGTATTAAGAGGGCCTGTGGAATTTATTTTACAGTTAAAGGAGTCCCTGACTGCAAAAGGTTTGAGAACCTCTGCTCTAGAGATCAGTGCCATATATCAGATTGGTTTATTTTTAAAAAATGTAACCAGTCCAATCATATTATTGGCTGTAAATAGCTGTGATTAATGTGTTTAATAAATCCTGTAATGAATCGAATGCAAACCAAAGGAAACAAATTTATGGCACAATTGCAAGCAAGGACCTCAACAGCTGATTCTGTAATTTGTGCATATTGTTTGGACAGATAATCAAACAGCTCCTTTCCTTTGTATCTCAACAAAATTCATTTGAAGAAGATGACACAGATAACACTGACTAGTGTGTTCAGTGCACTGTGTATTAATTCAATCGCAAATCACTAAATGCAGCATAAGTGTTTTGAGTGTCAATTCATTTTGACCAACTTGACTGAAGTATACTATATGGCCAAAAGTATGTGGACACCCGACCATCACACCCATGTGCTTGTTGAACATTTCAGTCCAGATTTAATTGCTTTTATAATAACCTACACTTTTTTGGGAAGACTTTCCACTAGATTTTGGAGTGTGGCTGTAGGGAGCATTAGTGAGGTCAGGCACTTATTTCGTGTTAGGAGGTCTGGGGTGCAATCAGCATTCCAGTTTATCCCACAGAGCACAGAGGCATGGTCATGCTGGAACAGGTTTGGGCCTCTTAGTTCCAGTGGAAAGAAATCCTAAGGCTACAGCATACAAAGACATTCTATACAATTGTGTGCTTCCAATTTTGTGGCAACAGTTTGGGGAAGAACTACATATGAGTAGTTGGTCAGGTGTCCACATACTTCTGGCCATATAGTGTACTTTGAAAGAATTTTTCTTTCCTGTTTGAACCTCTTGCAAATCAAGTCTGACCCAGTTTCTGTGTTTGCATCATGCTGTGTTGGAACATGGACTGAATCCTAGAGTGTATTTTGGTTTCACATATGATATGGTGGACGATTTATCCTTATGCAACATAGTTATTTAATTAATTTAATTACTGAGTTTCCTTTTGACAGTTTAAATTCAAGTCAAGTGTGGTTTTATTGTCATTCCTCTACAGTGGGTATAGAAAAGAATCACTCCCCTTTAAAATAATGACATTTTGTTGCTTTTCAGCCTGAAATGAAGATGGACACAGTTTTTGTTTTATCCAGCTGTATTTACTCAGTGCAACTTATAACATCCAAGTGAAAGATATAACACCAACATGTCAGAATTTTTTTTTTTTTTAAAACATTAGACAACAGAATCACTGAGTTGTGGAAAGGATCACCCCCTTGTGTCAGTATTTTGTTGAACCACCTTTTGCTTTAATTACAGCCTTTAGTCTGTTGGACTGCATCAAGGATCGGCTCTGAGCCCCTTCTTGTTTGCGGTGGTGATGGACAGGCTGACAGATGAGATCAGACAGGAATCTCCATGGACTATGATTTTTGCGGATGACATTGTGATCTGTAGTGAGAGCAGGGAGCAGGTGGAGGAAACTCTAGAGAGGTGGAGATTTGCTCTGGAGAGAAGAGGAATGAAGGTTAGTCACAGCAAGACAGAATACATGTGTGTGAATGAGAGGGATCCAAGTGGAACAGTGAGGTTACAGGGAGAAGAGATAAAGAAGGTGCAGGATTTTAAGTACTTAGGGTCAACAGTCCAGAGCAACGGGGAGTGTGGAAAAGAGGTGAAGAAGCGTGTGCAGGCAGGTTGGAATGGGTGGAGAAAAGTGTCAGGTCTGTTGTGTGATAAAAGAGTACCAGCAAGAATGAAAGGAAAGGTGTACAGGACAGTAGTGAGATCAGCGATGTTGTATGGTTTGGAGACAGTTGCACTGAGGAAAAGACAGGAGGAAGAGTTAGAGGTAGCAGAGCTGAAGATGTTGAGGTTCTCTTTGGGAGTGACGAGGATGGATAGGATCAGGAATGAGTACATCAGGGGGACAGCACATGTGAGATGTTTTGGAGACAAAGTTAGAGAGGCCAGGTTGAGATGGTTTGGACATGTTCAGAGGAGGGAGAGTGAATATATCGGTAAAAGGATGCTGAGGTTAGAGCTGCCAGGCAGGAGGCCGAGAGGAAGACCAAAGAGGAGGTTTATGGATGTAGTGAAGGAGGACATGAAGGTAGTCGGTCTGAGAGAAGAGGATGCACGGGATAGGGCTAGATGGAAGCAGATGATTCGCTGTGGCGACCCCTGAAGGGAACAGCCGAAAGGAAAAGAAGGAAAGAAGGAGTCTGTTGGAATATGTCTTTACTAACTTGCACATCTAGACTTTGCAATATTTGCCCACTCTTCTTTGCAGAACTGCTCAAGTTCAGTTAAATTTGATGGTGACCGTTTGTGGACTACAGTCTTCAAGTCATTCCACAGAAGTCTGGGCTTTGACTAGGCCATGCAAGGACATTCTCCTTCAACCACTATGTGGTCAGTTTTGCTGTGTGCTTTGGGTCATTGTCATGTTGGAAGGTAAATCTTCTTCCCATTGACAACTTTCTGGCAGAGGGCAGCAGATTTTCCTCAAGAATTTGACAGTATTTTGCCCCATCCATATTCCTTCTATCCTGACAAGTGCTCCAGTCCCTGCTGCAGAGAAACACCCCCATAACAGGATATTACCACCTCCATGCTTTACTGTAGGAATGGTGTTATTTGGATGGTGAGCTGTATTGGATTTCTGCCAGACATATCGTTTGGTGTTGAGGCCAAATAATTCAATTTTAGTCTCATCTGACCATAACACCTTTTTCCATGTGGCCTCAGAATCTTCAAGGTGCGTTTTGGCAAAGCTCAGTCGTGGGTGGCCTTTTGTCTCACAACCCTCCCATACAAGCCACGTTTGTGGAGAATTTGTGATATTGTTGTCATATGCACACAGTGACCACTCTTTGTCATAAATTCCTGCAACTGCTTCAGAGTTGCTGTAGGCCTCTTGGTAGCCTCTCTGACCAGTTTCCTCCTGGCTCTTTCATCCACTTTGGAGAGATGTCCTGATCCAGGGTCTGTGTTGTACCAAATACCTTCCACTTCTTAATAATAGACTTCATTGTGCTTCTATGCATTTATAAAGCCTTTGAAATTTTTTTTGGATCCATCTCCTGACTTGTGCCTGTCCACAATTTTATCCTGGAGATCTTTTGGCAGTGCCTTGCCACCTGTAGTTGATTGTTTGCTTCAGTTGCACTACAAAATGCTCCAGGAAAGCTCTTTTCATGCTGAGCTAATCAAAATGACCACAGCTGATCACAGTTGAAAGTCAAATGGCTTTGTGTGCCATTGAGAAGGTGATTAGCTACACCTTATTGAGTTTACAAGTCATTATTAGGAGGGGGGTGATCCTTTTTCCAACTCAGTGATTCTGGTTTTTTTTGGTTTTTTTGTTTTTGTTTTTTTTCTTACATGGTGTTATATCTTTCACTTGGATGTTATAAGTTGCACTGAATAAATACAGCTGGATAAAACAAAAACGGTGTCCATCTTCATTTCAGGCAGAAAAGCAACAAAATGTGATTATTTTAAAGGGGGGTGATTCTTTTCTATACCCACTGTATATAGCTTGCATGCATTGCATACATACAAATGTCGCTTCTCCAGGACTATGATACAACACATACACAAGACTACATATAAGACTACACTGCTGTGCAAATACACAGCAGTGTGAGACAAGTGGAGGACAATAAATGTATATATACACACACACACACACACACACACACACACACACAGAACTATAGCTACACAGGACACTAAAAATACAGATCATGGGCTGTAAACTGTACACTATTAGACAGTGTAGCAGCAGAACTATATCTGTAGCAGTAATCTGTTTAGCATTCCATAAAGTGAATGATGCAGATTTGTAAAGTGTGGGGTGCAGTGATATTGAGTCATAGTGGGTTAGGTGTTTGACTAGCTCGGGTGAGCATTGGAAGGCAGCTGGGTGTTGAGGTAATCTTACTTCCTCAGCGAAGAAACTGTTGAGTCTGCTGCTGGTGGCACAGATGCTCCTGTACCTTCTGCGAGATGGCAAGAGGGTAAAGAGTCCATGAGAGGGGTGAGAGGGGTCGTCCCCAATAGTGGTGGCTTTGCAAATGCTGTAGTTGTTGTATAAAGTGTCGATGGTAGTAGAGAGACTGCAATGTTCTCACAATCCACTGTGTAGTTCCTATACCACATGGTGTGACAGCTGGTCAGGACACCCTATTGTCCCTCTGTAGAAGGTGGTGAGGATGGGAGGGGGGAGTTTGGCTCTCTTCAGCCTCTGCAGGAAGTGGAGGTGCTGCTGGGCCTTCCTGGCTAGGCCCAATTGAATATTAACGGTAATAAAAATAAAAATATAAAAGTATTTATACTGAAGTGTATTACACCAGAACTTTGATCAAGTTTATATTTGTATTTACTTTCTATGATTTTGCAAATACATGTGGAAGCAAATGTTACGAAGATGCTTTATTTAATGATATATCTTTATATTTCTACCATACATGACACAATACAGTATGTTACACTCCAAAGCATATTCATTGTAGTACAACTCAATACATAACAATATAATTTTAGCATGTTACCCAATAAGCAAAAACATGATAACAATGAAACACACAGGGTTCTACCACCTTGTGAACTATACAAGGGGTTTGATTGTTTAATGATGTACATAGGATACAATATACAATATCAGAGTGCTGTGGTACTGATAACTGTTCAGTGACATTTCACTTTTTTAATACATAAAATGTGATTCTTCACCCATGGGCTATGGGATGTAGAACCTATATACATTTAGAAATAGAACACTAGAAAGAGAAGTCTTGGAGCATGAAGGTGTTTCACCAAATGAATAATGAATAGAAGGCAGCATGGACCAAGAATGATGATGGTGCAAAAAAAAACAAAAAAAAAACATGGGTGATGTATTATAAGACAAAGTGCACTGAAAGCATTTCTGAAATGTTTGCAGTCCTCTGTATCAAGCTGTTACTCCAAATTATCTAGTGTTTAAATCCACAATTCTAGCCTTCACTGTATGATGGATGATTTGGAAGTGTTTTTAAAATTGAGTTGTTATGGTTAACATGACCTGAGTTGTTTTACTGGGAGAAGAGTAAAAAACGGTATAGTGTGCGATCCTGTTGGCTATTTCAAATGGCTTTTAAAATGACCGCTACAGCCAATATACCGCTTTTTACTTTTATTTTTGCATATGCCAGTAAGCTCTGTCCCAGGAGCACTGGGTATGAGTCCATGGCAGGGCACTGTGCACACACAGGCACAACTAGGGGCATGTTTTGGGGATGTAGGAAGAAACCAGACAACCCAGAGGAAACCCACAAGGACATGAGGAGAAGGTGTGAACCTCCATACAGATCCTGGAGCTGTAACGAGGTAACGATACCTGCTGTGAAACTGGTATCATGATTATCCATCCATCCATCCATTTTCTGTACCACTTATCCTACATAGGGTTGTGGGGGAGCCTGGAGTCTGGATCTCAGGAGACTCAGGGCACAAGGTGAGGGACACGCTGGACAGGGTGCCAACCCATCGCACACACACACACACACACACACACACACTACGGACAATTTGGAAATGCCAATCAGTCTATGATGCATGTCTTTCAACTGGGGGAGGAAGGTGGAGTACCAGGAGGAAACCCCCATCATGATTATAGCTTTCCATGATACAATAGCTTGATATTATCACCATGTGAGATGCAAATATAAAACACAGGAAAAGAAACCTGATAGAAAACAGCCGATACTGTGGTCACGCGTTGTGTGGAGCACCTCTCTGTTTCAATCATCTGAAGCATTCATCTGAAGGCACTTGATATCATTGATGCATTGATATGCATGACACCCTACTGCACCACCACTCAACAGCCCTGGGGATAAATGAGTTTTATATTTGATAATGCATTTTGATAAATATTTTCAGCAGTGCATACATTAGCACACACATTAAAGGACACTTCATTATTGAGGCATCCCAGGTAGCGAGCTAGCTGACAGCCAGAGTAATTTTGGAGCTTAACTAACTTGAATAAGTCTTTTGATAAAAAGAAGTCTCTGTACATAACAATCCCGAGCCCAAATAAAGCACAAGTTGCTACAGAGAGTGTTCATTTCCCAAATGCCACAGCAGGGATTTGATTCAGGCAAGAGCTCAGATTAGATCTGAAGCAGCTGCTATTTCTCTTCTTTATTGTTTTGTAGTTTATTGGTTCACCACTCAAATTACATTTTAGTCTACTTTCAAATACAGTTGTGACAGCGCTAGGAAAACAACAGAAATGGCTCACGCACATAGATTTTTGTTGGATAGAACGGCATTAATAACAAAAGCCTCAAACTAAATGAAGTTGAGAGGCTCTCATACTTGACTTGTGCTACAGGCTAAAATCGAGTGAATTTTTGGAGTAACCCTGTAATAGGCAGTTGAGAGTCGACAGCACACAGTCATCCAGCATGCACTGTAGCAGCTTGTTTTGAGTGGTTTTAGATGTAACTGTGTTCGTGTGTGTTTCCTGTCACAGTGAGCGAGGTGCACACACAGAACTAGGGTTGCCAGGGATACAACAAAATTTCCAGCCCAACTCCATCTCAAAAACCACACAAAAGGCCTGAAACTAGTCTAAAAAATTCGGGAAACACATTTTTCTTCTTTTTCTCAGCCTTGGCATGGGAAACAAGGTGACATTATTTACTCGAAAATCCCCCTTTCCCTCTTCCTCTTTACAATATAACTTACAAGTAGAGTTTAATTTCAGGAGTTACTAGTTAAAATTATGACATCACGGTCCCAAATGAGTATTCTGAATCCAAGCAAAAAAAAAAAAAAAAAAAAAAACACCACCATCCACAGATTTGTTCTTTATTTGGGTGTGGGACCACAACGGGTGTGGGACCACAACGGCTGTGGCCGATACAAAATTGGAGTAGAATCACTGTAGTGACTACGCCACCCTCAGAAAATCAAGTAATCTATTGGTTTGACCCAATGACAGAACAATAAATAGCCGTATTGCTCCCCAATCGCAAACCTTTCAACTAAATGAAATATTTATTGCAAGGAAAAGAGTTAAAAAAAAAACATCTAAAATCCAATGCTACAAATAAATAATCTTAACAACCATTAAAAACTCACTATAGCTTTACTATGCTCTATAACAATATTATCAGCTACTCTGGTAGTTCCCTGCCCTACCCCAACCTACCCATGGAGGGGTCTAATATGTGCTAGGGCGCAATCTAGCAATTCATACCTACTCAATTTTGTGAGATACACACCAATACCAAATTTCACTCCCCACTTATCACACCATGAACTGACCACAGCAACATGTGAGATCACACAATACCATCGGCCCAGGCACTGCACCCTCACTGTTGGCTAGAGCACTGACTGGGTGATGTTCCTGGAACAACCAAACATTAATTTGGTAACAAATAACAAATTAGATATTAATTGTTGGCAAGAAAATAGAAAAAAAAAAAAAACAGCCAGTCAAAAGAAAATACTGAATCTATTATAACTAAAGAAATAGTATAAAAAAGGGGAAAGAATTATTAATACCGTGCCCTCCATTAATATTGGCACCCTTGGTAAATATGAGCAAAGAAGGCTTTGAAAATGTGTCTTTATTGTTTGATTGATATTTTGTTCAAATTCACAAAAATACTCTGCTCTCATGGATATCAAACAACTGCAAACACAACACAGGTTTATAAAAAAAAAAAAAACCTTTGTTAATTATAGGTGTGCAACAATTACTGGCACCCCTATGAATTCATATGAGAAAAATATATTTGAAGTATATTCCCATTGATATTTTACATTTTTAGTACACCTGGGTGACTAGGAACAGGAAATTGTTCAACCACGACTTCCTGTTTCAAATATGAGGTAACACAAAGGCCAAATTCCCTTAGTCATTCATAACATTGGGTAAGACCAATATAGCTTGCTTTGCTGTATATATAGCTGTGATGTGCAGCAAAAGGTTGTTGAGCTTCACAAAATGGGAAGTGGCTATAAGAAAATAGCACAAGCATTGAAATGCCATCAGGGTAATAATTAAGAAGTTCCAGTCAACTGGAAATGTTATGAATCAACCTGGAATTGGATAAGTGTCTATACTGTTCGAGTTCGAGTGGCCTCAGTGATTAAGCTGTTGGGCTACTGATTGGAAGGTCATGAGTTCAAACCCCAGCACCACCAAGCTGCCACTGTTGCAAGGCCCTTAACCCTCAACTGCTCAGATGTATAAATGAGATAAATGTAAGTTGCTCTGGATAAGGGTGTCTGCCAAATGTAAATGTTATCCAAAGTGACTTACAAATGAGGAAATGCAAGCAAACCGATATATCAAGTGGAGAGCAATACAAGTAGTGCTACCCTACAAGATTTTTAACTGAGTTCTAGAGAAGCAAAGTGCGCAGAGTAGAGGTGTAAAAGCAGAATTTTTTTTTTATTATTTAATATATAAGGGACTGATTGTCCCACTGAGGGAAAGTCAGTTTGAAGGTTCTGGAAAGGGACCTCATGCCTCGCTGAGTAAGTACTACCAGGCGTCGGCTATTAACTGATCGCAGGTTGCATGAGGGAACATAAACCTCAAGGAGAGTGTTGAGGTAGGGAGGTGCTGTTCCAGACAAGGTCTTGTACGTGAGCATCAATGCCTTGAATTTGATGCAGGCGGCTACAGGAAACCAGTGGAGGGAGATGAAGAGGGGTGTGACATGGGTTCTTTTGAGCTGATTGAAAACAAGTCATGCTGCTGCATTCTGAATCATCTGAAGGGGTTTGATGGAGCTGGCTTAAGAGAAAAAAAAAGGTGGAAAAAAGAGCAAGAGAAAGACACCGCTAAATTAAACACTGAAGCCCATATAGGACATTAGGGAGGATTTGTTTCACTTTTGTAACATTAGGCATTCACCTATGTGATATGATTGTGAGCCATGTACTGTAATGAAACAAAAACAAACAAGCAAACAAAAGCTAAGGATAAAGTTCAAGCACTACCGGCGGAGACTGACTAGGCTGCAGGCCTAATGGCATGAATGTAGCCGCCGATGGCACAACCTAACCAGGCGAACACAAACACAGTCACTCACAAACCAATGCACAACACCACACCAAATGAATAATGCACGAAGCAGCAAAGCAAGCGTGGCCAAAGCAAATGAAATGCAATGTTGTGGGGTGCAACAGAGGAAAAGATCAGCAAGTGAACAGCCACGCAGGGAAGCAGTGAAGCAGCAATGCAGCAAGCAGCAGAGCGTCAAAAGAGCAGAGCGTCAGAACAGCAGAGCAGCAGAAGGTAGCCTCTACAAAGAAGAAGGTATATGGCAACCTGAATCATTATGAAACAGCCTTTTAAATTCAAACTCTAATTAAAATGTTCCAACCAATGTAAAATGAAAAGCATAGCTAGCATATCCCGGATCTTCAGCTCAACTAGAAAGCCAAGGACCATTTCCCCTTGTCCAATAGAGGAGCCTCCGAAAGACATCCTAAATTGTCGCAAATCATGCAATTAGTGGTGCAATATTCCCAGTGAAGCATACTTCAAGAGGTTGGGGGTAACTAGCATATAAATGGAACATTTAAGTTCTACATTTAATATTTAGATTTACACTTAAATCCTCAACTTTGTTCCACAGTATGGTGTAAGACTGGCAACCCTGTTGGCGCTGTGTTTACACAGTGATGCACAGTTCAACATGTTACATTTAGATTTCATGTTTAAATTTAACATTAAAGATTTACTTTTAACATTTACATTTAACATTTACATTTATATTTATTATTTACATTAAAACCTAAGTTTTATTCGACATTAATCACTATGTAAATGGATCAGAATGCTTTCAAATGTTCAAAAAACAAAAGTCAGAGAGAAAAGAGTATTCAACTGTTTACATTTGGCAACCCATAGGAAACAATTGTTAGGCAGACAGTTGTTAAGCAGTGGTGTAACAAAAACAAAAAAAACTAACAAAACAATGGTTTACTACTTCCCAATCACCACAAACCACAGCCAAAAAAAAAAAGATAAGTCAGTGTGTTTGTTTGGTCTAACTACAGTGCTGTGAAAAAGTATTTGCCCCATCCTGATTTATTCTGTTTTTGTATATATCTCATACTAAATAGTTTTAGATCTTCAAGCAAAATACAACAAAAAACAAAGGCAACCTGAGTAAATACACAATACAGTTTATTTATTTATTTTTACTGAAGCAAAAAAAAATTATCCAACACCTATCACCAATGTGAAAAACTAATTGCCCCCTTAAACTTAAAATCTGGTTGTGCAACCAAACGCTTCCGATAGCTGGAGATTAGTCTTTCACAGCACTGTGGTGGAATTTTGGCCCACTCTTCTTTGCAGAACTGCTTTGGTTCAGCCACATTGGAGAGTTTTCAAACATGAACTGCTTGTTTAAGTTCCTGCCACAGCATCTCAGTTGGTTCAATCAGGACATCAACTGGGCCACTCCAAAACTTTAATGTTGCTTTTTTTTGAGTCATTCAGAGGTGGACTTACTCCTATGCTTGGGATCATTGTCTTGCTGCATAATCCAGTTGTGCTTGAGTTTCAACTCCCGGACTGAAGACCGGACATTCTCCTTTAGGATTTTCTGGTAGAGAGCAGAATTCATGTTTCCCTCAGTTATTGCAAGTTGCCCAGGCCCTGAAGCAGCAAAGCATCCCCACACCATCACACTTCCACCACCATGCTTGACCATAGGTATGATGTTCTTTTTGTGGAATTCTGTGTTTTGTTTATGCCAGATGTAACGGGACCCCTGTCTTCCAAAAAGTTGCACTTTCGACTCATCAGTCCACAGAACATTCTCCCAAAATGTTTGAGGATCACAAAGTGAGTTTTGGCAAAATTCAGATGAGCCTTAATGTTCTTGTGGCTTAGCAGTGGTTTTCACCTCGCCACACTTCCATGGATGCTATTTTTGCCCAGCGTCTTTATGATAGTGCAGTCATGAACCTTTATTGATGCAAGAGAGGCCTGTAGGTCCTTTGATGTTGTCCTTGACTCTTTTGAACTTGCTGGATGAGTAGTTGCTGTGCTATTAGAGGAATTTTGGAAGGTTGGCCACTTCTGGGAAAGTTCACTTAGTTTTTCCATTTGGAGATAGTGGCTCTCACTGTGGTCCTTTGGAGTCCCAGGGCCTTTGAAATAGCTTTGTAACCCTTTCCAGACTGATGTATTTCAATCACCTTCTTCCTCATCATTTTTGGAATTTCTTGACATAATGTGTTACTGGGTAAGACCTTTTAACCTTCTTCATGCTGTTGAAAAGGTTCTATTTAAGTGTTTATTTGATTGAACAGGGTTTGAAGTAATCAGGCCTGACTGCGTCTAGTCCAACTAAACCCCATTATGAATGCAGTTTCATAGATTTGGGGAATTAGCTATGGGGGCAAATACATTTTCACACAGGCCAGTTGGTACTGGATAACTTTTTTGCTTCAATAAATAGCATTATCATTTAAAAACAGCATTTCGTGTTTACTCAGGTTGCCTTTGTTTTATCTTAGATTTTGTTTTCATTTCTGAAACAATTTAGTATGAGATATCAAGAAATCAGGATGGGAGCAAATACTTTTTCACAGCACTGTAAATAAATTTTGATGCACCACAATATCATAAATGGATGGTGATTAAAGCAGCGCAAGAGAAAAAGTGACTCCGTGAGTTCAGTGTCAATCTCTCTCGAGCAGGAACAGAAGAGAGTAGAATCATTCCCGGCACTACATACCGGTGAGCACTAAGTACACTTCAAGCCCACTTCAAGTACTTTTATTCATTTTACCTGACTGCTTTGGTGGTTGACTGTGGTTGTCAGGAGTGGGGAAGGGGGGAATTCAAATAAAAATGCACCAATTACAACAAAGAATAGCGAGTCTCACAAACACGCACACACACACACACACACACACACACACACACACACACTCATGTTACAGTTAAAGGGAAAGCTAACACAAGAGTAGATTAGGGACTTCTGAAGTAGCAAACCAAGTGGGCATACCGAGGGTATATGCTAATATTAATCCTTAGAAGTTGTTATACGCAAAGAGCCCTAGAGAGAAAGTAAGCATGCAGCATATACGGCAGTAGAATCTGTTCAGGTCTTTAGCATGTATGGTTAGTGGTGTTGTGGAATGAGCACCAGACAGCTTGAGAGTCATTGTTGTTGAACTGTCTCTCCAGTCTGCATCTGCAACTGCCTTTTGCTAACTTTAGCTGATTCCTTGCCTGACATTATTCCTCCCTGTTTCCACTTCTGTAAGCCTGTTACTTGATTGTTTTTTTTTTTGTTTTTTTTTTGGTTTGTTTTTTTTTTTAATCCCACAGTTCCTTTGAAAACCAGGATTAGGATTTTAATGGTCTTCTGAGGTAAACAGATTTTCCTCACAGAAGGAGACGTAGGAACATACTGTATCAGTGTACTGTAGGTGTTCATACAGTTTTCAGAGTTGGAGAGGTGGAGCTGGGGAGACTCAACCGCTGGGTTCCAGCTTCTGACTGTGGTGTAAATTGGTTTCTTAGCCTCTTTAGTTGTGGTGTAGAAATGGTCCCGTGTTTTGTTCTCCACTGTAAAGCAACTGACTTAACTGTCTGTTGTGTATCAGCTGGTTCCTAAGATTGCAGTTATTGCAATCTTGTTGCAAGTCCCCTTGGATGAATAATGCAAAGTTAGGATATACTAGGATATCTAGCATCATTAGTAGTCTCACTGAATAAGCAGTAATTCCATACCAGGGATGCAACAGTTCTTTGTGAGAGACACAAAAGCATAAAAGGCAGTTAAATTTCATCATTTAGTCTGTTTTCCCAAGGTAAAAGTTGTGGTAAAGTTCATTTGAAAATACAAGTCACAATCTTTGTCTTGGATAAGACTTCACATGCAATTTTACCAATGGCCCTGAGTTTCTGTACACTCTGATGAAAATTTGTTTAAAGTGTCATACCGTGAAATGCAATGCAGGATTCCTGAAACAGCATTTAATTCTTAAAAAGCAATACTTTCGGAATCCCGTGACCAGTGTAGGTGTTGGTGTCTATTTTTCTGGCTGTCCCATTGTTGATGAGTGCTACAAGAGGAAAGACAGTGTCTGAATGCTAGACCATGACAGAAATTTGGAAAGGTCTGGGTACAGAGTATGCATTAGTATCACTGCATTAGTATTATTGTTGTACAGTGTCCAGATTCTTGAGACTCCTTTGTACTGGGTTGCACTGGACACTGGGCAATACGGTAGGCTGAAGCAGAGACCTTGCTTCAGAAGATGCTAATGTTCTGTTATGGTTAACTTGGCGTAAATGATTTGCATGGGTTCTGGGGCTTGATGAGTCTCATTCTCGATGCTGGTGAAGAGAGGGCCAAGGTTTTTGTCTAGGTCAATGGCAAAACTGATGTGTCAGGTGAAAATTCACTGTAAGGTACTCAGTAATCACATCCCTTTTTAGCCAGTGACAGAATTTAGTAATGAGTGCAGGCTCATTCCCTCTGATTCAAGCAGCTATTCATGTGCAAAGCTCAAGGGTGTACTCATCTTCTAATTAACTCTTGTTTTAGGAACATGAGATGTTCACCTGCTTCATTGTCATTGGACTATATTTACATGGACTTAGCAGTGGCAGTTTGACAGTGCTTGGATTTAAACTTGTGACCTTCTGATCAGTAGTCAAATTACCACTGAGCTACCACTGCCCACTACCACTGGACTACTGGAATAAATAGGTCGACACACTGGTCACATGATTGCACGATATCACCAGTGACCATCTAAGTACCTTCTCTTCCTAGTGAGCAGCACGATGAGATGGCTTATTCTTGATCACTTGAGAAGCAAAGTATGGTGAGTAATAGAAAACCTTGGCACTTGGAAGTACTTGCATCACACTGTCAGGATGGGAAATGAGTAGCCTGTTAAGTGATGTGGGTGCTGCCATGGTGGTACTGGAAGTCATTTGTGGAAGCTTGTTGGCGAAGCTTTGTACTATAGAATGGATAGTGGAGTTTTGCTCTTGCTTTTTGCTCAATATACAACCTTGAGCAGAGGGTGATTGGTGGAATTTGCTAAATCCTGCTGCATCCATATTTTCAGCAAAGAATTCTGTCATGAGCGGACATACAGATGTAAGTGCAGGTTTTCTGGTTTTATTAAAACCAATACAGTAGACAAACTCAGAAAGACAGGCAGATAAAAAAAGACATGGAATCTGACACAATACTGGAGCTAGACTTCACAAAGTGAAACAGTGAGAATCCGGGTTTGAAGTGTGCATCAGGTCTGGGATCATGCAGGACTCAACCAAAGTCATGTCAGTGGGCAGTTTTTACTTTTATGTGGGTAGGAGCGTGATGCTCGCAGGACAAATAAAGGATATAATTCATTTGTTTATACTGATTGAAAATGTCCAGTAAGTTGATTTCCATTCCGCCGGCAGAATGAAATGCCAGAGAACTGTGAGAAAGGATTAGCATAAGAGTGTATTGGCTGCTTGTGCAGCACTGCATGAAGCATTTATTGCATATATTCTTTCATGTTCAGTAACTGCTTTTGTTTAGAAGCATTACAATCAAAATACACAATTAATTTTCCAGTATAAATATCAGAAATCTATACAGACACAAGTACAAAAAGTACATTTGTCTTGATTAGGTTCCATTGCAGAAATGAATCCCTTACATGAATGTTTACAGAAAGCAATGTACAATTAAGAATTGCTTAAGTTAAGACTTGAAATGAAGGCCTAGATCCTACTCCTACTTAGTTAAGCCCAAACAGAAGAATACCAATTGGTCCAAAAGCTACATGTCAGGCGGCAGATATGGATGTAAATGCAGGTACACAACAGCTTTATTCTGAAAGCTTCCAACAAGATCCAATGCATGAGGCAGAGACAAAGTTGTAGAAAAGGCAATGGTAAGGTGATGGTGTGCAAACAACACAGGCAGGACAAGGCAAGAATCAGATTCGAGAAAACAATAGCAGAGAGACTGTGACTAGATGTGCTTGGTGTGCTTGATCAGTAATCAGGTGAGGGGCCATGTGTGATGGGAATCGGAGTCCTTGGCGGTCATGTTTGTAGGCCGCATGGTATTATATTGTTGTTATTATATTGTTGTTTGTTATATGTTTGATGCAGATTCGGACGTAGACATGACACTACACTGTAGTTGTTGTTGTTGTTTTTTTTTTGTGTTCAATGCAGTGTGATACTTTAATTGTTTTTTTAAAGTTTGATACTGTATCCCACCTTTTATTCTGGGGAAAAAATTAATAGTTCTACCAGATTAAACTGTAGAGCTACTGGAATGTTGCTGTGACGTTGCTACATTGTAATTACATACATACAGTATCATTGCTAGAATACTAGACACCAAAAGCATTTGCCGGAAGCAGCATTCCATTAATTTGTCATCCTAAGTTTTGACATAAACGCAATAGCTTTAATATTTTAGTGAAGCAGAGAAAGTTTAAACTTTATGTAAAGCCAGGCAATGGTAGGTAAAGTTAACCTGGCTTGTTAGCTAAGGTTTTCTAGATAGCGTGATACTTTGGATAGCTATAAAACCCCATACAGCTTGCTTTGCTTCTTTTGTTTTGTTGTGTTTTTTTCTCTGTGATCATATCTTCAGGAATGTGTCCCTCACTGTTGTTCATTTTAGCAGTTTTGTGTAATCTTTTTTAGCAAGGTCTTATTGTGTTCTTTGGTATCTTATGTTTGTTTTTGTGGACTAAAATCCATCCATCCATTTTCTGTACCGCTTATCCTACACAGGGTTGAGCCTGGATAGATCCCAGGGGACTCGGGGCACAGGTGATACCCTAGATGGGGTGCTAACCCATCACAGGGCACATACGCACACATACACTCACACACCCATTCACACACTATGGACAATTTAGAGATGCCAATCAGCCTACAACACGTGTCTTTGGACTGGGGTACCCAGAGAAAAACCCCAAAGCGTGGGGAGAGCATGCAAACTCTGCACACACATGGCAGAGGCGGGAATCAAACCCCCAACCCTGGAGGTGCGAGACAAACGTGGTAACAACTAGGCCACCGTGCCCCCATGGACTGAAATGATTGCTTTAATTAAAAAAAAAATTAATTTGCTAGGATTTTTATACATTAATTTGTCTGTATATATGGCAATAGACAAGTTTAAACAACAGTATTACTGCAAAATTGCAGCAGAGGATTTTACAGTAATATCCTGTAAAAATACAGTTTTGCTATGATACAATTGTTATAAATATTAAGTAAGTAATTATGTACCTGGCAACACCGCTGCAAGTAAGCTGCTGTAAATTTACATGTTCAGTTTTTACAGTGTATGTTATCTGCTAACTGTCAAAATAGTCATAAATGAATTCCTTTCCATGCAAGAGCTTAATGTACTGCTAGCTGATATACACATGGGGCTAACAATGTGACTAACAATGTCTCCAGCGAGTTAACAAACATTCACTAATTAATGCACACAAAGCCTTCTGTGGAAGAGAGGGCCAGATTTGTTTTTCATTATTCTCCTTAGTGTATTGTTCGAGTAATAACATGACAAAAATATATATTTTAATTACTTTGTACAGCCCAGTAGAGGGTAAAGGAAATTTAGGTTAGGACTCAGAAAACGTTTTTATCATATTAAAACCAATAAAGTTTTACCAACTCCTCGATTGTGAAATGAATATGAGATTTCATTTGGTGCAGTTGGCCAACCATGAGAATGTTAATGTAACAGAGAGATAAAAAGTGAATACGCATAAGGTGCTGGCTTACTGTATATCTCATAATCAGTAAGTCAATAAGCAGTAAGAAGTAAGAATAAATGATTCTTGTTTTTAATAATTTATAATTATTATTAATTCTATTCCGTGTCATAACCTACCTAAGTCCATCTATGTTTGTAGGTCTCAGTGTATTCTCTATGAAGCACTGAGCATCTACAGTACACAACTTCTTCTGCTGGGTTTGTAATGAGGCATTTGCTAACCAAATAAACACAAGCCGAAAAACTCTCACACATTAAGCCCATTCAGTTCAATTTTATTTGTAGAGTAGCTTTTTGATGATGATGATGATGATGATGATGATGATTATTATTATTATTATTATTATCATTATTATTATTATTATTATGTGTCATATGTCAAAACGTACATTACCTGGAAATGTTTTTTTTTTTTTTTTCAAAGTAAAAGAAGAAAAAATATTTCTCAGATGAGAAGTCTGCTGTCACCACACATACCTGTACAGATCACATCCAAATAATATCCAAACATCATTCCATCTACAAAAGCAGTCAGCTCTTAGCATTACACCCACATCACAGGAAATAAATATAAATAAATGGTGTTTAATTATACTAATTATTTGTTATATTAAATCTGAAAAGATTTTCAATAATACTTATCCATGGTCTAATTGGTTTAGTTTTAGTTCTGGTAAGTCTTGCTGTTGACCATTCTAATAAATCCAATAAATAATAAATACGTTAAAAAAAATATCTGAAGCACCGCATTCCATAAATTTGTAGTGTTTATCAATATATATTGTCACAAAGCAATATTATCTAGCATGAAGCGAAACACTGACTCAACATTGATTACTTTGTTATAAATTATTAGTTTCATAAAAATTTTAAAATGTGATGTTTTTTTCTAGGTCAATTCATCTCACCATAGTGGTGTCTCTGAGACATAACGTTTGCTAGCTTTCCCATCAATTAAAAATGGCCAACATGTTACTGAGAGAAAATGAGTACTTCACATTCGGCATGTGTGTAAGCTCTGTACTGGGTTGCTGGGCTGTCAGTCTAGAGAACAGGGAACACAGTGCAGCACCAGGTCTGCACAGCAGCTTAGTCTGTTGCTGACTGCTTTCCTGATACAATTACAAACCTCTGGACAATTATGGAAGAGTACTCAACATTTTTATGAAAAGAATTGTGAAATTTACACAACTTAAAGGTTGATAAAAATGTAAATAAATAAATGAAATAAAAAAGTGATTCATTCTGGGAAGAAAAATACTTTATAATACAAGTCTTCATGAGAGTTCTTTAATAGTAATTCACAGTTAGCACTGTGTCAGTGGAGTATTCATAATTCATGCAGCTCAGATACATTAAACATCATCACACCTAAACATTAGGCACAAAACAAGTCCAGCTACACAGTGACATGCAAGAACCAGCAGCCAATCATGGGAGAGTGTAAGGATTGTTCTTTAATTTAGTAGGAAGCTAGTGCATCATAGTCATTCTGATTTATCTTTGTTGTGGAATTTAACCTCAGTTATATCTCCATCAGTCCATCATGTGTATTTTTTTTAGTGAAGAGAAATGATTTGTACTCTACTCTGTATTTTATCTAGGTACAGTGCCCTCTACTAATATTGGCAGCCTTGGTAAATATGAGCAAAGAAGGCTGTGAAAAATTGTCTTTATTGTTTAACCTATTGTTCTTTTGTTTAAAAAAAAAAATACTCTGCTCTCATGGATACCAAACAATTGCAAACACAACACAGGTTTATCAAAAAAAAAAAAATACCTTTGTTAAATATAGATGTGCAACAATTATTGGCACCCCTATGAATTCATATGAGAAAAAATATTGGAAGTATATTCCCATTGATTTTTTTAGTACACCTGGGTGACTAGGAACAGGAAATTGTTCAACCATGAATTCCTGTTTCACAGGGTATAAATATGAGGTAACACATAGGCCAAATTCCCTTAGTCATTCATAACAATGGGTAAGACCAAGGAATATAGCGGTGATGTGCGGCAAAAGGTTGTTGAGCTTCACAAAATGGGAAGTGGCTATAAGAAAATAGCACAAGCACTGAAAATGCCCATTTCCACCATCAGGGCAATAATTAAGAAGTTCCAGTCAACTGGAAATGTTATGAATCAACCTGGAATTGGACGTGTGTCTATATTGTCTCAAAGCACTGTGAAGAGGATGGTTCGAGTGGCCAAAAAATCTCCAAGGATCACAGCTGGAGAATTGCAGAAGTTAGTTGCGTCTTGGGGTCAGAAAGTCTCCAAAACTACAATCGGAAGTCACCTACATCACCACGAGTTGTTTGGAAGGGTTTCAAGAAAAAAGCCTCTAGTCTCATCCAATAACAAACTCAAGCCTCTTCAATTTGCCAGACACTACTGGAACTTCAAATGGGATCAGGTTCTATGGTCAGATGAAACCAAAATAGAGCTTTTTGGCAATAAACACCAGAGGTGGTTTTGGCGCACACAGAGAGGTAGCCATATGGAAAAGTACCTCATGCCCACGGTTAAATATGGTGGAGGCTCTTTAATGTTTTGTGGCTGTTTTTCTGCCAGAGGACATGGACATTTTGTTAGGATACATGGCATCATGGACTTTATCAAATATCAACAGATGTTAAATGAAAACCTGACTGCCTCTGCCAGAAAGCTTAAATGGGCCGTGGTCGGATCTTCCAGCAGGATAATGATCCAAAACATACATCAAAATCAACACAAAAATGGTTTACTGACCACAAAATCAAAGACCTGCCATGGGCATCCCAGTCCCCTGACTTGAAACCCATAGAAAACCTGTGGGGTGAACTGAAGAGGAGAGTCCACCAGCGTGGACCTCGAAATTTGAAGGATCTGGAGAGATTCTGTATGGAGAAATGGTCTCAGATCCCTTGCCATGTATTCTCCAACCTCATCAGGCATTATAGGAGAAGACTCAGAGTTATCTTGGCAAAGGGAAGTATTGACTAAACTGGTGCCAATAAATGGGAATATACTTCAAATATTTTTTCTCATATGAATTCATAGGGGTGCCAATAATTGTTGCACTCCTATATTTGACAAAGATTTTTTTTTTATAAACCTGTGTTGTGTTTGCAATTGTTTGATATCCATGAGAGCAGAGTATTTTTGTGATTTTTTTTAAGAAAAGATCAAAAGGTTGAACATCCATCTATTCATTCGTTTTCTATACCACTTATGCTTCCTGGGTTGTGCGGAACCTGGAGCCTAGCCCAGGGAGCATGGGGCACAGGCGGGGGACACCCTGGACATCACAGGGCACAATCACACACATTCACACACTATGGACACGCCAATCAGCCTACAATGCATGTTTTTGGACTGGGGGAGGAAACCAGAGTACCCGGAGGAAACCCCCGAAGCGCAAGGAGAACATGCAAACTCCGCAAAAACATGGCCATAGTGGGAATTGAACACTTGACCCTGGAGGTGTGAGGCAAACGTGCTAACTAAGCCAGCATGCCCCCTATTGATCAATAAAGACAATTTTTCACAGCCTTCTTTGCTCATATTTACCCAGGGTGCCAATATTAGTGGAGGGCTAATAGCTAGCTTACTAGTAGCTAGCTTACTAGTGGAGTAGCACATAGCCTCTGGGAAAGCCCTGTACAGTATATTCACCCGACTGTCAGCTTTGAGATTACAGCTGAGCAGCTCTTTCCATTTCAACCAGAACTTATACAGTGATTTAGCTATCTAGTTCAAATTAGGTGTACTTGGACCACATCCCAAACCATGTACTACTGTACTAAATAGTTTTCAACCCACCTTTGGTATCCTGTTTAAGCATACTACACAGTGAGCTCTCTCTCTCTCTCTCTCTCTCGCTCTCTCTCTCTCTCTCTCTCTCTCTCTGTTGAGCTACACATGGTACTCCTGAGATACCAGTGATCCTGACCCCTTCTGCTCTCCGGACCTGCCTGATCCATCCTGATGCCCTACTTCTGGTTGGAGTTCTCATTAATTGGAAATCACTCGTTGCTGCTGAGGATGGTCCCACATGATGCAGCTTGAAGATAACTGAGATTACTGAGGATGGTACCACTTAAAAACCATGAAGATGGCTTTGGACCACAATTCATATGAACAGTTTTGCTACAGTGGCTTAGGACTACAATTGCTATGGTAGCTTTAGGACTGCGATTGTCATGAACAGTTTTGCACTCAAGTCTCCATCAGTGAACAGTGGAAAGTTCAACAAAACAGACTTCATGTGAAAACTGTAATGAATTTCCTGGATACACAATTGGACTTTCTGACCATGTAGCACACAGTTATAGAAGGGATTTAATTACAGTATATAAATGCACTATCCGCTGGAAGTTGGCCACAAGGTTTCATTAAGGTTTTTGTTTCTCTTTATCAATAAATATCTTGAAATAATTGAAAGTGAAATTGAAGTGTAACTAGACTACTCAAAAATTCCAAGTAAAGCTGAAATAAAATGAGAAGGAACATCTTGAGTGCCCCTACTCAATAAATAATTTTATTAAGCGATATCATCGAGGGTGCAGAGAGCCTGGCTGAGTATTTGATAATTTTTTTTCAGACAATCCTTTCCTTTGTTATTTTGCTTGACTTCAGTAGGTTATGCTTGGAAATCTCTCATGGTTTAAATGACACTACAGCTCTCTAACCATTGAGGGCCTCTCAATCTCACACATACTGATGGAGCCAGTCTATGTGAGGCCACGCACATCAACTAAAAGCTAATTGGAAATAGCCTTCCTGAGAGGCTGGTATAATTGCTTAGTATGCTAATCATTGAAAATCTACAAATGCTAACAATTCCTCCACTGTTTAAATAATCTAGGTGCAGTGCATAATACTCAGTGACTCATAGCACAATTCAATTAATTATTTTTATGTTATTCCAATATATTGAGCAAGAATTTCAACTAGATTGAAAACAAACCATGAAGGCTATTAATCTGCAATCGTGTTTAATCATGCCAAAAAATTATGCCATGACAAGACTGTTGGTTCTGTGAGTGCTCTCCATACAGGAAAAGGTGATTCTTCGAATAACGTGAACTAAAATGTTTCATCAAACCTTTAATTTTTATTGTTTGGTGAGTCAAAACCATACCGCTTCAGTCACCATGGTGAATTGTGAAGCATTTAACCACCACACTATTCTAATTCTTCTTCTTTGTAAAATTATTTATTTATTATTAATTTCTGATGAATATATTAATAGGGGATGTGTTAATATTGACTTTCATATCCATTATACGAGAAGTTAGGACACCACACTTTTTATTTTCCAAATTACCCTCTTCTTAAGGAGGCCACTCGCCATTAAATCCATGGACTTTGATCTAGGATTACTCCCACTAGGGGAATTAAATTTTTTTACACCAGATTTTACACCATACACTGTTAATAAATGCAGAGTGTAATCCTCACACATTATCTGCCATTGTTCATTACTCTGTGTACAATATATCCAAGGTTTTATGCAAAAGATATGGATAGGGGTACATATGACTAGACCAATTCAATTAAATTCAGTTTTATTTGTATAGTGCTTTTAACAATGGACACTGTCCCAAAGCAGCTTTACAGAAATATATGAATTCAGGATATAATTTTTAAATGTATGAATTTATCCCCAATGAGCAAGCCAGAGGCGACAGTGGTAAGGAAAAACTCCCTGAGACGATATGAGGAAGAAACCTTGAGAGGAACCAGACTCAAAAGGGAACCCATCCTCATCTGGGTAACAGTAATCTCAATGATCTTTAGGCTGCACTGTGCGGGGCCATCCTCAGCAGCAGCATGTGACTTCCAATTGATGAGAACTCCAGTCAGAAGTAGGGCATTAAGATGGATCATGCAGGTCCAGAAGGGGTCGGGATCACTGGCATCTCAGGAGTATCATGTGTAGCTCGACAGACCACCATTATTAGTAAATCATTACTTAGTAATCCATTAGGTATCATCTATGTGATAGTTCTTCATCAAGTTCTAGCATCACAAATGTCCCACATTCATGATTAGCATTAAAACTACTGACAGTTAAGCATCATAACAATCAGCTGTAATGTGCAGGGTTGATAGACTCATTGAGAGCATATCCTCAGTGGAGCCAGGAGGAGGCAGAGCAACCCTCTTTGTGATGCCGGAGGGTGGATCGATGCTGTTTGCAAAGCTGGGAGATGGACACAAGGTAGCCAGGCATGATGACTGGGGAAACCTGCCAGCTGGCTGATCAGGACTGGAGTCAGGATACTCAAAGGACTGGAGATAGAGACCTCCAGAAACAGGACGCTTTGTTGGCCTTGGTCTGGGCAGCCTCCGTTCCTCCTATGTCTCCAGTCATCACTTTGCTGAAGTAGCCTGTGTTTGGCCAACTGTCAGTTATGGTTCCGCATAGAACCCCAGCCAAAGAATTTACTAGCAGAGGCTCCCCCTAGTCAACAAGAACACCCCACTCAAGAGGCTAGAAAACTCTGCTATATTTCCTGGGTGTCCTGGGCCACTAGGTATTCTGCCCATTCACGTGCTTTGCCAAGCTTTGTAATCTGTGATAACACGAATCTCACCTTTTCTCTATTATCAGGCATTGGGTTCAACACTTGCAGAAAATAGAGTTTGCATTGAAGGATTACTCCATTTGGGGAAAACTCAATGCCATTATATTCAAGTGGTGCAGCCCAGGGCATAGAGTGGAGAAAATACACTCAATCATCCTCCAGCAGGCTTACTGGAGTTTTGTTCTGCAGTGTGAGAACTCCACACAAGGCTCATAGATGTAGATGCGGCTTTAAGAACTGCGAGAGGCGCCTTTTCCGAAAAAGCCAAGTCGCTGCATCCTTTGTAAGTGAAGTCATCTGTAATGTGCAGGCTGATTATTGCAGGACAACTTATAAGTGTGTAAATAAAAGTCTGTGTCTCCAAGTCTAAAGCATGGGTCAAAATACAGGTGGGCAGAAAAACAATAAGAATAATCCATAATTGGTAATCTAGAAAACAGGCACTGGTTGAAACAGGGAAATAACTAGAAACACTAATAAACTAATCAGAAATTAGTGAAATACAAGTGCACATAATCATGATACAATAGACAGACAAGACAGGGGCAGAGACTGGACTCAAATTAAAACAAATTGCAAATGGTTATATAAACAAAACATGAATGGAACAACACACACTGAGCAGGGGAATATAACTAGGTTTTATTTAGGTTTGTTATTTTGAAACATTACATTTATGACATTGGTCAAACACCCTTACCCAGAGCAACTTACATTAATCTCATTTATACAACTGAGCAGTTGAGGGTCTTGCTCAAGGGCCCAGTAGTGGGAGCTTGGTAGTGCTGGGCTTTGAACTCATAACCATCCGTACAATAGTCCAACAGCTTAACCAGTGAACTACCCTTGCTCCACACACTTGGACGTGTGAAAAGAGTTCATAAGAGATCATAAGTCTTGACTGAGCCTAGATACCAAGGGACTACAGTAGTATCCGGAACAAGGCCATGCCCACCCACACCAAGAACAAGATATTAAAAAAGCATTTTACACAAAAATTAAGTAGCATTTCAGTAACATGGATTTTTCCCATATCTGTTCCTCTGGTGGTCTCATTCTGCTTGATTCTGATGCAACCTTTGTCCCCAGTTCAGTAGATCTTGGGACATTAGAGAAAGATATTCCAATATGAAGCATTTCAGGAAATGGAGCATTTTAGATTGTCCTCTTGCCTTCTATTATTACAAATCTAATGGTGAAGCATTCACAGCCAGTGAAATATCCCCTGAAACGTATCCTTTACAGCTTTTTTATTACGGTATATATAGTTTTGTTTGTCCGTTTGTTTTTTCTTTCTTTCTTTTTCTCAGTGATTAGCTCCTACATGACTGGAAATGCTCAACGAATCCATTTTGGTTTGTGGAAAATGCACTTTCAGACCAGTAATACTTTGTGTGTCTCATTAGACAACAATTGCAAGGCTTCTAAGGACACAAGGTCATCTGATCCCTACTGAACCTTTCTATTTCTACACTAACCCATAAAAAGGGAACACAGTGTTCCCACAGTGACTCATTAATTGGTGGTGTTTTTCAGTGCTTTAATCAATGGGTTGTTCTGGCTGGCTGCGGTTGATGGGGAAAGGAACAGTCCTTATTAAAGCCATTAAAATATATTTGATGTGTATTTTTTGTTAGATTTTTGTCACGCTTTTTCTCACACTTAAGGCAAATACCCATATACTTTAGGTTTAAGCCAGTTTCCCTCTGTCTTAAATTTCTGGAAGGATGCATGAATAAAACTGGCCTAAGGTCAGTGTTTGTTATTTGGCTACTAGACCTGAAACTTGTATAGCTCTAGAGATGTCAAATTTGTGTAGTTTGTTGCTTACTTCTATTTCTGTCTTATTTTAGGTACTACTTACCAATAGAATTACACCCACTGAGTCAAAATTATATAAATCTGGGAAATTATTTCATTAGGGTTGGTGCTCAGGCTGGTATTAATGCTAACATGATAGAATGGTATATTTCATTTTGCTGATTTTGTTTTCTTATCTAAATCTGTTCCCTGAAGAAGTGCTCAGGAAGTTTAATTACCTCGTGGTTGGTCAGGTCATTTGTACCATTTGCTAAATTTCACATTGCAGGTGATTTGTGGAGAATTAAGGAGTATGCCTCTAGACCTAACACCTGATGCATAATTATTGTATTTCCCCCCCCCAAGAATATTGCCTCTAGTTTTCACTATCTGATTGAAGCATGAATCATGTTAACATGGTCATTAGGGTTACAAAGCCACAAATTATTTCTAGATCTCAATTCATGGCAATATTCAGAAACTGTCAGTTCAGCAGTTGATTAATTGGGTTTGATAGCAGTGTTACAGTACGTGTGCTCTCAATAAATAGAGAATCATGGCAGGGGACCAAACTTTGTTAAATGGTAGTGTACAGCGGTAGTGTACAGTCTATTGCCATTTAACAACATAATGTGTTGAATAAGCATGTAATGAACCTGTACATACAATACATTGGAATACTGTGCAATAGATTTTGCATAGATAAAAGATGCAGCAATATTGCCATCTTGTGATTTATGTTAGTTGAGACACCAATTTCGCTTAGACTTAAGAAATACATCTTTAATTTTTAAAGTCTGTCTTAACAAAAGACAGAGCGTTGTTTTTTGTTTTTTTGTTGTTGTTGGTTTTTTTTTTGTTAAGAGATTGGTGGTTCTTTTTTCTGCCATTTTCAAGTTGCCTTATGAATGAAATAAACAAATAAGACAAATCTGAGAAAAATACAAATGAAGGTAATAAAAAGCAATGAAAAATATAAATGTTAATGTTAAATAGAACACAAAGCAAGGCAAAGCAAGTGCAGTTTAAATGAGCAATACTAAGTAGAATATTATTCAAGAAATAATATATATATATATTTTTTTTTTTGGCAAAAAGATAAAAATACATAATAATAAAAATGCAGTACTGTCCCTGAGAGCTAAAAACACATGCTTTACTTTATGCTTGTTGAACTGGAAAGTTCTCAGTCTTAATATAAAAATGTCTAATGTTGTGGCATGTCTGAGGCTGTGTGACAGTTGGTCCTATTTCAACAGAGTAAAAGCTAAAAGCAGCTTCTCCACACTTATTTACCTTTAGCATGACTAACTGGCTACTTCTGAATGACCTGAGTATCCTGGTATACTCATATTGCTTGAGTATATCTGTCAGGTATGTTGGTCCTAATCCATTTATTCAATTTAAATATGAGAAGGAGTTGTTGTTGTTTTTTTTTAAAGTTCTGTAAGACACCGGGAGCCGATTACAGTAGTCAGTCCAACTAGAAATAGTAGGGTTGATTTCCTTTGAGACACATCAAGCCAGCCAACAGCATCTTTTTGAACTGCTGCTCATGAAAATCTTTCATTTTGGCTATATTTTTGAGATAACAGAATGCTGACGTAGTTATTTCTCTGATATGACTGCTAAAACAGAGATCAGGGTCAATTAAAGGACCAAGGTTACAGACTTGTTCTTTAGATTTAAAGACAGTGGAGTTGCGATAAGCAGCAAGTCTGCATCTCACATCTTTGTTTTCAAATTAAATGATGTCTGTTTTATCTTTGTTCAGCTGTAGGAAGTTTTGGCACATCCATTTGGTAATATCTTCAAGGCGTTGACAATATGACTCAGTGGAACATAAACCTGAGTGTCATCTGCATAGCTGTGGTAAGATATTACATAGTTTTGTAGGATGTGGCCAAGTGGAACCATGAATAAATTGAATAATTGGGTTGTCCCAGCATTATCCAAGCATTTTGTATTCCCAGATAGACAGGCAAAGTTTTCCTTACCATAACTATTGTGTACTGTTCTTGGATTGCTAACATAACCAGAGCCATTGGCTTGCATGGCTAGAGCCATATCCCCTGTAGTTCTTGCCTGGTCTCCCACTGAATCTAAGCAGGGTTGAGCCTGGCCAGTACCTGGTTGGGAGACCTCCTGGGGGAAAACTAAGGTTGCTGCTGGAAGTGGTATTAGGGAGGCCAGTAGGTGGTACTCTCCCTGTGGTCTATGTGGGTCCTAATGCCCCATATAGTCATATGCAGACAGCACACCATGGCATCTTCCTCCCTAAGCAGATCTGCTTTCCCTAAAGAACATAAAGATTTGTCCAGATTAGTCCACAAAACACTCCTGAACTCAAGTGCCTATAATAAACAGTCCTTGTATGGTGGAAGTTGTTCTGCAAATGTTATGTATGTCATCAACAGAATCTGGTGCAATTCCAAAATAATAAAAACAAGCATTTGGGACAATCCTCAAGATTTCATTAATTTATACCTGTGTTCAGAGCATTGCTATCAAAATGTGTTGCTATGCAATAATAGTGGCGATGAGTGACAAAATTGCACAGCCCTTACTCACCCAAAAGCTTGTACTAAGTATGTGAAAAATAGAGATTAAATAGACAAATCATTAAATTAAATTTTAAACATCACTTTCCACTCTGAGATGAATGAAGCTCATAATCATTTCCTCAATCCCACCGAAGAACAAATGGCATAAGATCACACTGGCAAATTGAAGTGATATAACATTGCAAAATTGGATGACATCCATACAGAACCATGTGTAGGCGATAAACATTAAATAGGTAACTGATCACACTTAGGCCATGTAATGGACCATCATTGGCTTTAACGTTCATCTTTCAAGTCTTGCCTTGCCTTTCTTAAAAAATAAATAAATAAAAAAATTAGGGGGAAAAAAAAAAAAAAAAAAACATTCAATGTGATTGGACCTTGCAACTAATCATACGGGGTTTTGAGACTGCAGTTGGCTTTGCCAAAGCACAGAGGAAGTGTGCACAGAGGGCACATAAGCACCCATTTGGAACCTAAAATGAGAAATGGGACATCCCGTACCTTCACAGCCCAAAGGAAAAACAGAAATGAGGACTGCAAGGCTATAAGCAGGCCATTTGGGAAAGGGCCCTACATGCTTTTCTAGCACTAACACTGTTCAGGAGTTGTTGCTGGGGAGACACTACTGTTAATCAGTATGTGATCTGACATATCAGTACGGTTCTGATTAATTATAAGTAAATCATAGTTAAGGATATATGTTAACTGCTAATGTGATTAGCAGGAATTATTCATGAAAATGACCTTGTAATACATTTAAAGCACATTATCTTATTTATCAGTACTGTATATCAGTTGTTCTTACTGTTGTCTAATTTTCTTTGTGATTTTCTATGTGGCTAGAAAAACCTAGCAACATTGAAAGTGTTAACTCCACACACAAAAAAAAACAAAAAAACAACCCACAATAAATTGAATGGATCACCAAGAAAATCAAGCAGCCACAAAGGACGATGTTTCCTGTGTAGTTTTTGAACTTTGGTCACTGACATACAGGTGCATCTCAATAAATTAGAATGTCATGGAAAAGTTCATTTATTTCAGTAATTCAACTCAAATTGTGATGATTTTGGCTCACGTTTAACAAAAACCCACCAATTCACTATCTCAACAAATTAGAATACTTCATAAGACCAATAAAAAACATTTTTAGTGAATTGTTGGCCTTCTGGAAAGTATGTTCATTTACTGTACATGTACTCAATACTTGGTAGGGGCTCCTTTTGCTTTAATTACCGCCTCAATTCGGCGTGGCATGGAGGTGATCAGTTTGTGGCACTGCTGAGGTGGTATGGAAGCCCAGGTTTCTTTGACAGTGGCCTTCAGCTCATCTGCATTTTTTGGTCTCTTGTTTCTCATTTTCCTCTTGACAATACCCCATAGATTCTCTATGGGGTTCAGGTGTGGTGAGTTTGCTGGCCAGTCAAGCACACCAACACCATGGTCATTTAACCAACTTTTGGTGCTTTTGGCAGTGTGGGCAGGTGCCAAATCCTGCTGGAAAATGAAATCAGCATCTTCAAAAAGCTGGTCAGCAGAAGGAAGCATGAAGTGCTCCAAAATTTCTTGGTAAACGGGTGCAGTGACTTTGGTTTTCAAAAAACACAATGGACCAACACCAGCAGATGACATTGCACCCCAAATCGTCACAGACTGTGGAAATTTAACACTGGACTTCAAGCAACTTGGGCTATGAGCTTCTCCACCCTTCCTCCAGACTCTAGGACCTTGGTTTCCAAATGAAATACAAAACTTGCTCTTATCTGAAAAGAGGACTTTGGACCACTGGGCAACAGTCCAGTTCTTCTTCTCCTTAGCCCAGGTAAGATGCCTCTGACGTTGTCTGTGGTTCAGGAGTGGCTTAACAAGAGGAATACGACAACTGTAGCCAAATTCCTTGACACGTCTGTGTGTGGTGGCTCTTGATGCCTTGACCCCAGCCTCAGTCCATTCCTTGTGAAGTTCACTCAAATTCTTGAATCGATTTTGCTTGACAATCCTCATAAGGCTGCGGTTCTCTCGGTTGGTTGTGCATCTTTTTCTTCCACACTTTTTCCTTCCAGTCAACTTTCTGTTAACATGCTTGGATACAGCACTCTGTGAACAGCCAGCTTCTTTGGCAATGAATGTTTGTGGCTTACCCTCCTTGTGAAGGGTGTCAATGATTGTCTTCTGGACAACTGTCAGATCAGCAGTCTTCCCCATGATTGTGTAACCTACTGAACCAAACTGAGAGACCATTTTGAAGGCTCAGGAAACCTTTGCAGGTGTTTTGAGTTGATTAGCTGATTGGCATGTCACCATATTCTAATTTGTTGAGATAGTGAATTGGTGGGTTTTTGTTAAATGTGAGCCAAAATCATCACAATTAAAAGAACCAAAGACTTAAACTACTTCAGTCTGTGTGCACTGAATTTATTTAATACACGAGTTTCACAATTTGAGTTGAATTACTGAAATAAATGAACTTTTCCATGACATTATAATTTATTGAGATGCACCTGTATGGTAAATCTCCATCCCTAAACCCCATAGGGTTTAGCCAGTTTGTTGGTTTCTTTTCATGCATTTAAATATTGGTAAGACAGACTATATCTCTTTAAGGTCGCAAAACTCTGGATTTCTGATAATACCGAAGAAATCAAAGTCTACTAAAGGGGGTAGAGCTTTTTCACATTTAGCTCCTAAACTCTGGAATAGCCTTCCTGATAATGTTCGGGGTTCAGACACACTCTCTCAGTTTAAATCCAGATTAAAGACACATTTCTTTGGCCTAGCATTCACCTAACCACATCTTCTGTCATCGTTGATAAAATGATAGCAAATGCACATGCTCATTTTGCCTGACATACAATGAACAGCAACCACGCTAATCCTTTTCCATCTGTTTCCTAATCAGTGAACGTGCCAGCTCCAGTTCGGAACCAGCCTCTAAGAAGATTCCAGATGACGCCAACGCCTGCGAAGATTTTGGAAGATACCAACATCAAATCATCACATCACAAGTTCTACGCGTGTTGCTCCTGGGATGGCAATGGGCCTGACCCATTCTGCTCTCTGAGCCGGCCTGGTCCGTCCTGGTGCCCTGCTTCTGGAGTTCTCATCGCTGGGGGTCGCTCGCTGTTGCTGAGGATGGGCCCATATGGACAGCTTCCACAAACAATTCACAAACAGGCTTTGCGCTCGGGTCTCCATCAGTGGACAGTTCATTATTTCAGCAAAATAGATTTCATGTTGAGACTGTGGTGAATCTCCTGACTACACAGTTGCACTTCATGTATCATACAGTTATAGAAGGGATTTACTTATAATTACATTATCCAGTGTCACCCAGATGAGGATGGGTTCCCTTTTGAGTCTGGTTCCTCTCAAAGTTTCTTCCTCATGTCGTCTCAGGGAGTTTTTCCTCGCCACCGTCGCCACTGGCTGCTCATTGGGGATAAATTTATCGATTTAAAATTTAGATCCAAAATTTATGTATCTCTGTAAAGCTGCTTTGTGACGATGTCTATTGTTAAAAGCGCTATACAAATAAAATTGAATTGAATCGAAATTGAATTGAATATATCAATGTACAAACAGGAAAGAATAGAAAACTTTTGTGGAAGAAGGAACACTTTACAAAAGTACTTAAGCTGAATATAAAAAACAATTATTAGCAAATGTGTTTATGGAAAACTCCTTACTTGTATACAACAGGAGGCACTGTTGTTCCATGGAGAAAAGGTTTCAAGAGTTTTGGGTGATGATATTGTAGGGACACAACTAGGTTTTATCCTATAAAATTACACTGTAAAAAGCACATTTGCTAATAAGTGTTCTTTATATTCTGTGTATTTCTGTTGTAGGGTTATTTAAATTTTTGTACTTGTGAAAAGGACATTTCCATTTGGTTTCTTAGGTTGAAGTTAGGGGAAGGTATAGCATTGCTTATCAACAATAATAACAAAGTCAATGGAAATACCATACAAATATAGATCAAGAAGTGTCTGTATTCTGACAGTGAAGTTGGGTTACAGCCTGGAAACCATAATGATGGACTACACTGTCTATAATAGGAACTACAAAAGTCCATCCCAGGCAGTTTGGGTTCTTTTCAAATGTTGGTAATTTTCCATTCATCCATCCAGCTTATCCGACACAGGGTCACGGGGAACCTGGAGCCTATCCCAGGGAACTCGGGGCACAAGGCGGGGGACACCCTGGACGGGATGCCTACCCATCGCAGGGCACAATCACACACCCTTTCACACACTATGGACAATTTGAAAATGCCAATCAGCCTACAACGCATGTATTTGGACTGGGGGAGGAAACTGAAGTATGCTGGTGATTTTATCCATTTATATTCATTTGATTTTCCTTTCTTGATTCTGTTTCATTCTTCCTTATTCATGTTCCTCCCCCAGTCCAAAGACCCCACTTTATCCAACAACCTATTGGCCATTGAATACCAGTCACTTTAACCACTCCCATCAGTAACAAAAGCACAAGGAGTGTATTCATATTGCAAATCTGATCCAGCCAGTGTACTAAATTTCAACATTCATATTAGCAGACTGAAAATGCATGGCATTAGAAGTGCTGCACTGGAAGAATATGCAGTGTTCAGGTTGACATTTTAAAAAAGAATCAGCAAGGGGGTGTGTGTGGTATTTTGTAATTGCAATAAAATTGCAGCAATTAATTCAGGTACATTTAACCCGTAATTTCAGCATTACCTCCTGTGCACCGCAGCTTTCTTGGGCTCCTTGAAACACAAGAAAGGAAAATTCTGATTATAGGGAATTTAAGCATGACATCACTGCAGGAAATAAATAACCTAATTTCTCTACATCTTGGAACTAAAGAGCACTCAGAGGGCACTGGGTTCCAGTTTAAAGATGCATTGTGGTAAGGCAATGAGGGAGGCAGCAGACAGTATTCCCATATGATTACTGTCATTAAATCCCAGTATGCACCTGCAAACATAAATCATAAATGTGTACACAGTAACCACGCAATAATCTTTAGAATCTCTCTAGGCACCAAAGTAGTTAGCTGGGTTTATTTTGCTTCAAAATAAGAGCCGTGGTACTTATTTAGCTTGTCAATCTTAACAGCATGAACAGTCCGTGATTCCAGGATCTTTATTTCACTTCCCTACCTCAGCTGGTATGAACTATTCACCTCTGAGTCACTTCAAGGCTCCAGTTTCTTGATTCTTAGTTCTTGTGTCCCTGTTGTCCACTGATTCCTTAACTCCTTCCAGTGCAGTCTAGCCACAAAGTCAACCTTCCTTATGATTCTCCACTACTCACCAGAACCACAATCCACTTCTAGAAGAGAGGCAATGAGTTAAATCCAATTTTGTAAACAGGGCATGAGTGACCATGATGGAATCAGCCCTTCATATGCCCTGAAAAATGTCAATTATAGAAAATGTAGATTTATAGATGCCTACCAAAAACAGTTAATTATACAGTATATAGTTGCTGGTGTGCAAACAAACTTCGTGGGTTTTTGCAAGCTGCCTATTTTACCTCCTCTGGCATTCAGGGACTCATAGTTCTTCTATACATTTAAGAAGTGTCCCCAGGCCTCAAGGAGAGGAACATAGACAACAGGCAAATAAGAGACTTCCAGTATGTGGGAATAAAGTGGATTTTTAGACCCTCAGAGCATTTATCAGAGTAGCAGGAGATGATCGGTACTTGTTTAGGAGTATTGTGTAAAACTTACTCTGTGTTGAGTCTTTTGCTTTTGCATTATTTGAAGCACTGCCTATGAAGAAAATGGTGATTTGTGTGCATGCATGTGGATGTTTATGTGTATTATCCATTTGTGTGTGTGTTTATGTACCTGTCTTTATTTCACTGCATTTAAACTCTATTTTCTCATATTCTGTCTAGGACCGAGAAGAATTTTAGATAGTGGATTAACAATGCATGCCAGTTTTGGGCGAGGATTGAAGCTTACCGACAACAAATACAAACGCCCCATCGCACACATGCATCACAAGTTATGGCAACTTAAAGACTATTAAAATATTCAAATTAAGGTTGGAAAACACCGCACTAGTTAGGTGTTTGAATGGACTTGGTATACTTAGAATGTGCAACGACAGAAAATAAACATGGTTAGCCTGCGACAGAGAGACTCAGACACTCATACAATAATACACTGTCCAACCAAGACAAATACAGTCTAACTTTGGAGACCAAAATAGACTGAAGACACTCATACACATAGATTCTTACACACACTTCCTAAATGGAAAAAAAAAGAGAGAAAACACAAACACACAGGCACATTTGTATGCAGGTAAAGCAAAAATGACCCAACTAACACACTCTTACACAGAACGACAAATAAACACATCCATGGGGCCCTAACTTCACCCCACACTCATGGCAAGGAGGAAGTATCAGTGTAGTATAATCTGCTTCCTAACTTGACAATTTCAAGAAAAAAATACCTCTCTCTTTCACAGACACGTACACACAAGTCTACTCAGTCGTGGGAGACTACTTGTCGAGTTAGTCAGGGTACAATGTGTCACTGGGTTAATACCTGCTTGTGCTCGTTTCTTGGCCAACCTAATCCTGATAGTAAAAAGAATACCTCCGATCTGTTTAACGTTTAAATCTTATCTTAAGGCTGTTACTTTCCCAGTTACACTCCTAAGCTTCTGGTCTGTTTTCTTTCCTTCTAAATGTACGTACAGTCTAGCTGTTGTTTTTGAGGTTGGAGAAATGAGCAGTGAGTCAGTACAAAATGGCTGTACTAGCTCACACTAACTAAGTGTGGTTTGGAAAACGGCCTTCATTTCTCAAAGTAGAGAAGCAATTACATGAATTCAGGCATGAATGCCTAACAAAAACTGTGAATGCCTAAAAAACTTTTATAAAACGTTTTTTTTTTTAATGAAAAGCTAGTGTAATTTATACAGCTGCACATCTGAGCAGAGCAGTGGAGGCAAAACAGAGTAAGCTTGGCCTTAAATATAGAACATCTTGATCAAGCCAGACATCTTGATCAAATTTATCCCAAACACATCAATCTCCTTAAATTTCTCTTGACCTTACGATACTTATTATTCAAATGAAATAATTCAACGCCCCCCCTCCCCCTCCTTTTTTTTTTTTTTTTTCTTACATACCTCATTCAGTACATGGGAAAACAGCCTGTGTTGCTTTTAATTAGCTAGCTGGCATGTACTGCACACTTCCTGTAGTCAGGCACTTCAGAGCTAACAATTAACACCATCAGCTTTCATTTTAAGTATGTAATCTATGTGGTGAGTTTATCCTACCCCCCTCTGTTTCATAGAAAGTGTTTGCACCTTTTGTTATTGTGACTTGGTTTGCTGGAATGCAACCTGACACAATCTAATATTTCTCCAGCAGAGGGGGAATTCAAAGCTACTGAGTGTGTATTTGTTTTTGTAGGAACTATGCATTATACAGCATGAACTGTTTGAATTCACATCTGTCTGAGAAGCACAGCTGGCAACAATTCATCATGACATACGGTCCACTGACTCAGTGACTGCCAGTAGAAGCAAATTATGCAACATCTGTGTGATATTTACTTACTTTCTCTGTCTGCACTTTTACATATTCTTTAAGGCTAGGTTTTGTAAAGGTTTTGGAATTTTGCCCCCAGTGATAGAAAAACACTAGTTCAAGCTACTTCTGGAAGTACATTTTGTATCATGGGTTGTGCTGTGCTCTATGTGCTCTTCCATTTAGAACAAATATAAAGCTGCTGACCTGACCTGAGAAAGGAAAAACAGAAAAACTACTTCAGACACAATGTAAACTGTATAATAATGCTATAGAAAGCTATAACATACCTTAAAAACTGAACAAAAAGCTAAAGACAGGCAAATCTTTTCAGGCATACAAGACCTGCTGCTATCTACTTGAATGGAAAGAAACCCATATATCAGAAATGGCTCAACAAGATAACAAGCTGTTAAAACCTCACAAAATGGTCTAAATAATTTTTCAGGTTGCTCAGGCTATCTGCGCATCCGTCAGTGTACAATCTGATTGGCCAGACTTTATTGCTAACGGCTTTACGAACGTGGTGATTTGTTCTTTGTACTGAGGGACGGTACTAGCGTAATATGTCCACCATGCTGAGCTTTATATATTGCCACATCTTTATTTCAACCATTTTATTTCTACTCATACTGTATCTGTTATATCCAGCACTTATAGCCAATAGATTAAGCTAGCTTTTGAGGTGCCAAACATTATTCCACACAACTATTTATGGTGTAAATAAAATTTTAACGGGTATTTGGAGATCAAAACAGTCTATACACAGATTTTATCTACAGGGTGTCCCAAAAGTCTCCATACATAGGGGAAATTAACACTTTTTCAATTTTCATTCTTATATATATATATATATATATATATATATATATATATATATATATATATATATATATATATATATATATATATATATATATATATATATATATATTTGCAAGCAAGGATGGATCGTGGCTCACCACTTTGTGAGAGAATTGTCAGTCAGTTCAGAATGAATATGCTCAACGCAAGATTGCAAAGGATTTAGGTCTTTCACCATCTACAGTGTACAATATTGTGAAAAGATTCAAGGAATCCGGAGAAATCTCACTGTATAAAGGGCAAGGCCGGAAACCACTGTCGAATGTGCGTGATCTTCGAGCCCTCAGATGGCATTATCTGAAAAATCGTCATGCTACTGTGATAAATATAACCACATGGGCTCGGGAGTACTTCGGAAAACCACTGGCACTTAACACAGTCTGCCGCTGCATCCAGAAATGCAACTCGAAACTCTATTACACAAGGAGGAAGCCACACATCAACTCCATGCAGAAACGCCGCCAAGTTCTCTGGGCCCGTACTCATCTCAGATGGTCTGAAAGGCAGTGGAAATGTGTGCTGCGGTCAGATGAGTCCACGTTTCAGCTTGTTTTCGGGAAAAACGGACGTTGAGTTTTCCGTTCCAAAGGTAAAAAGACCAACCAGACTGTTATAAGCAAACGGTGCAAAAGCCAGCATCTGTGATGGTATGGGGGTGCATCAGTGCCCACAGCATGGGTGACTTGCATATGTGTGAAGGTACCATTGACATGAAGGTGTATATTGGGATTTTAGAGAGACATATGTGCCATCAAGGCAACTTTTCCCAGGAAGTCCATGGTTATTTCAGCAGGACAATGCCAGGCAACATTCTGCACATGCTACAACAGCATGGTTTCGTAGAAACAGAGTGCGTGTGCTTGACTGGCCTGCCATCAGTCCAGATCTGTCTCCTATGGCGCATCATGAAGAGGAGAATCAGACAATTGCGACCAAGGACTGTTGAGCAGCTGAAGTCTTGTATCAAGACTAATATATATATATATATATATATATATATATATATATATATATATATATATATATATATATATATATATATACTTTTTTTATTATTATTATTTTTATTTAATTTTTTTCAGAAAGTCTTTGAGAAAAGAGGGACATATTGAAATCATTCTCATAGCTGGATCGGGAAGCTGTCGCAAGGTGGCGATGGACTTCAACAGGAAACATGGCGAGTACATCACACATGACACTGTTGCCGAACTTATTAACAAATTCAAAAGACTGGAAGTGTTGCACACCAACCAAGAAGTGGACATCCATGAATATCCACTGACAAAGGCACAACCGACATGTTGCTGGGAAACATCGTCCCCTATGTATGGACACCCTGTATTTTATATGGCAAGTGATTGAAGATCATTCATACAATATTACTGTCCTGACTACATGGAACTACAATCAAACATGTACTACAATCTGTTGTGAGTGGAAATTTTACATATAAATAGAGCATATAAGGATAGCAAAAAACACTACAAGGAAAAGGATAAAGGGTCTGTGTTTTTCAAGGCAATGACCTGCAGCTTGTCAACTGAAAGCAGGGGTGGAAAAAGGAGTTATTGTAGAACCTGATGAGGAAAACACAGACTCACAGCCCCAATTTCAGGCCACAATTTCAAAAGTTTCTTCTCAGAGGAGAACCAGTATCTGTGAGTTCAGATAAAGAGACCGCAAAAGTAATCTACACATCAGCTTCCAGACACCGAAACACACACATAGAGTAATGACACAACACTGAAGAAATGACACTTTGCTACAATGTAAAGTAGTGAGTGTACAGCTTGTATAACAGTGTAAATTTGCTCTCCCCTCAAAATAACTCAACACACAGCCATTAATGTCTAAACCGCTGGCAACAAAAGTGAGTACACCCCTAAGTGAAAATGTCCAAATTGGGCCCAATTAGCCATTTTCCCTCCCCAGTGTCATGTGACTCGTTAGTGTTACAAGGTCTCAGGTGTGAATGGGGAGCAGGTGTATTAAGTTTGGTGTTATCGCTCTCACACTCTCTCATACTGGTCACTGGAAGTTCAACATGGCACCTCATGGCAAAGAACTCTCTGAGGATCTGAAAAAAAGAATTGTTGCCTCTTCTAAAGATAATGCACAAGAAAGCCCATAAACAGTTTGCTGAAGACAAGCAGACTAAGGACATGGATTACTGGAACCATGTCCTGTGGTCTGATGAGACCAAAATAAACTTAGTTGGTTCAGATGGTGTCAAGCGTGTGTGGCGGCAATCAGGTGAGGAGTACAAAGACAAGTGTGTGTTGCCTACAGTCAAGCATGGTGGTGGGAGTGTCATGTTCTGGGGCTGCATGAGTGCTGCCGGCACTGGGGAGCTACAGTTCATTGAGGGAACCATGAATGCCAACATGTACTGTGACATACTGAAGCAGAGCATGATCCCTCCCTTCGGAAACTGGGCCGCAGGGCAGTATTCCAACATGATAACGACCCCAAACACACCTCCAAGATGACCACGTCAAGATCGCCAAGCATGTCTCCAGACTTAAACCCTATTGAGCATCTGTGGGGCATCCTCAAACGGAAGGTGGAGGAGAGCAAGGTCTCTGACATTCACCAGCTCTGTGATGTCGTCATGGAGGAGTGGAAGAGGACTCCAGTGGCAACCTGTGAATCTCTGGTGAACTCCATGCCCAACAGGGTTAAGGCAGTGATACAGTATAATGCATAGCTCAAGCCGAATAGTTTCATTGTTGAGCTTTTGATAGATATTAGATTTTAGCCGTCTCATCTAAGATCATGACCAGAGGTCAATGCCTTCAGGGCATCTATAAGGAAATTTATATAAACAAGGAATGTTGAGGTTTTAAGTTCCACATCCTGGATCACATCTACTGGTCACCTTCTTTAGCGTAGAGGAGGTCAAGTCCTGGTTTCAACAGCAGAATACTTTTTTTTCAGCTACCAGTGTATTGTTAAATAATGGTCATAGAACAACTTGACTGAAGTACAGTCCTGTGAAAAAGTATTTGCCCCATCCTGATTTCTTCTGTTTTTGTGTATATCCCATACTAAATAGTTTTAGATCTTCAAGCGAAATATAAAAGAAAGGCAACCTGAGTAACCGCACAATACAGTTTATAATTATTTATTTATTTTACATAAGCAAAAAAGTTATCCAACACCTGTATCCTATGTGAAAAACTTAAAATCTGGTTGTGCTATCTTTAGCAGCAATAACTGCAACCAAACGGTTCCCATAACTGGAGATCAGTCTTTCATTTACTTCTAGGACTAGGACTTACTCCTATACTTTGGATCATTGTCTTTCTGCATAATCAAGTTCCGCTTCTCCTTTAGGATTTTCTGGTAGAGAGCAGAATTCATGTTTCCCTTAATTATTGCAAGTTGCCCAGGTCCTGAAGCAGCAAAGCATCCCCACACCATCACACTTCCACCACCATGCTTGACCGTAGTATGATGTTCTTTTTTGTGGAAATCGGTGTTTGGTTTACAACAGATGTAATGGGACTCCTGTCTTCCAAACAGTTCCACTTTCGACTCATCAATCCACAGAACATTCTCCCAAAAGGTTTGAGAATCATCAAGGTGTGTTTTGGCAAAATTCAGACAAGCCTTAATGTTGTTCTGGGTTAGCAGTGGTTTTCACCTCGCCACTCTTCCAAGGATGCCATTTTTGCCCAGTGTCTTTCTGATAGTGGAGTCATGAACAGTGACCTTTATTGATGCAAGAGAGGCCTGTAGGTCCTTTGATGTTGTCCTTGGCTCTTTTGTGACTTGGTGGATGAGTAGTTGCTGTGCTCTTGGAGGAATTTTTGGAAGGTCGGTCACTTCTGGGAAGGTTCAATACTTCAGGACTACTTCCATTTGGAGATAATGGCTCTTACTGTGGTCCTTTGGAGTCCCAGAGTCTTTGAAATAGCTTTGTAACCCTTCCCAGACTGATATATTTCACCTTCTTCCTCATCATTTCTGGAATTTCTTTCAACTTTGGTATCGTGTGTTACTGGGTAAGACCTTTAAACCAACTACATGCTGTTTAAAAAGTTATATTTAAGTCTTGATTTGATTGAACAGGGTTTGCAGTAATCAGGCCTGGTTGCGTCTAGTCCAGATGAACCCCATTATGAATGCAGTTTCATAAATTTGGGGAATTAGTAACTATGGGGCAAATACATTTTCACACAGGCCCAGTTGGTATTGGATAACTTTTTTTGCGTCAATAAATAACATTATCATTTAAAAACTGTATTGTGTGTTTACTCAGGTTGCCTTTGTTTTATCTTAGATTTTGTTTTAATTTAGTATGATATACACAAAAACAGAAGACATCAGGATGGGGCAAATACTTTTTCATAGCACTGAAAGTACACAGGATGTGATTTAGTTTTTTTTCAGAGGGGTAAATAGCATGAATACATGCATGACCTTGTGACCTTGCAGAGAGCACCAACTCTTCCATCT
Source organism: Cranoglanis bouderius (assembly GCA_023630585.1). NCBI lineage: Eukaryota > Metazoa > Chordata > Actinopteri > Siluriformes > Cranoglanididae > Cranoglanis > Cranoglanis bouderius. The sequence goes on along the minus strand of CM042546.1, from coordinate 2,599,390 downwards.
AGATTGGCATTTCAAATGGTCATTGACCTAGGGTGCAGCTCAATCAACTCCCTAGGTCATGAATCAGTATATGGTGTACAAGAGTTGGGGCAATGGTAAGGACCCTGGCTCACTACACTTTGGGATACTGGTGACTCAATTTCCACCGACATGACTCATCTTGTAAAACATCACCACTGACATTTATGAACAACAGGCAGGACTGATATCTTTCTGACATTATATGTCATATAAATTTGTTAGGTTAATCACATGCGTTTCTGTCATGGTACTTCAAGCAGGATATTGACTAGCTAGTGGATTTAAAAAAAAAATCATTAAACACTTAAAAGTCATTAGACTCAAACAAACCATATGTAAACGTAAACGTCAAATAAAGTTACAGATTTTTTTTTTAGCTGAGAGGCTTCCGAAAATATGAAATCATTTCCAGTAAGGGAACATAGTGAGCACTGATGCTCCCTGGTTTTTGCGGTGCATTGTGGGATTTTTTTAGGGAGCTAACGTTCTAGTGCACTGGAAGGATTTTGTGATTGAGACAGCCCTTAAAATGGCCGACTCCCTGATCAGTGCCTTGATTACTGAACTAGGGAGCTGATTGAGACGCACCCCTACTGTCACAAAACTTGAAAAGTATGTTCATCTATGGTCCCTTTACTGTTTTACTTAACTGGAAAGAACTGGCCACTGGGGGTGCTACTGACAAAGGGTGCTTGGACCCCGCTGATCACTGTTTGCGGCTATTATTATTTATTTATTTTTCTACTGAAAAGACTACTCCTAAACAAACTAAAAAAGGGACTTTTGGTACTACAAAAATTAAGCGAAAATATGGGACAAAAACAATATTTAAATGAGGTTTGGTTGTTGTTGTTGTTGTTGTTTTTTGCAGGAAAAGGTTTGTACCCCACGACTAGTTTACTAGCTTTCATACTTCATTCAAGCACAGTCTCCAGGGTTGAGAAGACTTCAGATATGTTGGGAGTTCAATAAATGGGAATAGCAGAGCTGGACTGTGGCAGAAGGATTTAAGGTCCCCCTTAATATGTAGATGCATATTTCATAGAAAAATGATGATAGCATATTGAATAAGCCAGTATGAAGCAATAAGACAGTATGCCTACACTAATACTAACAGCATCCTGCAAAAAGAAAACAACAAAATGAATAGTGTAAAAATGACAGTTGTTTTATTCAATGCTTGTTAGTTTCAGAAATTCAGAAAACCATTAAATCACCACAGATGTTACTGGATCGTAAGGTAGTGTTTGCTCTTCTGCTGTAAAGCCCATTTTAAGCCAGACACGATAAATGTGGAATGAGCACCTCAGGGGCAATACTTCTAAGCTCCCATGATAATCAATGTGGCATTTTATGCCAGATGCATTGATGCTTGTGACAAGTTCAATTTCTTGCTTCAGTTCTATTTGAGAAGTTTGCCAGTGTGCACTATAACACTAAGGTTACAGGTTGAAATATATCTCATGTGCTGTTTAAATTATTGTCATTTCACCACCTAACAGTATTTAATATTTTATCAGCAATACTTTTTCACTTTAAACACAAAAACTGATGCTGCTCTCACCTCTGGTTGGAGGCTTGAAATTTTCCACAGTTTAAAATGCCATCGTGTAATTTGTATGGGCTAAATTTGCATATTGAATCTAGGGGACTAGATATTGAATCTAGTCTCTTATATTTTATGACACAATAGGATTTGTATGCAACGTGTTTGTGGGTTGACCTCCTCCTCGGTGATAAATCTCGAATGTAGCACAACCCTGCAGTTTTTACACTTGAATTAAGTGGTTGCTTACTTGAATTAATCCTCCTAAAATACAGTGTTTAATCGCAACAAACGATTTTAATAATGCTGTTGAATGTTTCACTCTACAAAACAAAAAATGCTTGTTCTTTAAATGGCTCTTAATGACTCTCCTGCTGTGTGTTAAAACAAAGTGTGAAGGCCATAATGCATCCACACTCACTGCATATGCTCCAGAAGAAGCTAAACTAAGGCGATCATGACAGAGATTGTTGCCAGGCAACAGCTCAGCTGTTATACAACAGCATTAAGTACTAGTAGACACAAGAACGCAAAGCTTATAAAAGCTATGAAAGCTTTTATAAGTGGCCCCAGGTGCCCATGGCTTCATGTAAAAATTATTAAGTGCAAATACAGTATGTTCCACATTCAATCTACCTCCACTGCCTCTTAATCTTTGTCTATTTCTCAATCTTCCCCTGACTTCAGCTCTTTAAAGCAAGGATTCTCATCAACCTAAATAATTTGCCTCATCAAATTTGTCTCATTATTGGAAACTAAATGACATATTTTAGTGTGGTTTGTTACACCGTGTAGAATAATATTAGGCCTATTGTTAAATGTCTAATGAAAAAAAAAAACACAAGAAAATGAATGATCAGCCACTACATTAGAAGCATAAGACATAATTACACAATTACATTACACAACGTGGTCACAAATGGCAAAAATTATTTTCAAGGCCTTGTGAAACAGCAGGGTCCATACAAAATGATGTTATCTTCCACAGCTCTGCTAGATTTCATGCAATATCAAGGCAATATCAAGTTAAATGAAGCCAGCATGCTACATATATGACTTTAAGCTGATTTATGAAAAATAAAACAGCAACATAGAATTCTGAGAGTTATTTTTTCTGTCAGTTTTATCTTTGCCTGTCAGCTCTGTCCTAGACTGGATACTTTAAACAGAATTATTAAATTATCATTATTAGAAACATAATTTGAAGCACAAACCAAAATATCACACAGAGCTGTGGAGAGGTATCATAAAGAACGTTCTCATCATGTTTTTTTGTGTGTGCACAATGTACTAAACTGTAATATTTTAATCTGGCCTGGAGATGGACACAATTTACTTTGTTCATGCTTTCAGATTTTGTATTTTAAGTTCTGTGCCCATGTTTTGGTTAAATCGTGCTCTCCTCTAAAGATATTAGTGATGAAGCACTCTGGTAGTGCACACTGTAGTATACAATGAAATTAATATATCATATATATTTATATATTACACTGTTTTATTATTATAATATCATTCATCATAGAGTAGAACCTGGGTGGCAGTGAGCAGACCATCAGTTTAACCTTTTCTTCACTTTGCTAGTAAATTAGTGTCAGGTATTGGAGTCAGAGGCAGATGCAAGTGCAGATGACTATTTAATATGTGCAACACATGAAAACAAACACTAGGAATATGAACAAAAAGTATGGAAACACATAAAAACATGAAGTAAGGACGACAAACACTAGACTATGAGTGCCACAAGTGTCAGAACTTAAATATTACTGTTCATTAGACTTGAACGTGACTCAGGTGCACTTGATGTGCTGGGGCTGATGGGTAATGTAGTCCAATGCCGCTTTTGGCACTGACAATTAGTACGTTTCAAAAAACCTTGCTGCTTCTGGCAGGAGGTTCAGATTTGGCCGTAGTTAGATTGTTCAAGACCATATTATCTTAAAAAAAAAGCAAAAAAAAAAAAAAAACAGCACAAATACTTTAAACTGGAGCAACTTCGCAAAGATAGTAAAATGGATACGGTACAAGTGCAGTATTATGGCAGTAAAATGGATGCCTCACAACTGCAGTAATACTACAGTACTACATTTTACTGTATATGTACTACTAAAACAGACTTTTTAAAAAATGAAATGCTACATTTTTTAGTAAGGGTAATGCTGAACTTGATTTGAGCCATCAAATTGTGTCAAGTCATACGTTGTAATTTAAAACAGCCTTTTGTCTCACTTGAAGTGTGCCTTATCGATTTAGCCTGTCATAGAAGGTTTTCTGTGGTACCATGCTTACTTCACATTTGTTTAGAAATCAGAAAAGATGTTGAGTGCTCATGTTAGGTCACAGTATTGTGTAGATTTCGGTTTTAACCATGATGTGGACATCTGATGATGAAATGAGTAAGGCGAGATGAGTGTGGTTCATGAAACTTGCATTGGCCAGGCTAAAACTTTGCCTGCATCAGCTTTTCCTACAAAGCCAAAAATGGACCAGCATCCACCTACCTTAAAGCACTTATCACACCTCGCACTGCGCCACGCTCCCTCTGATCCTCTAGCATCTCTCAGTTGGACCCGCCATCTCTCAGGGTACAAAGAAGGCATGCATCAAGGCTCTTCTCTGTTCTGGCACCTTGATGCTGGAATGAACTTCCCCTGGATGTCTGAACAGCCGAGTCACTGGCAGTCTTCAAATGACGTCTAAAGACCTACCTCTTCATGAAGTACTCAAATTAGTGCTTTGTTATTGAAAAACACTGTACTGTTTGTGTTTTTTCAAACTATACTAACCTCCCGAATAAGGTTTTTAGACTGATAGTACTCTTAGTCCCTAACCTAGTGAACCAGTATGAGGATGTATATATTGGTAGAGACTTCAAAGCACTTCTGTAAGTCACTCTGGATAAGGGCATCTGCCATATGGCATTAATGTAGATGTAGATGGTGGCAGTGGTGGAGAGCAGTCAAATGTTGTGTCCGATCATGCAGATAATGCAATGCCTCACTTATCTAAACCTGCAGGCTAAATTGCCTCTCACATTGACCATCTGTATTCTTTGAGTTTGGGATTGCAGAAATAGTGAAGAAAACACTTTGTTCAAAATCTATAGGCTTAATCTTGTACCAAGGTTTGTTTAAAATTGCTAATCCGCTTGGGTCTGGCAAGAAGAAACATAAGATTCTAGCTATTTATGTTGTGCTTGTCCTTATTGTTGTGGTTCTTTCCTCCATTGTAGGTCAAATACCAACCAAATGCAGCTAGTTTTGATGTGTAACAAACAGGATTTTAAGTACTTAAAGACTTAAATAGAAAAGTGCACACATAATGGCTCACATAATATTGACTTTGTTGAAAAGAGCAACAGCTTTGACAAATATTTTGATAATGACAGATGGAAATTTCAGTCACCTTCTCATGCAAAAGCCTTAACCAGGAGAGTCCATTCAAGCAGAGTGATCGTGACATGGATGCTCGTGGCACAGATAGTGTAGTTGGTGTCAACTTTAATTCCCAGTTTAATGATTTAAAACATTTTCACATTTACCGGCCAGGATTATCACCATGCCTGAGTAATGAACCTTTTTGAATTACTATCACCTTGTGATTCAAGAAAAACTATTTACTTGTATTGAAATATATCATCATATTAATCATCTCAAATACCTTGCAAATGATAAATCATGGGCAGTTCAATTTAGATGGCCATTTTTATACCTACAGTAATTTCTCTTCACTTAAGACCTCTTGGATAAGATCCTTGTGATAATGAAGTATGGCAGCTGGTACTACAACACTGAGAAATAGTATAATTATTTTCTGTACTTATAACAGCCCAGGCAGATTAATATGTGGGCACTCATCTAATGACATTTCCAATGTATCACTTTATAGGACATTATCACTGTACACTTAGGCCCATTCATTCAGTTGTAGATGCAATTGAAGATGAGGCACTCCTACTTTAAGCATTGTCCAACCTTAAGACCCTGACTGATAGTTTTGCAGAAAGACATCAAGAGTCTACTTGTGCATTAGTCACAAAAGTCTAGCTGAGTATTATCCTCTACTTGAGTACTGCTTATGTGGCCTACCTGTAATAGCTTTTCATCATTCGTTCCCATGGATCGATGGATGGATAGAATGATGGATGGGTGGATCATAGTGTTATGGTAATTGACCCAGACAATACACATACAGTGGGGGAAAAAAGTATTTGATCCCCTGCTGATTTTGTACGTTTGCCCACTGACAAAGAAATGATCAGTCTATAATTTTAATGGTAGGTGTATTTTAACAGTGAGAGACAGAATAACAACAAAAAAATCCAGAAAAACGCATTTCAAAAAAGTTATAAATTGATTTGCATTTTAATGAGTGAAATAAGTATTTGATCCCCCATCAATCAGCAAGATTTCTGGCTCCCAGGTGTCTTTTACACAGGTAATGAGCTGAGATTAGGAGCACTCTCTTAAAGGGAGTGCTCCTAATCTCAGTTTGTTACCTGTAAAAAGATACCTGTCCACAGAATCAATCATTAAATCAGATTCCAAACTCTCCGCCATGGCCAAGAGCAAAGAGCTGTCCAAGGATGTCAGGGACAAGATTGTAGACCTACACAAGGCTGGAATGGGCTACAAGACCATCGCCAAGCAGCTTGGTGAGAAGGTGACAACAGTTGGTGCGATTATTCGCAAATGGAAGAAACTATCATTCTCCCTCGGTCTGGGGCATGAGTTCCATGCGAGATCTCACCTCGTGGAGTTTCAATGATCATGAGAACTGTGAGGAATCAGCCCAGAACTACACGGGAGGATCTTGTTAATGATCTCAAGGCAGCTGGGACCATAGACACCAAGAAAACAATTGGTAACACACTACGCCGTGAAGGACTGAAATCCTGCAGTGCCCGCAAGGCCTCCCGCTCAAGAAAGCACATGTACAGGCCCATCTGAAGTTTGCCTGAATGATTCAGAGGAGAACTGGGTGAAAGTGTTGTGGTCAGGTGTGGTCAGATCTCTTTGGCATCAACTCAACTCACCGTGTGTGAAGGAGGAGGAATGCTGCCTATGACCCCAAGTCATAACACCATCCCCACCATCAAACATGGAGGTGGGAACATTATGCTTTGGGGGTGTTTTTCTGCTAAGGGGACAGGACAACTGCACCGCATCAAAGGAACGATGGACGGGGCCATGTACCGTCAAATCTTGGGTGAGAACCTCCTTCCCTCAGCCAGGGCATTGAAAATGACCTTAATGACTTGGAGAGGATCTGCAAAAAGGCGTGGGACAAAATCCCTCCTGAGATGTGTGCAAACCTGATGGCCAACTACAAGAAACGTCTGACCTCTGTGATTGCCAACAAGGGTTTTGCCACCAAGTACTAAGTCGAAGGGGTCAAATACTTATTTCCCTCATTAAAACGCAAATCAATTTATATCTGTTTTAAATGTGTTTTTCTGGATTTTTTTGTTGTTATTCTGTCTCTCACTGTTAAAATACACCTACCATTAAAATTATAGACTGATCATTTCTTTGTCAGTGGGCAAACGTACAAAATCAGCAGGGGATCAAATACTTTTTTTCTGAATCTGATACAGTGGGTATAGAAAAGAATCACCCCCCTTTAAAATAATTACATTTTGTTGCTTTTCAGCCTGAAATGAAGACAGACACAGTTTTTGTTTTATCCAGCTGTATTTACTCAGTACAACTTATAACATCCAAGTGAAAGATATAACACCATCATGTCAGAAAAAAATTTAAAAATTAAAAACCAGAATCACTGAGTTGGAAAAAGGATCACCCCCTTGCTTTAATTTGCCTTATTTTTTTTAATTACAGCCTTTAGTCTGTTGGGATATGTCTCTACTAACTTTGCACATCTAGACTTTACAATATTTGCCCACTCTTCTTTGCAGAACTGCTCAAGTTCAGTTAAATTTGATGGTGACCGTTTGTGGACTACAGTAAAATACAGTGGATAAAACAAAAACTGTGTCCGTCATCATTTCAGGCTGAAAAGCAACAAAATGTGGTTATTGTAAAAGGGGGTGATTCTTTTCTATACCCGCTGTATATATTAAACGTAATAAAATTAAATATGAAAAGGAACGACACAAGAAGGTAGGCGCAGCGAGTTCACACCAAGGACGATAGCTATAACGATAATGATAATTATATAGTTCTAAAAATCATTCTAATTATAAAAGAATAGCAGAATCCACACCACAACTATAACGATAACGGCACAGAGAAACAATATGGTTGGAATCACTTTCAGAACGATTTTTTCCAGCTGATGAACAATAAAAACACTGACAGCCAATCAGAATCCATCCTGCTTTAAAGAACTCGAGCATTTAAAGTGGCAGATGACATAACTGCAGCGCTCACTTAGAATGATATCGTGTGCTGGTGTGGACATTTTTGTGTACTGAAGAATGAGTTTAAATTCCCCCAAGCCGATGTGCAGGACTGAACAACAGTTACTAGAAACATTTATTTGCAGTTATTGCTGCACAAGGGGATCACACCAGATACTGATATCAAAGCTTCACATACTTCTGCCAATCACAGATATGTAGTCATCACTGACATTAGGATACAGAAGATCCAGTGTCCTGTTCTCTCTCAGCTTACATTTAACAAACTAGTTAACAAACTTGTTAAATGTGGGTAGGATCAAGGAGAGTCACCAGACACTATTACTATAATGCTGGGATGTTGGGTCTGCAATCTCTTGATAGTTGTGTGTACAGGGTAAAGTGTACCAAATCCATTCAGGCTAACATGGGAATCTGGAATGTGTTTGTGTAGCCATGATTTCTCAAAAGAGGCTGCACTCACTAGTGTAGACAGCTTATTTTAGTGCAGACATCCATATTATTTACCAGCAATCTTCCATTTCTTATAATAATAGAAGGAAGATATGGTTTATATCTCCTTTTTTTGCCCATTGCTTCATACTAGGTCTGCAGTCATCTCAATTTCATTCTGACCTTTGCTGAGCAAACAAAGACAGAGACCTGTGGGTGAGTAGCTGATCTCTTGTGTAAACAATACCACCACAAGTGTAGCACACACACTATGTGAATTTGCTAGAATGATGTCCAAGTTGAAAGAAGAGATTAGAAAACTCCATGCTGTCAGTACTGCCTAGCCTCCATGGGAAATTATATGAATGAATTATACAGTCATAGTCATGGAAAAAATACACTCTCACTCTTTTTAATGATCAGGGCCTAAATAAATATTGTGTGGTCTACACCAACTTCTATAAAGAAACAAATAACCTCAGGTGACAACATAAAACACAACAGATTTCAATATGTAGTCAATGTTTCCCAAAAAGTAAACCAACATACAGAAACCAGATGGGAAAAAATAAGTACACCCATCCTACTTCCACAATCATTAAGAGAGTAGTTAGCAGCCAGGTGTTACTAATAAAATGTACAAGATTAGTTAATTATCAAGAAGTGTGATTACCTCATTAAAAGCAGAAATCAGAAAAGCAATTGTTGCTGCTCATCAATCTGGGAAGGGTTATAAGGCCATCTCCAAACAATTTGAAATTCAACATCATACAGTGGGAAGGATTGTTTACAAATGGAGAGCCTTCAAGATAGTTGCCAATCTTCCCAGGAGTGGGTGTCCCAGCAAAGTCAGTCCAAGGTCAGACCTTTTAATGTTCAGAGATATAAAGGAAAACCCAAAAGCCACATCATGTGATCTACAGGCCTCTGGAGGTACATAAAATGTTTATTACAGCACAATCAGAAAAAGACTGAACAAGTATGGCATTCATGAAAGGGTAGGAAAGGCTAGGAAAAAGCCCATTCTCTTCCAAAAGAATGTGGCAGCATAATTGCATCTGAACAAACCACAAAAGTTCTGGAACAATATCCTTTGGACTGAGGAGACCAAGGTGGAGATGTTTGGTCACAGCGCCATTTTTGGTGAAAACCAAATAGCGTATCACCACAAACACCTCATACCATCTGTCAAGCATGGTGATAGAGGGGGTGATGATTTGGCTTGTTTAGCAGCCAAAGGACCTGGGGAAACTTGTAGTCATTGAGACAATAATGAAATCTACTTTACCAGAATATTCTTTTGACAAACGTGAGGTCTTAAACAAAAGTCTTAAACAGAAATAAAACATTGAGACCAGTCTTGAAGTGAAGCATCAGACAATGCAGGAGATATGCAGGAGAAGTCAGTAAGACTATGTAGCTGACATGTTGCTTTCAGTGTCACCTGTGAAATGGGGTGTCAGCACTGTCCACTGAAGGTCTGAGAACAAAATGGTCTTTGATCAAAAGTATATCTATGGACATTGACCATTGGACAGAAATGTTGGAGCTATCCATTTAACAATGCGGAAAGCTCATCATAGATTTCCTCAAGCCAACAAATGATTATTTATTTATTTATTTTTTAGTGTGAGTGGCAGCATGGCACAGCAGCTCTCTCTCCCTTTCCTACTTTGACTCTTTTTCTATACTTTTTTCTATTTTTTTATTACTATATTTTATTACTTGAGCACCACTACAATAGATTGTAGTACCGGGAGTGCAGTGTGTTATGTCTGATGGAGACATGGCTGAACTGGAAAATACTTGACTGTTCAGTGGAACTAGCCGGTTTCTTGCTAGTTCAGACAGCATTTGGCAAACACCCTTATCCAGAGCGAATTACATTTATTTTTATTAATACATTTGAGCAGTTGAGGGTTAAGGGCCTTGCTCAAGTGCCCAACAGTGGCAGCTTGGTGGTGCTGGGATTTGAACTCATGGCCTTCCGATCAGTAGCCCAACGTCTTAACCACTGAGTTACCACTGACCCCTCCGTCCACTGTAGCGGACATGCAAACATGGCATCCAAGTGCACTCATCATAATTAATGGAGATTTTAATAATGTTAAAATCTCAAGGACCCTGACCAACTTCACACAGTATGTAACCTGCAACACTAGAGGGGATAAGACCTTGGACTTGCTGTGTGCTAATGTTAAAGAGGCATACAGTGCCACTGCCCTTTCTCCCCTTGGCAAATCAGACCACTGTCTGATACAGCTCACTCCTACATACAAGCCTGTTGTTAGGAGACAGCCTATCACCACCAGGACTGTGCAGCTGTGGTCTGTGGAGGCAGAGGAGGCCCTGATGAAGTGTTACAGGACAGCTGACTGGGAACTCAGTGTATAACTGACTACATCAGGTTCTGTGAGGAGAGTGTTGTCCCCACCAAGAAGGTCCGCTGCTTCCCCAACAACAAGCAATGGATCAACAGGGACATCAAAGCCCTGCTGAACAGAAAGAAGAGAGCCTTCATGGCAGAGGACACTGATGAGTCCAAGAAGGGAATACAGAAGGAGCTGAGGAGGGAGCAAAAGACTGCTATAGGAACATGATTGAGGGGAAGCTGCAACAGAACCATCCAAGAGAGGTGTGGGAGGGAGTGAGGTGCATTATTGGCATGAAAAGGCCAGAAGGAACAGTTGAGGGGACAAAGGGTTGTGCCAACAAGTTAAACCCGTTTTTCAGCAGGTTTGACTCACCAACACAGGCTGAACTTCCCTCCACCTACTCAAATGTTTCATTCACACCTCCAAGATGGCTGTCCCCTTTCACACCTCGGCTGCACCCTCCTCCTCCACAAGCTTTCCTGCGGCACCACAAGATTGGGACATAACAGTCACAGCCCACCTCTTCTCACCAGCAGACAATGCAGAGACAGAGAACAACATCAATACACATCCTACACCCAGGAAGACAGCATTACCACCACCATCACCCCCTCCCCATATCCACACCCCTACCATATCTCCAACCACCTCAGTCATCACAATCACGACCAGTCAAGTGAGACGACAGCTCACTAAGACCCGAATTAACAAGGCCAGAGGACCTGACAACATCAACCCAAGTGTCTGCAGAGCAGCTGGCAGGAGTGTTTTGGCATCTTTTTAACCTCTCCCTGAAGCTGAAGAAGGTACCTAAGATCTGGAAGTCATCCTGCATAGTCCCTCTGCCCAAGAAAGGACATTCCAGTGACGACTTCAGGCCTGTGGCCTTAATGTCACATGTAATGAAGACCCTTGAGAGGCTGGTTCTGCAGCACCTCAGGGCCTTGGTATGCATCTTCCTGGAGCCGCTGCAGTTTGCATACCAGGCTGATATTGGTGTGGAGGACGCCATCATCTACCTGCTTCACAGAGCTTATACACACCTGGAGAGGCCACAAAGCACTGTGAGGATCATGTTTTTTGATTTCTCAAGTGCTTTTAACATAGTTCAGCCCCTGGCCGAGAAGCTTTCTGTGATTCAGGTGGACCAGGACCTTGTGACCTGGATTACAGACTACCTCACTGACAGGCTGCATTATGTCAGGCTGCAAGGCTGCTTGTCAGACGTGGTGACTAGCAACACTGGAGCACCCCAGGGAACTGTACTGTCTCCATTCTTGTTCACCCTCTACACCTCTGACTTCTGCTTCAAGTCGGGAACATGCCACCTACAGAAGTTTTCAGATGACTCCTCCATTGTTGGCTGTATCACAGATGATAAGGAGGAGGAGTACAGAGACCTTATTGAAAGCTTTATTAGATGGTGCGACAACAACCACCTCCAGCTCAACATCAGGAAAACCAAGGAGCTGGTGGTGGTGTCCAAGAAATCTGGCTGAGTGTTCCAAAAGACATGCTATCCCTCATGTCTCTTCTCTTCTCTGGACCTTGAGTAGAACTTTGTCTAGATTGTGGAGAGCCATGTAAGCCTGTTTATTTATCTACATTCTACAGGATTGGCATTATGTTCTCATTTTCTTTTCTTTTCATTTCTGAACGTTACGACCCGTAGGGTGAAAGAGATGAGCAGGATGCAATAGCAGGGGAAAGTGTTCAGTTTATTAGGTACGGTGAAAAAAATAAAACATAAAGGACTTCGCTCAACATAATAATAAACATAAATGTATATAAACTCATCAACGATAAACTAACGCTCGAAAGGTGATCTGGAAATCACGGAACAAATCGCAAGGTTAAACTTTAATACACTAGAATATACTTTACTAACGCTCGAAGGGTGATCTGGAAATCACGGAACAAATCGCACGGTTAAACTTTAATACACTAGAATATACTTTACTAACGCTCGAAGGGTGATCTGGAAATCACGGAACAAATCGCAAGGTTACACACATCAACATGGAACTAAGGCAAAACTATAATAATCTAGAAGCGTGATCTGGAAATCACCGGAACAAAGCGCACGGTATCTAAACTATAATAATACTCCGCCCCGAAGCGGAGACGGAGTGGTGTATTTAAACACATACTAATCACATCAATTACATGCCCAAATTACCAACACCTGACATCAACAAACATGAACCAATGTGAAATGAGGAGGCGGAGACATGACACAAACGAAAACCTGAGCACATGGGAGAACATGGGAGGCGGAGACATGACGTGAATACAAACAAGAGCACATGGCAAAAGTAAACAAAACATGAGTCCATGAATGAATTGCGCTGGAATGCGCTCCGTGGAATGCGGAAGCACGCCACTCGTCACACTTTGCAGCGTAACGAGGGCTGGAGAAGAGGAAACCTAACACTGAAGAATTTATTATGAAAGGGTAATAACTTATTATGAATGGGGCTTTTTCCAGATCAGATGTGTATTGCAATGTGTTTACAGATTAAAAAAATAATAATAATAAAATATATATATTTTTAAAAACAGCTGTAAATGGATCAGTGCCTTAATACTAAGTATTTTTTTCCTACATCAGAGCTAACATTTTGTTTGGTGTATGGAATAAAATGCACCACACACCAGTTTCCAGTTATATATAAGTAATGAAAGTTTGAATTTTGTCACTGTCTCTGCATGTAAATGTATTTGTCACTGTACTTAATGATACATGCACACTGCACGTGGGGCGAATATCACCCTCTGCGCCCCACAGTATGCTACTCAACATGCACACAGCGAGCAGTACTAGCCATTTGAGGGAAGTTAATGGATAGTGCTGAAGGGAATTGCCCCCACTTTAGCACACCCAAAAATTGACATTAGTACCATTGCAGCATCCACAGAATATTTTAAACTAATAAACTTATAGTGGCAGCGTACACGGCCGTGCATATGAATGTAGACACAGTCACAAAGTCTTTAATCAGTGTAGCCTTGTGGATTCCAACTAAGGGAGAATTGATCATTTTCTGCTTAGGAAAGTATTTGGCTGTTCTATGTTATTATCGTGTGCATGACCGATGAAATAAAGGTTCAGACACACCCATAGGAGTATCATATTTACTCATCACAAACTTTTTAAAACAAATTCTTGATGTTAACTAGCTACCTAGCTAGGATAGTTAATAAACTGCTGTTATTTTGCTAATTTGTTCTTTGAATGTTACAATATCTTCAGTCTAGTCAGCTATTGGCTTTTTCATGCATCAACTGATTCAAGTCTGATTCAAGTCTCACATTTATTGACATTTCTAAAAAAAAAAAAAAAAAAAAAAACAATTTAAACAAATGAAAACACATTGTCATGCTTGAAACAATTCTCTATATCTTTTAAAATTGCTCCAAGGCCTCACAAACTCTTTTGTGGCCTCTGACCATATATGCGTTTGCACACATAAAATCCCTTTTTTTTAATCAAAATAAAGAACAATTTCTCCATTCACATCAACATATTTGGAATAAAAGAAGGAAAATACAAGGAAAGATACCTTTTACTGTTCATATCACTGATGTTTTTTTTTTGTTGTTGTTTTTTTGCAGCTGGTGGTCCATGGGCTCTTGTGAAAATTGAAAGCACCATGGAGCTAAATGCCAGAATCTTTAGCTAAAGACCTGGTTTTCTCTGTCAGTAAGTTAAGACCTGGGTAAGATAAGATATGCTTGGTAACAAGACATATAACAAAAAAAGCATCTGAAAACCATATTAAAGAGGGCATGATTTCTCTACAAATGTTCTCCAACCTTGTTTGGAGGTGGAGGCTTAGTACTGTTATTCTCACCATGCAAGTCTTGACAAAAAGTAATTCTAGTAGTGTTTTTTTTTCCTCTTTTGTAATTCTTTTATCCGCTGAACTGAATTTACCACAGGTGAACTTTAATCAAGTTGTGAAAGCAACATGATTGCTTCATAAGCATTAATGATCAATTTAGGGCATGCTAGTCGCAAATGAGTAACTGTTTTAGCAGTGAGTCATAACATAATGGTTTACAGCTGTATGTTACAAATATGAGAGAGAGAGAGAGAGAGAGAGAGAGACAGAGAGAGAGAGAGATCCTCTTGGCCTCTGTATATTTAACAAGTAACATGTGAGTGATTAAGGCTTGAGAAGGTCTCTGGAAAGTGAAAGCACTGCTGAGATACGTAAAAGAAGACATTCAGTGGATGGTTAATAAGCAGACACTCTAAGCACTTGGGGGTGGAAGGAGGGGAATCAAAATATAAAGTTAATGCTCTAGTCAATTAAAACACCAGGACATGCTAGTTTGCATATCACCAATGATTCTAAAATCACAAGTGATTACGAATATCTGGATTAGAGATTATATATCTACTTATAAACATATATCAGTTTCCAGTATTTTCCAACAAGTCATAAGAACATAGCACAGTGTCCCCACTGTATACTAAAATCTCTGAACAGTCATAAAGCTATGGAAAAATCACACTGTCAGTCAGAATGGCAGGGAGTGTTTTGCAGAACTGCTGGCTGAATGCTTAAAGCTCATCTGTGGTATTTATAGAGAAATTCGAAGAAATAGACACTGTTCAGGATTTATTTACTGATTTTCACATCAGATAGAGACAGATGGGAGTCTGTCCACAATGATATTCATCACAGGATCATAGCAATATTAAAGAACAATAATGCGGTAGTCATTATAAATACAAAGTATGTATCGGGATGCAATAAAGATGTACAGTGGGATCCAAAAATATGAGAGCACTAGTGAAAATGCTTCTATTTTGCATGCTTTTCTAATTTAATACAAGAATTTTCATTACAAATTATACTGTATATATATATATAACCTTATGATCCCCTTTTTGCTTTAATGACAGTGTGCACTCGAGCTGGCATGGAATCCACAAGTTTGTGCAAAACTTATGATCCATTTTCGATCAAATCCATCAGAGTGTCGGCTGAGTGCATGCTTCAATAGAAGAGATTAGACATGAAGAAAATCTGATCTTTTGTACAAAGCATTTGACATGGTCAATATCAGACACTTGCTTACATTTAAATAGGGACCTAGAAATAGTGCAGAACCTTGAACATTAAATATTCAAGATATTGAACATTTACTTTCTTTGTTTTAAATATTTCAAGATTCTAAAACCTTCTGTTTATTTCCAATTTTACATGAAATAAAATGCCAGATTTTCAATGTGATCTTTTGGACCCCACTGTATATGAGAACATACAAAGAAAACTTTACACTACATAAAGACTATAGAAAACATTCCTGAACATATTTTTGTTAAACAGGATATACAGAAAATCTCAATTATTGTTCACATTGAGCAGATTGGATTATAAACCCTGGATTATGAATTTTCAAACCAGGCAAAATGGATTATGTAGTCCCATAGTGTGACTTGTAACTGGTATGGCAATAAATAAACTTCATGCAACATTTATTTGCAAATAGAATCAAAAGGATTCAATAAAGACTTACAAAAACATTAGGTTTGGTAACCTGTAGTGAAGGCTACCATTACTATTACCATTATCATTACCATTACCATTACCATTACACACTATTGAAATGGCAACGCTTGCTGAGAATCTGATGTGGGCTGGGAAAGTCACTTGCAGTCTTTTTACCAAATTCAGAAAATACTAATTAACAGTCGAGGTTTCCTTTTTCCACTAGCTGAGGTCTCCTTACCAGTACAGCCTGGAGTATTTGAAGGGGTAAGCCTTAGTGTCAAAGCCAGAACAAAAACACATTTCTCCATTCTTGTGGACATAAACAGTGATAGTATGCAGGACCCATCTTAATTAAGGCCTAATTAACATCCCTTACCTCTGAAGTCCCCAAACCACAAAACTGACCTCTTCCGGAAGTAGAGACTGGTGTGGTGGGGCCTTTGTGCTAGGGGGTGTTTTTTAATGAGTTTGGGGCATGCAGGCATAGAGGTATTTCATATAAAATGGTCCCACAGGGCTTCCATAATTCCTGCTCCCTGGAGAGAGACTGAACCTTAAGGGGGCTGTAAGTTCCATGAGGCATGTTCTCACATGTACAGATTCTCTCAATATCCCTGGAACTTACAGCCCCCTCAAGGTTCAGTTACCAATAAACTAAGTTAATTGTACTTGAAGGGGTAAAATTCTTCCTCTCGTATCAAACCCAGAAGAAAAACACCTTGGCATTGTCAATAAGAAAACATACCCCCAATAATACTATGGCAAAATTAAAGATTAGATGGATTTGCTGTTGTTGTTGTTGTTGTTGTTGTTGTTGTTGTTGTTTTGCTTGGACTCATATGTAGTTTCCAATCACATTTTAAAACTGCAGATTAATAGATATGATACTTAGTGTTTATTTATGTAGCACCTTTTACACATTTATAAAACAGCTCAAAGTGTTTTAAAGTGCAAAGTAAAAAACAGTAAAGAAAGAAGACAATTAAAAAGTAGCTAAATATAAATTAGGAAAATTTAAAAAATGCAACAAATAAAAGGAATGCAAAGAGTATCTGCTTTAGTATTCTTGGAATCTGGCCCATACATGATTATGAACTGAAACTGAGAAAAGAAGGGTGTCAGTCTAGCTTGCCTGTAAATCGCTCAGCATAATACATCTTCGAGTAGATTATGCTGATCCAGAAACATGATGAAAGTGTCATCAGCTCTCGTGAGCCAGTGCTACCATTCTTCCAAGGTCAGATGTACTGCCAAGAGCTCTGTCTGCCATAGTTTACAGGAGAAAAATGCTGTTGGGTTGAGCTTTTGGTTTTCTTTCTCAATTGGAAGCACACTTCTACCACTCCTATAACCCCATTTCCATAAAAATTGGGATTTTTTCTAAAATGCAGTAAAAACAAATATCTGTGATTTGTAAAGTCTCTTGAAACTTTAATTAACTGAAAAAAGTACAAAGAAAAATATTCAATGTTTTCACTGACCAACTTTGGCCTGCTGAAATAACCATGATTAACCATGATTAATATTGATATGAAATCATATAATAACCTCAAAAATGGCTAAAGGTGGGCTGTGATGACTTGTGAAATATCTTAGATGGTGTATGATGTGTACAAATTTCCTTCCATCAATGGACCGGGGAAAAATGGATAAATTTGAGTTTGTGAAAGGCTTTAAAAGATAGGCCTACTTTACTTTCTTCAGGTAAATGCTGGGGAGCCTGAAAGTTTGGTTTTTTTTGAACTAGCGTAAAGGGGGGCTTGAGTCAAATAGTTTGGGAATCAAATTATATCTATTATTATTTAATAATTATGAAAGTTTAATGTATGTATGTATTTATATATATACAGTACTGTGCAAAAGGTACATGCAAAGAAATGCTGTAGAGCAAATATGCCTTCAAAATAATGAAATTAAATGTTTCTACATTTAAAAAAAAAATATCGTAAAGGTTAGTAAACAGTAGTAAATGAAACAAAGTCAATATTTGGTGTGACAAAAAATTTTAAATAAAAATAGTAGTCTCCAGTACAATTTGTGCAGTTTTATAAGGAAATTGGCTTGTAAGTTTTATTGAGCATCTTGCTTCTTATTTTCGCAGCAAAACCCAGCAGCCTTCATTGTGTTTTTGTCTGAAAAGTGTCTCTTACATAATATGCTGCTTTCTTTAATGACATACAAACATTTAATTTTGTGCTAGAAAACTAATGTTTGGGAATCTAAAAAATCTTTTGTACTGACTTGATAATGAAGAAGTCTTCAATTAAATAATCTATAACAAAGTTTGTACTAAAAAAAACAAGGTGCCTAAAACCTTTACACAGTACTGTATATACAGTGCCCTCCACTAATATTGGCACCCTTGTTAAATATGAGCAAAGAAGGCTGTGAAAAATTGCCTTTATTGTTTAACCTTTTGATCTTTTGTTAAACAAAAAAAAATCATAAAGATACTCTGATGGATATCAAACAAAACACAGGTTTAAATATGAGGTAAAACATAGGCTAAATTCCCTTAGTCATTCATATAATGGGTAAAACCAAAGAATATAGCGGTGATGTGCGGCAAAAGGTTGTTGAGGTTCACAAAATGGGAAGTGGCTATAAGAAAATAGCACAAGCACTGAAAATGCCCATTTCTACCATCAGGGCAATAATTAAGAAGTTCCAGTCAACTGGAAATGTTATGAATCAACCTGGAATTGGACGTGTGTCTATATTGTCTCAACGCACTGTGAAGAGGATGGTTCAAGTGGTGAAAAAATCTCCAAGGATCACAGCTAGAGAATTGCAGAAGTTAATTGTGTCTTGGGATCAGAAAGTCTCTAAAACTACAATCCAAAGTCACCTACATCACCACAAGCTGTTTGGAAGGGTTTAAAGAAAAAAGCCTCTACTCTCATCCAAAAACCAACTCAAGTGTCTTCACTTCGCCAGACACTACTGGAACTTCAAATGGGATCGGGTTCTATGGTCAGATGAAACCAAAATAGAGCTTTTTGGCAATAAACACCAGAGGTGGTTTTGGTGCACACAGAGACGTAGCCATATGGAAAAGTACCTCATACCCACGGTTAAAGATGGTGGAGGCTCTTTAATGTTTTGGGCTGTTTTTCTGCCAGAGGACCTGGACATTTTGTTAGGATACATGGCATCATGGACTCTATCAAATATCAACAGATATTAAATGAACTGACCACAAAATCAAGGCCATCCCAGTCCCCTGACTTGAAACCCATAGAAAACCTGTGGGGTGAACTGAAGAGGAGAGTCCACCAGCGTGGCGTCAAAATTTGAAGGATCTGGAGAGAGTCTGTATGGAGGACTGGTCTCAGTTCCCTTGTCTTGTATTCTCCAACCTCACCAGGCATTATAGGAGAAGACTCAGAGCTGTTATCTTGACAAAGGGAGGTAGCACAAAGTATTGACTAAAAGGGTGCCAATAATTGTTGCACACCTATATTTAATAAAGATTATTTAAACCTGTGTTTTGTTTGCAATTGTTTGATATCCATGAGAGCAGAGTATTTTTGTGAATTTTTTAACAAAAGATCAAAAGGTTAAACAATAAAGACAATTTTTCACAGCTTTCTTTGCTTATGTTTACCAAGGGTGCTAATATTAGTGGAGGTCACTGTATATATGCCCCAACCTGATTTCTTCTGTTTTTGTGTATATCTCATACTAAATAGTTTTAGATCTTCAAATGAAATACAACATAAATAAAGGCAACCTGAGTAAACACACAATACAGTTTTTATTTATTTATTTATTTTATTGAAGCAAAAAAAAGTTATCCAACACCTATCACCAATATGAAGAACAAATTGCCCCCTTAAACTTAAAATCTGGTTTTGCCATCTTTAGCAACAATAACTGCAACAAACACTTCCGATAACTGGAGATCAGTCTTTCACTTACTTCTAGGACTAGGACTTACTCCTATGCTTTGGATCATGCATTGCCCAGGTCCTGAAGCAGCAAAGCATCCCCACACCATCACACTTTCACCACCATGCTCGACCGTAGGTATGATGTTCTTTTTGTGGAATTCTGTGTTTGGTTTATGCCAGATGTAACGGATCCCCTGTCTTCCGAACAGTTACACTTTCGACTCATTGATCCACAGGGCATTCTCCCAAAAGGTTTGAGGATCATCAAGGTGTGTTTTGGAAAAATTCAAACAAGCCTTAATGTTGTTCTGGGTTAGCAGTGGTTTTCACCTCACTACTCTTCCATGGATGCCATTTTTGCCCAGTGTCTTTGGATAGTGGAGTCATGAACAGTGACCTTTATTGCTGCAAGAGAGGCCTGTAGGTCCTTTGAGTTTGACTGTAGGTCCTTTGTCTTTGGCTCTTTTGTGACTTCCTGGATGAGTCGTTGCTGTGCTCTTGGAGGAATGCCAGACGGTTGGCCACTTCTGGGAAGGTTCACTACTGTGCCAAGTTTTTCCATTTGGAGATAATGGCTCTCAATGTGATTCTTTTGGAGTCCCAGAGCCTTTGAAATAGTGTTGTAACCCTTCCCAGACTGATGTATTTCAACCACCTTCTTCTTCATCATTTCTGGAATTTCTTTCAACTTTGGCATAGTGTGTTACTGGGTAAGACCTTTTAACCAACTTCATGCTGTTGAAAAAGTTCTATTTAAGTGTTGATTTGATTGAACAGCATTTGCCGTAATTAGGTCCAGCTGAACACCAATATGAATGTGGTTTCATAGATTTGGGAAATTACTAACTACAGGGGCACATTTTCACACAGGACATACATTTTTGTTTTATCTTAGATTTTGTTTTAATTTCTGAAACAATTTAGTAGGAGATATATACAAAAAAAGGAAGAAATCAGGATTGGGCAAATACTTCTGGCATAGACTTTAGCAGCAGATTCTTTCAGTTCTGTAATTTGCGAGGTGGGGCCTCTATGGATCGGACTTGTTTGTCCAGCACATCCCACAGATGCTCGATTAGATTGAGATTTGGGGAATTTGGAGGCCAAGTCAACACCTTGAACTCTTTGTCATGTTCCTCAAAACATTCTTGAACAATTTTTGCACTGTGGCAAGGCACATTGTTGCCATTTACAGTGGTAGACAGGGGTTAGCATAGGCACTCTGACTGGTCTGTGGCTACTCAGTCCCATACACAGCTGCAATGCACTGTGTGTTCTGACACCTTTCTAACATAACCAGCATTAACTTTTTCAGCAATTTCTGCTACAGTAGCTCTTCTTTGGGTTCAGACCAGACAGGCTAGCCTTCACACCCCACGTGCATCAATGAGCCTTGGACGCCTACTTTAGACATGATTTTAGTATTTTAGTATTTTAGACGTGCATGCTAAAATACCCATGCTGGACTCAGACTAACATGCACATGCATGTATATGCATATTTGTTTAAATCAGAACAGACACCAAAGAATCATGTGCTAAAAAATAAAACTCACATTCCTTCTCTGTCATTCTCTCCCTCAGATTAGGCTGTTTCTAGAGTTGGCATCTTGTTAAAATGAAAAAATATATATTATTGAGACTTTATATTGTGTTCTTCTGCACCTGAGTCACTGAGGCAATCCTATAATAGTAATTCACAGTCAGCACTGTATCAAGGGTGTCAGTAACTGTAATTTTCGAGTTTAAGCCTTGGAGGCCTCAGCCCTCAGTAGGAATGTATGATGGGAAAACACTAAAGAAATAGAAAAACCTCTGAAGCTGAATGGGTCTATGCTTATACATATAACATATCACGTCTCTTTCCATTATGAAATATGCAAGGGTTACTGGTATAGCAGTTTAAAATGTAATAGGTATAAACTGATTGATGAAACCATTAATTATTCAGTGACTATCCTCCAAAACAAAAATACAACAAAGGTAGTTTCTGTCAAACTGGCAAACACCACTGGCTCTCCATATGCAATGATAAAGGGGTCAAACTGGTATTTATCAAAGTCCTTACTTTTCATTAGTGTAACTTTTTAAACTACCTGGAAAGGGGGAAAGACAATGTGTACAAATAATAGTAAGATACTGGACACATAGTAACAAATGGGGAATACTGCAAAGTACAGCAGTGCAAAAGACATGACAACGTGTGGAAAACAACCTCACACATCCACAACAACCAAGTAATAAGACTGGTTTGTGGGATATGGCCAAAGGTTTGTGGACACCTGAACATCACACTCACAGTTGTATAGGATGTCTTTGTTTGCTCTAGTATTACAATTTCTCTTCACTGGAACTAAGAGACCTAAACCTGTTCCAGCATGACAATGCAGCTTTTGATACCACTGATCATACTATTCTCTGTGATAGACTAGAAAATGTTGTTGGGGTTAAGGGAGCGGCCCTCTCCTGGCTCAGGTCTTATTTGACTGATCGTTATCTGTTTGTAGATATAAATGCTGACTTCTCTATGCATACTAAGGTAAAGTTTGGTGTCCTGCAAGGTTCTGTTTTAGGCCCACTGTTCTTTTCTTTATATATGCTACCTCTGGGTAAAATTATTCGTAAACATGGTATTAGCTTTCTCTGTTATGCTGATGACACACAGACAGACACCAGCTTAATAAAGTTGAGGTATGTGTAAAGGACATTAGACACTGGATGCGTATTTACTTCCTTTTACTTAATTCTGACAAGACAGAAGTACTTGTACTAGGACCACATGCAGCTAGAAGTAAGCTTTCCGATTACATAGTAATGATTATTGTGATTATTGACTCCAGTGATTCATTTGAAACTCATGTAGATAATATTACTAGGATAGCCTTCTTTCATCTCAGAAATATTCCTAAGATATATTGCTAAAATATTGCTAAGAAATATAATGTCATTACACAATGCAGAAAAACTAGTTCATGCTTTTGTTACCTCTAGGTTGGATTATTGTAATGCCTTACTGTCTGGATGTTCCAGTGAGTGCATAAATAAGCTCCACTTAGTCCAGAATGCAGCTGCAAGAATCCAGAAGATATGACCAAATCACACCTATCTTATCCACACTTCATTGGCTCCCAATCAAATTTTGCATTGATTATAAAATACTACTATTGACCTATAAAGTA
This sequence comes from Cranoglanis bouderius, assembly GCA_023630585.1. Lineage (NCBI taxonomy): Eukaryota > Metazoa > Chordata > Actinopteri > Siluriformes > Cranoglanididae > Cranoglanis > Cranoglanis bouderius. The sequence continues at coordinate 2,576,059 of CM042546.1, read as the reverse complement.
CTGAATGGTCTCGTGCCACAGTACCTGAGCAAACTTTTGGTCTTTTATGATCTGCCACGCCTACTTCAATCAAAAGGTGCAGGCTCGAATAGTGAAGGCTACAGCAGGGAGAAGAGCTTTTTCTTACAAAGCCCCACAGTAATGGAACAGCCTTCCAGTTAATGTTCCGGACTCAGATACAGTCTCAGTGTTTAAGTCCAGGCTGAAAACATATTTGTTTAGTCAAGCCTTTTGTGAATATTTTTTTCTTAGGTAAAGGAGCAGATCTGGATGGGTCATGGGCACAGAGTGTTGTGGTGAACTTGGATGTTTGGGTGCTGTCACCCCCCCACTCTCACGCGTTTACTCAGGGTTGTTGATGGTAGAGTGGCTGGTCGCTATATGTCCCAGGGAGCCCTCATGTCTGTGTTACCTTCTGGCTCTCCCTTTTAGTTACGCTGTGATAGCTAGTCTTGCCAGAGTCCCTGCTTGCACTCTGGAAGCAGAAATACATTGTCCTTAACCATTACGGAACAATAAGCATACCTAATAATGTCTCTCTCTCTCTTGCCAAGCATTAAAGGTGCTCTTGAAAAACACACCATGACGAGGATGGATGCCAGCATCCTCTTGTCTGTAACTGTTTCCAGTGAGCCTAGAGTGAGGCCTGTTATGGAGCTGGCCTTCTTTATCAGCTTGTTAAAATACTCCATAGTTTGGCACTTAGTCAAGTGAGACATGCGCATCAGGTACTGATGATCCAACCTAAGATTATTCATTAATGTCCTCAGATTATTCATTAATGTCCTCCACACTCTTCTGACTTGTGTAGTGTACCACCACAAGTACACACCAAGTACACACGTGTGCACACACACACACCTGGTTTATAATTAATTCATGAGTAGATGTTCACGTAGGTGTCTACCTCCATACTTGCATGTACTGTAACAAGAGCAAGCACACTTGGGGGCATCGTATCTTGTACCAAACCAGAATGTACAGGAAACACATATGACACTATCATGATTGTAGTTTACAGTAAAAAAATAAAATAAAATAAAAACACACTCAATGACTCAATAATGTCATCATATCACTAAACCTGATAGAAACCTGGTAGTTATTTTTAGAAAACGTTTTTCATCAGTTTATGTCAAAAGTGTAAGATAACTCTGTTTGGGGAAAGATAGCCCCAGCCTATGGAATATGGAAAGCATTGTATGCAATAAATTTAATAGTTTATAGTGTATTGTTTATACCTGAGATGTGTTTGGGGCATTATTAACATCTCATCACAGCATCCCTGCCTCAGCAAGTCAGCATGCACCTTAAGGCTGGTTGACGAACAGCACAGGGGAGCAGGCTCAGGGAAACAGGTGCAAGGAAAAAAAACACTAGGAAAACACACTAGGACTCGGCATATCCAGAAACAAAGAAAAAAAAAGGTACTAAATAATCAAAACAGAAGAAACAACAGTTACAAAAGAACCAAACCCAAACACAAAGTATTGACTAAAAGGGTGCCAATAATTGTTGCACACCTACATTTAACAAAGTTTTTTTTTTTTTTTTTGATAAACCTGTGTTGTGTTTGCATTTGTCTGATATCCATGAGAGCAGAGTATTTTTGTGAATTATTCAGGAGCCGCAGCTTAAGGGGTGTGAATTTATTGAATAAAAGATCAAACAGGTTAAACAATAAAGACAATTTTTCACAGCCTTCTTTGCTCATATTTACCAAGGGTGCCAATATTAGTAGAGTGCATTGTATACACACATACACAGTCTGTCCTTTGTTTAGTGTTTGACATAGTTTGACATTAGGATTTAGAGTCTGTTTGTGTTTTAGGGTTTTGTTGTTCTGTGTTCAATAAATTTAATTTCTTTATTGCCCTTATGTCTTGTTTCGTTATCACTCAGATATTTCCTGAAGCCAACCTTTTTATGTGTGAGGAGACACATAAATCCCTAACATTTCTGGCTTCTTATGTGAGCAGACATATTTCACTTATGGTTTGACAAAATTAGGAAGTACTGTCTGCCGATCAGTAGCAAATCACTATGAAGGTTCTCTCTCTCTCTCTCTCTCTCTCTCTCTCTCTCTCTCTCTCTCTCTCTCTCTCTCTCTCTCTCTCTCTCCCATTTTCTCTCTTGCAATCTTTGCTTTCCTTCTTCTTATTCCTACTCCTTCTCTCTGGACTGGATGCACGCCACACGAAGTAAATACTGTCAGCAACATGGACTCAGTGACCCCACCCAGCCATTGTGCTATAAAAAGGCATGGCATTTTCCTCCAAAAGCCATGAAAATAAGAAAGGCTGAAACCAGTCTGCTTTGACTCTTGCTTTGCTACTGCTGCCTCATTTTGCATTTTTATTTTTAACATGCTTTTCCTACCTTTACAACAAGGGATAAACTATAAGAATTTATCAGTTCATATAATTTTTGTTCATTTTATTTATTCAGAAATAAGTTAAACATAAAGATGTTCTCCAACTCCTTGGAAATTTGCAATAGCATCTAATCTGACTAGAACGGGTTTATTATTATTATTATTATTATTATTATTATTATTATTATTATTATTATTATTACTACTATAAAATGGGAATTTCTTTTATGGTCAAATATTTTTTTATTTCAGATTATTATGCATTAGATTTATCGCTAGTTTAAATTTTCTTAACATCACATAACTGCCTTGTAAGTCATAATGAAGCCTTAGATACTTTTCATTCACCTTGTTACTAATTAAAGCTCCAGTAAAGATAGATCTCTCCCCCCCCCTTTTGTTTTTTTTGCCTGATAAGAATACAAATGTTAATATAGGTCTGAAAAAATGCTCTCAGAAATGCTCTCCTGCTGTAAACTCTCAGGAAAATAAAAGTTATTTCGTAGCTTCTTTAGACAGGTTCTTACACTGCAAAGAAAAAAAGATATCTCAGCAAGTGAAATTATTTATCTAGTATTACAGTAAACCAAATATATGATTATTAATCCTATTTCTACACATTTCTACTAATTCTAAGCTTGAAATAGTTTTCTTCTATTGGAAGATAATCTTGCTAATTTTAGGCATTTATTTCTAGAAAGAAAATGTTTTAATTGTTTACTGTAAAATCATCTAAAAACAGGCTGAATAATATTATATTTGCTTTATAATAATCTCACAATAAGATTTAATTTTTGATAAAATTTTCCCATATTCAAGCTATTTTCAGTTCCTATTGTGTAATAACATAATACAACAATTTTGTTAACTTATTTATTTTTAATTAAAACAAATATTTTTATTTTATTTATTTATTTATTTATTTATTTTGCACTGATTTAATGGTTACCCCAGAGATTACTGTTTTCGGCAAAAACAATTACTTTTTTTTCACCACTTCAGTGACCAACTTCATATGAATTCACTGGATATGCCTTTGGTTACAACAAATTGACAGACAGTGGCACTGACTATAATATTACAGATTTGATATTGGCTAATATAATAGAAGATAGGAGGAAAATAATAGATTGTGAGTCTGTTAGTGAAAGACTTAACATCCCAAACATAAGATTCATTCATTCAACCCCTTTATCTTGGTCACAGTGGATCTGGAGCCTAAGATTTTCAAGTTTTTGAACAAAGGGTCTGTTTCCATGGAAGAGCACAGTAATCAGCAATTCACACTTAGCTGACTTAGCTTTATTCTTTTGTTTCATCACATGGCACACATCTCTTTTTCTCCTTCCTGTTTTCTTCTTACAAAGTGTACAGAAAAATCATTTAGGATAGTGTGCAGAGTGTAAACTTAAAAAGAGTGCACAAAGAACTGCACATGACATCCTAAACTGCAACAAAATGACATCTTGCAAGTGGAAATATCTTTAATATAGTCCAATCTATCTAGTATTTCCGATTTTCAACAGTTTCAAGCTTTAATTTTTTTGTATTCTGTTGGTAGATAATTTTGCTTCTTTTTAGAAATTATCTGCCACTATTTTCTATTAGTTCAAGCTTGAAATTATTATTATTTTTTAAATGATAGAAATAGGTTTAATAATCTTATATTTGGTTTGTTGTAATTGTATAACAGGAAAAATGTAATATTTTGCAATGTACCTGGTTTTGATATCCGGGTGAAATCTTGGTGAAAATGAAATAAATAAAATGTACTAATTGTTTATTTTATTTTATTTTATTTTATTTTATTTTATTTTATTTTATTTTATATACAGTACTGGGCAAAAGTTTTAGGCACATGCAAAAAAAATGCTGTAGAGCAAAGATGCCTTCAAAATAATGAAATTAAATGTTTCTACATTAAAAAATAAAAAATAAAAAATAAAAACATAAAGAGCAGTGAACAGTAGTAAATGAAACAAAGTCAATATTTGGTGTGACAAAAAAATAAAAATAAAAATAAAAATAGCAGACTCTTCACACTCGCTTCTTATTTTTGCAGCGAAACCCAGCAGCCTTCATTGTGTTTTTTGTCTGAAAAGTGTCTCTTATGTAATACGCTGCTTTCTTTAATGACATACAAACATTTTTCTGTAACATTTAATTTTGTGCTAGAAAACTAATGTTTGGGAATCTAAAATGTTTTTTGTACCGACTTGATAATGTAGACGTCATAAAATAAAAAAATCTATAACAAAGTTTGTACTAAAATAAACAGTACTATATATGTATATATATATATACACACACACAGTTGGGTATAGAAAAGAATCACCCCCCCTTTAAAATAATCACATTTTGTTGCTTTTCAGCCTGTAAAAATGTTTTAAAAATAAATAAATAAATAAATAAAAAGAAAAAGAAAAAAAAAACAGAATCACTGAGTTGGAAAAAGGATCACCCCCTCCTTAAAATGACTTGTAAACTCAATAAGGTGCGGCTAATCACCTTCTCAATGGCGCACAAAGCCATTTGACTTTCAACTGTGATCAGCTGTGGTCATTTTGTTTAGCTCAGCATGAAAAGAGCTTTCCTGGAGCATTTTGTAGTGCAACAGAAGCAAACAATCAACTGTGGGTGGCAAGGCACTGTCAAAAGATCTCCGGGATAAAGTTGTGGACAGGCACTGGTCAGGAGATGGATACAAAAATATTTCAAAGGCTTTAAAATTTCAGTAGTGCAAGAAGCTGAAAACCACACATCATGAAGCAAATTTTCCTTCCTTAGATTCAGATTTGCATAGTCTCTTTTGTGGAGTCTTTCACAATGCAGAGTCACTGGGTTTGATGGCCAAATATGTACAATCTCAAACACTTGTACAATGATGTCTATACATATGTACAAACATAAATAGTGAATGGACAATGTACAGCACAATCATTTATTTAAAATGAATTCAGACATACAGTACGTATTCCTATCTCTCATAATAATATATTCTCTATGCTGAGCTGTACATGGATGGCGTTACTGTATGCCGGTGCCGGATCATGATACAATTCTCCTGCTGTGGCTCCTCTCACCTCCATGAACTTTCTGATTGATCCTGTTGCACTAATCCTGTTCTGTTCCTTCTGCTTCGTCTTCACATGACTCACTTTTTCCTGTTTCAGTGGATAATCATATCTGGATACCACAGGGACTTGCACTTTATAAGAATTACAGCTGTGGTTATATTTATGACTCCTATTTAAGAAATGCTTCCACGGAACATTGTGTATTTTCTTAGTACTGTTTGCCTTTTCTGTATACAACTGTATTGTAAACTCCGACTATCCAGTGTGACCCAAAAAAAAAAGAATAGGTTCCTTTTTTAGTATTTCCTCCCAAGGTTTTTTGCTCATATTATCTCGGGGAGTTTTTCCTTGCCACTGTCACCCCTGGCTTGCTAATTAGGGATCTAAATCTAAATCCAGATTCTTGTAAAGCTGTTTTATGAGAGTGTATATTGTGAAAAGCACCAGACAAATAAAATTTAATTTAATTTGAATAAATTGAATATTTTACTACCTCATACTATATCTATGCTGAATTTGCTCTTTTGATCTTCTATAACTATGCTGCACACACAATACCTATTAGGTAAGTTAACACAGATACAATGTTTAGTCTGTAGTACATTCCTCCAGAACATCAGCTCTTGTATCCAGGACAAGAGCTGATGTCCATTATGATTGTGGAAACAGGACTGCCACCAGGACTGGTTCAGGAAATGGCAACAAGGGTAAGATCAAGTATGTATTTCACAGCTTTGAGCCTCTCCCAAAGCTCAGCTAGCATGGAATACACCAAATAGAGGATTGCCAATGCACCAACTGTTCTTTACGGCACACCAATAATCTCTCCTTTATAGGAGTAAGAGGAAGGGAAGTAGGCACAGTAGCATTTGGAGAGGGCTCTCGGAGCGTGAAATGGCAGATTTGATCATGATTGCTTTGACTGAGATCCAAATACCTTTTTCCCCCTAGAGATGAACCAGAGCCTAGCATTCCTGCCATTGCTGAAAGAAAATCTTAACTCTATCCTGTCTTAACTCTATCCAGTTTTAGTCATTGACTGTTCTCAGAGCAGAAAGTATCATGATCGGGTTAGTTAGGCAACCAATCAAGTTCTGCTTTGAGAACATATTTCAATAGCCGAAGCTCCTATGTGTGCTTGAATGGGTGCAATGTGTGAGGATTCGGGAGCCAGCGTGCCCTGAGAAGGAGAACAAGTCAATAGACCAGTGAGCTCAGGGCAGCCACCCGTTGCTAAACCAAACACTCTGCCATCTGAGGAGCCTCTGTGCGGGCCCACTGCCACCAGAAACACACTCCAGAAACTCACCAGTGCCCAGGAAGAGCAAATATTTGACCAATTCAAAAGAGGTGAAGAAGAAGAAGGATGGGTTGAACCTGGATGAGGGAGTGAGGAGGAGGAAAGTGATTATATGCATCTGTAATGGGAACCATTAATCAAAGTGGAGACCCTTTTGCAGCAGTTTGTTACATAAGAAATATTGCAAACATAGCAGTGAAAATATATAAGTAAGGTGAAATCAGTGAAGAGAGAAAACAGGAAGTCAACTGGTAAGGTTTAAGGACTTGAAGACAAAATATAGGACACTGATGTAATGCCTTCACTGTGAAAGCAGCTCATTTAGAAATGAGTACCATTAAATCAGAACTTGTGACTTAATATCTATTTGCTTATTTGTGATCCTCCTAGGCATCAATTGTCTCCATTTACTTAAGGAAAACACAAATGAGAGTATTTAGAGTAAGATGTCCTACACCCAGTGACAGCTGATATTGGCTGGGAAGGCTAAAATCTAACACTGAAACTACAAGGTCTCATCTGTGACATAATAAGGATACTGGGGCAAAGTAGTACATACAGACACACCCACACATTAAGGAAGATAGGCAGCTGCATTTGTAATTTAATTATAAACAAAATGTTTCAGGTCCCTAATGCCCTACAGGCATTAATGCTGTTTCCTCCAAATACCAAATATCAAAATAGGAAGTGTTTCACCTGTAATCACCTGACATGACTGTCCCTGATAGGCTGGATAATTTCTACTGCAGTGGGCTTGTTAGAATTAGCCAAACCGAGCCTCACTTCTTCATTGTTCTTCATCATTCTGTGTATTTTTCTTACGACCATTGATTGTGTTGTTCTTGGTTCTACAAAAGCCTTTTGTGGATTGCAAAAATAAAACCTTATACTGGTGTCTTTTTACTTTGAAAGAAAGGGGGATCAGCCCTGCTAGCTCATTTATATAGTACCAACCACCCTTGCACACAGCTATCTTTTTTTCTTCTCACCTCTTACACATTTCGAAACCACATATACACCATATGGTGCTATCTGCTTGGCATTTTGTTGAAGCTACAGTTGGAGTTACAGGTTTCATAGAATGTATTTTTATACTTTCAAGGCATGCTTTTATTGTAGAATTCTATGAAACTCTGTGGCACCTTATAGCTTTGAGCTAGCCTTCTCTGTTTATCATTGTTAGCCTTATTAGCTATCACTCACTGTTCACTAGGTCCTTTACGAAATTGCACTTTCCTCTCCACCCACAAACATGTCTAAGAGCTCTAGCTTGCTGGAGATGCAAGGCTTATCTAACTGAAGGAGTGTGCTTAGATGTGGTACCCCAGTGCAGAGAGGTAGTCACCATAGAGGCTTCATTACAGATTGGGGAGCAATTTGGTGCCATGGGGACACAGTGGACATGTGGTCCTATGGCATAAGATCACATCAAACAACTGGAATTGATGCCAGTCCGTCTGGCCCTCATGTTCTTCCTACCAGGTCTGAGACATCACCATGTGTTGGAACGTGGTGTTTTGTGCACATTGTCAGTTATATCAGCCATTAGAGCAGCAAACGGTCAAGCAGATTTCTCCACTTTGAATGGAGTCTCCTCAGGTGGACCTATCTGCTCAGTTGAGGCAGTGTGCATGCCAATAGGTGTGGTGTCTGCACCCAGAACTGTTATTCCAGACCTGTGAATGGTTTGGCAAAGCCAATGACAAGTCAACATCTTTGCGATTGTGGGCACTGGCCCTTAACTGACCTCACCATCTACTGTACAATTTTCCTTCTCTACTGCTGATTTTTACTACAACCCCAATTCCAAAAAAGTTGGAACGCTGTGTAAAATGTAAATAAAAACAGAATGCAATGATTTGCAAATCTCATAAACACATATGTTATTCACAATAGAATACATATCAAAGGCTTAAACTGAGTACAGTGGGTATAGAAAAGGATCCCCCCCCCCCTTTAAAATAATCACATTTTGTTGCTTTTCAGCCTGAAATGAAGACAGACACAGTTTTTGTTTAATCCAGCTGTATTTACTCAATGCAACTTAGAACATCCAAGTAAAAGATATAACACCATGTCAGAAAAAAAAAAAAATTAATTAAAAAAAAACAGAATCATTGAGTTGGAAAAAGGATCACCCCCCTCCTAAAAATGACTTAACTCAATCAGGTGTAGCTAATCACCTTCTCAATGGCACACAAAGCCATTTGACTTTCAACTGTGGTCATTTTGATTAGCTCAGCATGAAAAGAGCTTTCCTGGATCATTTTGTAGTGCAACTGAAGCAAACAATCAACTATGGTCGGCAAGGCACTGTCAAAAGATCTCCGGGATAAAGTTGTGGACTGGCACAAGTCAGGAGATAGATACAAAAAAATGGCTTTATCAATCCCTAGAAGCACAGTGAAGTCTATTATTAAGAAGTGGAAGGTATTTGGTACAACACAGACCCTCCCTGGATCAGGACGTTGCTCCAAACTGGATGAAAGAGCCAGGTGAAAACTGGTCAGAGAAGCTACCAAGAGGCCTACAGCAACTCTGAAGCAGTTACAGGAATTTATGACAAAGAGTGGTCATTTTGTGCATGTGACAACAATATCACAAATTCTCCACAAATGTGGCTTGTATGGGAGGGTTGCAAGAAAAAAGCCACCCACGACTGAGCTTTGCCAAAACACACCTTGAAGATTCTGAGGCCACATGGAAAAAGGTGTTATGGTCAGATGAGACTAAAATTTAATTATTTGGCCTCAACACCAAACGATATGTCTGGCAGAAATCCAATACAGCTCACCATCCAAATAACACCATTCCTACAGTAAAGCATGGAGGTGGTAATATCCTGTTATGGGGGTGTTTCTCTGCAGCAGGGACTGGAGCACTTGTCAGGATAGAAGGAAAATGGATGGGGCAAAATACCATCAAATTCTTGAGGAAAATCTGCTGCCCTCTGTCAGAAAGTTGTCAATGGGAAGAAGGTTTACCTTCCAACATGACAATGACCCAAAGCACACAGCAAAACTGACCACACAGTGGTTGAAAGAGAAAAAGGTGAATGTGATTCTGGTTTTTTATTTATTTTATTTTATTTTTTCTGACATGTTGGTGTTATATCTTTCACTTGGATGTTATAAGTTGCACTGAGTAAATACAGCTGGATAAAACAAAAACTGTGTCCATCTTCATTTCAGGCTGAAAAGCAACAAAATGTGATTATTTTAAAGGGGGGTGATTCTTTTCTATACCCTCTGTAAATGTGCCATTTTAAGAAAAAAATAAGGTAATTTTGAATTTGATGGCCGCATCACGTCTTAAAAAAGTTGGGACGGGGGCAACAAAAGGCTGGAAAAGTAAGTGTTACTAAAAAGAAACAGCTGGAGGTTAATTGGCAACAAGTCAGTAACATGATGGGTATAAAAAGAGTATCTTAGAGAGGCGGAGTCTTTCAGAAGTAAAGATGGGCAGAGGTTCACCAATCTGTGAAAAACTCTACAATCTACAATTTGTGGAACAATTTCAGAATAATATTCCTCAATGTAAAATTTCAAACACTATGAATATCTCATCATCTACAGTACATAATATCATCAAAAGATTCAAAGAATCTGGTGGAATCTCTGTGCACAAGGGACAAGGCTGAAAATCAATATTGCATGCCTGTGATCTTCGGGCCCTCAGCATTAAAAACAGGCCTGATTCTGAAATGGAAATCACTGCATGGCCTCAGAAACACCTCCAGAACTCATTGTCTGTGAACACAGTTTGCCGTGCCATCCACAAATGCAGGTTAAAGCTCTATCATAATAATAATAATAATAATAATAATAATAATAATAATAATAATAATAATAATAATAATAATTTTAAATATTTTATTTTCTATAGCACCTTTAAAAGTAACATCTCAAAGCGCTTCACAAGAATAAGACAAAATAAAACATGCAATACAAACAATGCATTAATAAAAGTGAACATGATCCACAAACACCGCCATCTTCTCTGGGCCAAAGCTCATTTAAAATAGACTGAGGCAAAGTGGAAAACTGTTCTGTGGTCAAACGAATCGAAATTTGACATTCTTTTTGGAAACTATGGACGCAGCGTCCTCTGAACTAAAGAGGACTAAGGAGGAGAGGGACCATCCGGCTTTTTGTCAGCGCTCAGTTCAAAAGCCCGCATCTCTGATGGTATGGGGGTGCATTAGTGCCTATGGAATGGGCAACTTGCACATCTGGAAAGGCACCATCAATGCTGAAAGGTATATAGAGGTTTTAGAGCAACATCTGCTTCCATCCAGATTCCATCCCATCTTTACTTCTGAGAGACTCCGCCTCTCTAAGATACTCTTTTTATACCCAATCATGTTACTGACCTGTTGCCAATTAACCTAATTAGTTGCAAAATGTTCCTCCAGCTGTTTCTTTTTAGTAACACTTACTTTTCCAGCCTTTTGTTGCCCCCGTCCCAACTTTTTTGAGATGTGTTGCTGTCATCAAATTCAAAATTACCTTATTTTTTTCGTAAAATGGTACATTTCCTCAGTTTAAACATCTGATATGTTTTCTATGTTCTAGTGTGAATAACATATGGGTTTATGAGATTTGCAAATCACTGCATTCTGTTTTTATTTACATTTTACTTTACACCTAATCCGATGGGCTTTACAACCAGTCCCTTTATATCAAGAAAGTATCCAGGTGATTTTCACCAGTCCTGGATGTTATTTACAGAGTTCATAGAACCACAGTTAAATAAGTAACGAGCATTTTAAAACATTAAAAAAGGATTTTTATATTCAGAAATAGAGGAAGTGACCAACTGATGGAGGAGAGTGAACACTGAGATTGTAGGAAATAATGACATGTATTATTAAAAAAAAAAAAAAAAAGAGGAACACAGAAAACATCCTCATTTTGTCACCATTTTCGCAATGGTTAAGGTTATGCAATGATAATATATACATAGTGCTTCTGCTTATCTACATACATCTTCTGGTTAACAATTGATACAGCAAAGGGGACAGTTTGAAAGTAATATGCTCACACCAAGGCTCATACACTTTCGTAATGGCTCTCTTTAGCATAAGCAATTAAGTGCCAGATTTCCTGAAACTAACCTTTAACTAAATGTTTTCTGGGGTTTTTTCTCCTAGAAATAGCAGTCCTCATGAAACCATTCCACAAGCATTTCTCATTAAAGCATGCCATTGAAATATATGTCCACACTTATGGTAGGATTCTAGTTTCACTAGTGTGCATAGTGTACTTCTGAATTCAACTACAGCAGTGAAAGAAAAAATCTGCACATTTCACGTCATCTAAATTTGTTTTCGTTGCTCCCTTAGCCCAAATTGATTCAGGGTGTGAGTGCTTCTCTCTCTCTCTCTCTCTCTCTCTCTCTCTCTCTCTCTCTCTCTCTCTCTCTGTTTTCCTGATGTGGGGTTGGTAACAGGAGCTTGATATTGGGTATACCCAATGCAGAGAACCTCCAGGAGACATTACTAGAGCCTGAAGACAGGTCTGACTCAGCATATCCTCACCCTAAAGATTTATAACTGCATAATGCCCTCGTATGACGTTTCAGCTTCAGACGGTTATAAAATACTGAAATATCAAATATTTGGTGATTCTGCAAAGGTAGTGATTATATGGGTTTTATTTACAATACAGTAGTCATACTGCCTATTCACACCCAAAATGCCCTGTGATCAAAATTCAGTTATTGCCTCATCTGTTTGCTGAAATGCTAAACATATTCTGGTGGCTGCTCTAAAGAAACATATGGTCTGAGTCATATGCCAGGAGAATCTGCTAGTAATGAATATCATAATAATGAATAGCATGTGTTGGACGAATCAAATCTTCACAGATGTAAACCAAGTACAGCTAAATGGATGCATCCAGTACTGAATGCTGGTTGGGAAAAGAATGCAATGGGCCTATGGAAATAAGTAAACATAAAGACAGAAATATATAGTCCAGAAATATCTAGAGTGAACAAGCATTAATATTAATAATGACTTTTAATATCAATAACTGACAGTACATCCCAAATAGAAATGAATCTAAGCAAGGTTGGGCCTCCATATGGATTGGGTTCAAGGGAACTAGGAAGATAAATACATAGTTACTAACCCTGTGATTCAAAGAGCCTACTTAAACAAGACTGAATCAGACTCGCATTGTATTATCCATGTAAATTGTATCTGTTTATTAAGAAAAATCCTTTGACACTGTCTAACTACTGGACCAAAGCTAAGAGAGCAGTGCGTCTACAAAGTGTGGCCCCAAAAATGTAAAAAGATTAGTACGGTAAAAATCCCCTTCCTATTCTGTGCAAGAGTTAAGAGGGATCATTGCTGGCAATTTTACACAGATTCTCTCTCTCTCTCTCTCTCTCTCTCTCTCTCTCTCTCTCTCTCTCTCTCTCTCTCTCTCTCTCAAAACCGTATCTCAATAGAACAAGAGCTCATAAATATGCAGTAAAGGTCTAGCAGTATATGAGGGCCCAGGATGGACAAACAAGCAACCTTTTAGAGAAGTAGAGTTTATTCAGTGTCACACAGGAAACAGGAAGTGCAGGGGTGTGTGTGTGTGTGTGTGTGAATTCTCCTAATCAGTTCAATAGCATTTGGTTTTATGAATAAGCTTCCCATTTTTTCCATTTTTTTTTTCAATACAAAAAGTGCTTCAGTTCATACTTCCAGACACATTTCTGAATTCAGTACTTTGGAATTCCCTCTGGCAATTTTGTCTTCTTTGGTTGTCTGATTCTTAATGCATTTATTAACATGAATGTTTCTAACCTTTGTAAAACATCTTAGAGTGGCGTGAGCAGAGCTTAATTTGAGCCGGATCCTGCCGGAACAGTAACAATATTCATTAACAATATTAATTGGATTGTCTAAGCTTAATTAGTCGATCCTATTAATATTGTGGAGGTTTATGTATATAATATACTGTGAAGATTTGATGTTCAACTGTTTATTTACTTCCATTCATAATCTTGAAGATGCTTACAATCTCGAGAGCAAGAACTGAGTAAGTGGAGACTTGCTTGGCCCCTGTTACTGTAAGACACGGGATGTTACACTACCAGTTGAAATTTTGGACATATTTGATTGAATGTTAGTTTTACTGTCTTAAATTAAATAATTTAATAAATGATACTTTTTATATATTTTATAAATTTGATACCCCCTCATGAAGCTAGTCGAGAACATGTCAAAAGCATGTAAAGCGCCACCAGGAATACAGTTCATTCAGCATCCTACAGTACTCGCATAATTTTGCACAGTGTGCAGAAACTGGAGAACCTGGAGGAGATCCACATGAACATGGAGAGAACATGTACAGAAAATTAACCCAAGCTTAAGATGGAACCGCTGCAGTGTCCAACACTTTTCTTAGTCACCATATTAATTCTATTTTATTCCATAGATTCCATGTATAATTTAGTGTTATTTCTTCATTATTCTAAATATATATATATATATATATATATATATATATATATATATATATATATATATATATATATATATATATATATATATATATATATATATATAAAGAGTACATATGAAAAATAAGAAGTAGACATAGAAAAAGAAGAAAAGGAAATTCATGAGCAGGTGTGTCTAAACTTTTGTAGTGTACATCTGGGAAGCATCACTGGAGTATTTTATTCTCAGCCAAGTGAAAAAATAAGGCTTTCCGCACAAGCAAACATGAATTTAAATGGACTTTACTTGCAGAGCAGTACACAGAGAGGCACATACTAGACCTCTGTCCAAGCAATATGACTCGTATGACAAAAATGCTAAGAAATGACGCATCAGATGCATAAAGTTTGTGTGTATGTACTGTATGTTTTACTAAGCAGGCAGCCAAAGACCATCATCGTTCTACCGTGGGATGATTTTTCCCTTTTTCATGGTATTAAGCAGACGTGTGTGTGGAAACAGTTCTACTCACCAGCCCAGATGGCTTTCCATTTGCTTTCCACTACAGTATGTAACCCAAGAGGGTCCTCTTTTTCCTAATGCAGACTAGCCATTGTTTAGTTTCTGAACCTATTTTCCCATATGAGAAAAGCTATCATTTGTAATGGAATAGCAAGTGATATTTAGTAAATTGTTTTGGTTTAGTCATATCTGTCTTAACCACGACACAAATGACAGGCCTCTCAAATGAAGACAAGTGGGAAATCTGTGAGACATATGCCTGTCATAATCAGTTTTCCATGGCAAGCTGTGCTATTTCTATCAGTTGTTCCTGTTGTTGATGTTAATTGCAATTCCTGTGAGAGTGGATGTTTCCACATCGCTCACTGACACAGCATTCTTTACAGCAGTATATTGTGCACCAGGTGCCTCGAAACGTGCATTTAGAACAAAAAGTCGACAGTAGACCCAAGAAGTAAACATAATGTTGCTCATATTTGTTTCTTGGGCCTGTGTCTCATTTCACTGAAAGACCACTCAAAAAACATTGAAAAACCACAAAGGTTTGCTAAATACAGTTGCATTTGATTAAATCTCTCTCTCTCTCTCTCTCTAAAAGATGAGTCACAAAAGTTCCAGAGCCAAGATTAACCTCTACCAAATTGATGGAAAGTCCAAAGTGTGGAGAAAGGCAGAAAGAAAGGATCTGCTAATGATCCATAACATCGAAGCTCATCAGTCAAGCATGGTGGAGGTAGTGTCATGGCTTGGGCTTGCATGACTGCTCCTAGAATGTGCTTATTAATCTTTATTGTTGATGTAACTCATGATGGTAGCAGCAGAATGAATTCAGAAGTCTACAGAAACAATCTGTCTTCCCATTTACAGAGAGAGAAATGCATTCGATCTAATTGGGAGGAACTTCATTATGCAGCGAGACGCTGTGGTAAAAGCACGGAATAAAGCATCACAAAAGAAAAATGCAACAGTTTGGTGATGTCAGCGGGTCACCGGCTTGATGAAGTTATTGCAAGCAAGGGATATGTAACCAAATATTCGGTGTTATTTACTTTAATTTACTTTAAGACTACCTGTTCCTATACTTTTGCTCTTTTGTTTAACATTGTTTTGTTTCCATAACCGCCAAAGTTTTCTAGGACAGAGTGGTTAGCCCTGTGCCAAACCCCCAACCTGGAGGACCAGGGACTGCTCTTCGTCTGGTCTCTACCTTTCGACCTGTCTGGCATGGGAGGCCCTACCAGGAGCACGAGGCTCCAGCCAGCATAGCTCTCCGGGTCGACGAGACACACAAGCCTCTCCACCACAACAAGGTGGCAGCCGTTCGGAGAGGTTGTTTAACATGTCTAGATCTAAATATCAGGAAATGAAAGCTGAAATTCTCAGTCTCATATCTCAAACCCAAATGTCTTCAGTGTACAGTAAAAATTATAGAATTTGTCTGGCTGTTCCAATACTTTCGAAGGGGAATGTATATGAACCAATTGCAACTCTACTCATCAGACAGACAGCGATGAAGAGAAAGAAATGGATAGATGGATGGATGGAGATAATAATTTTTTAAAAAAGGTCACCTAAACGCACGTATACAAAATAAATACAACAATAAAAATACACTAAAAACGGTCAACATTTAAATTCTTTTTTTTTATTTGATTTAATAAGAAAATGCCCTGATGCTGAAAAATAAAAATACAATTTACAATATCCCAAAGGATGAAACTGATACATACTTTTGTGTTTGGTAGTCAGTTTCAGGCACTTTGAATCACAGACATAACAATTCAATACAGGGAGCTTAAAAATAAAATCTTTGGTCGTCACAAGCTCAAATAAGAAGGAAGTTTGAAAACCACAGTCGGACCTGAACATTAGCGCACTCGTTAAAATCTTGTCAGATTTTTTTTTTTCTGCAGAATGGTTGGGATTTTTTTTTTTTTTTTAAGTTATAAACATTTATTGTATATACATACACACAGAAAAAACTATATACATTTCTTGTATATCCACAAAATGAATTACATCTGAAAAAGTAAGGTACAGAACTGCTTCAGAATTTTTTTCTCTCACTTCCCTCATTCTTTTGCACACGTGTTTTCATAAAATCTCAACTTGTACGGTTAAAAACAACAGAATTTTACAGTTACAGCAGTGTTCAATATTTTGGTGAAGGTGGGCGACACTACATAAAAAAATAGGTAAAAGAAAAGATACAATCACAAATATTTTTTGGGCTTTTTTTTCTTCTTCTCATCGACAAAGAATGATGTGTATGGAAAGAGATACACTCTTACAAACAGCTCAGAAATGGAATGTATTTTGAAGCCATCTTTTTCATCATCTCACCATCTGCCTTCTCTTGTGACTCAGCTGCAGGGTAGCCATGTCCGGTACGTGTTTGCAGGAGAGTGCACATGAGCCACGTAGTAATTGCTAAAGTTCCCGTCGTGCACATACGGTGCCGGTTGGTAGTAGCAGGTGACGTTAGAGAGGGCGGGGATGGCATTCTGTTCGGTGAGCGTGCGCAGCGCCAGTGCCGAGATGAGTGCCAGGGTCTGTCGCCGCTCATGACCCATTAGGCATACGGTGCTTTCATCGACAACATTCCGCAAAGTCACCAGGCACTCGTAGCGTTTGTGTTCCATGCCAGCGAAGTGGTTCTGAAGGTATGCCTCAAGTTTTCGTCGTTGCTCACCCACATCTGGGAAGTCAATGAAGAAGCGCGAGCACATGTAGCGCTGTAGCGTTTTCATGTGCTCCTCCGACGCTGGCCGGAATCCACGCACCAGCAGGTGGCAGTATTTTAGCAAACCGCCGCCACGGATTTCCTCGGGACTGTGTGTAGCAATAGTCTTGGAGCGCAGGTGTTCTAGAGCTTCCTCAAAGACACCGTACATGCTCTCACCAAGCACAGTTGGGTGAAAGCTCTCAGACATGGGTGCCTCTGAGCAGCGGTCAAACAGCAGCAGCGAGTCAAGACCGATCTGAAACGAGTCAACGCTGAACTCAAACTGGCGCCGTAGTGTGTCAACGAACTTCAACTCTACGTTCTTGCCTGTATTGTTGGAAAGAGAGATGAGACTCCAGCAATCTGTGTCAGTGCGCACTTTAACCAGCTTCTGCACATATGCCTCCTTGAGGGCAAGGGCACTGAGGCGCTCGTGGTTCACTCCAGCTGGCAGGAAGTCCAGCAGGCTGGCCAGCACCACTTCCTTAACCACATCAAACGTTCTGTCATCACTCAAACTCAGGCCAAAGATCAGATCCAGGTCCTTGTAGCCTAAGCCTGTGTCCTTGTAAAGCACGTAGCTTGCAGCTGAACCATTAAGCTTCACATCACGGACTGCCACGCCTCGATCCTCCAGTCTGGCCCTTACCACCTACAGGAAACAGGAAGACAAAAGGAACAGAAACAGAAAGAGAGATGCAGAAAGAAATAAGTATACTTCTGGATGTAAATGTGATTTCATCAGGACAACTATCATATAAATACATACACTGTGTAGGTATACAAATACTGAGGGCAACCCATCAGTTTTCATGCATTTGTCAGCCTGACTTTACCCCGTCCATGGTGGATCATCACAGCACAGCAGTTACAGGTCGTGTCATGTCATAATGATCACACAAACTTGTTTTTATGCTCAGTTTGCAATCCGAAATCCAAAATACAATATTGGGACTATATTGTACGATCTAAGTCCATAATTATCTCAGGGCATAAGCTATATTTTGGTCCTACTGCACTCTTGCTCTTGGTCATAATTCAAAATTCTACTTGCCAATGAGCACAGGAGTGAGAACCTTGCTCAGCTATGAAAAATTCAGCTGGTCATACACACTGGTGAGGTCTATTGGTACAAATCTAATGGTCAGCAGACATTTGCATGTTTACCCATGGCACTGGGTTTTAACTCATAACAAGGGTTTTATTACTGGAGTTGGTTAGCCCATGTAGCTAGCTTACAAAAAGCTCTTTAGCTTCTTTGTATTCTGCCTTTAAGTTGGCACTGAAGCCTGGACCGACATGTTCTTGCTCTGCAATGGCCAAAGAAATATCCTCGTGGATTTTTGGCCTAGTTTAGCATCACTTAACAATGACAGTAACTTCAGAAACAACAAGCACATCACTTCAAATGATTCAGATCAAATGTTTCAGATTTGAATGTTGGATTTTTAAAAATCCAGATTGGTTGGCAATGTAAATGCAGCCCGTATTTTCCATGCATGACCACTTTCTGTGTAATACCACGACAATAAAAATATGAACACCGTTAAATGTATTATGTATAAATAAGTACAGTATTGTGCAAAAGTTTTAGGCACATGCAAAGAAATGCTGTAGAGCAAAGATGCCTTCAAAATAATGAAATGAAATGTTTCTACATTTAAAAAAAATAAATACAGTAAAGAGCAGTAAACAGTGGTAAATGAAGCAAAGTCAATATTTGGTCTGACAAAAAAATAAAAATAAAAATAGTAGTCTCCGGTACAGTTAGTGCAGTTTTATAAGGAAATGAGCTGGTAAGTTTTATTGAGCATCTTGCAGAACCAGACACAGTTCTTCTGGACACTTTGACTTTCGCACTCGCTTCTTATTTCTGCAGCGAAACCCAGCAGCCTTCATTGTGTTTTTTTTGTCTGAAAAGTGTCTCTTATGTAATATGCTGCTTTCTTTAATGACATACAAACATTTTTCTGTAACATTTAATTTTGTGCTGTTAGGTTCCCTCTCTTTCTCTCTCGCTAGCGAGTAGTAAACTTCCGCATTCCGACCTCCGCGTCCATTCAGAACCTCCGTTGGACGTTTCGTTCATGAACTCGTTTTGTTTACCTCTGCCATGTGCTCCTATGTTTTTGTACACGTCATGTCTCCGCCTCCCGTGTTCTACCATGTGCTAATGTTTGGTTTGTGTCATGTCTCCGCCTCCTTATTTCTCATTGGTTCTTGTTCATTTCATTGATCACTGGTTTCAGGTGTGTATGATTTGTGTATGTGTTTAAATACCCAGCTCTGTTTCCGCTTCCTTGAGGAGTATTAGTTTAGCCTTATTTTCTAGTTTAGAAAGCGAAATGTTTCAAGCTTGATGTCCGTAGTTCATGTTTCGATTTCCGTAGCTCTTTGTTCGTGGTTCCCAGACCACCTCCTTGCCTCGCGTGTTTTTCCCTATGTTGTGGATTACTATTGCCTCTGGATTACTACCTTTTTGGATTCCTGCCTGGATTATGGTTTGTTGTTATCTTTGTATGGAATCCTATGTTTTTGGTTAAACTTTTCATTATCAACCGACGTTTCCCCTGCACATGCATCCTGACTCCCTCTTCCGTCCTACACGTTACGTGACGTGCTAGAAAACGAATGTTTGGGAATCTAAAATGTTTTTTGTACTTGGACTTGATAACGTAGAAGTCATAAAATAAAAACCTATAACAAAGTTTGTACTAAAAAAAAAAAATAGGGTGCCTAAAACTTTTGCACAGTGCTGTATATCCATAATGCACAAAGTCCAGTGAAGACCTTACCACTGAATTCTTCCACAGTCTAGATAATTAGTCAGAGTGGTGGAAAACTGAGTCATTCTCCAGTATTCCATGCTAGACGTAGACAGTTGGGGCAGCAAAATATTCACTTTCTCTTCCACACACTGTTCTCGGAGACAAACATACCTCCCTGATTTGACACAGATGAGAGATTTAGCCATATAACTTTACAAGTGAAGGAATTCAGTCCTCTAAAAGCATACAGATTATCCCCAGGGTATGACAAGTCACTGCTTGTCTTGGTTAAAAAGCCCCTGGCAGCTTTTTCCTCTCTCGTGCTTAGTCTCTGAGTGAAATCTCCAAGCACACAGTTCACCCTGGTTCAAGTTAGAGTAGCAGATTTACTTCACTACGGTACATCACACGTTTTCGCACGTTTATACTTGAGCTATTCTTTCAGTTTGCTTACTACATTCACTAGACAAATCTAAACTTTTTACTCACTACATGTCGTAACAGATACTCTATAACATCTGTAATATTTTGGAAAATCATCATCTAATAAATCTAATCTCTAATGGATGTGACAACACCAGGTGGGTGAAGGATATGATATATTTGTAAATTTCTACTGTTAACGTGTGACTCGCTGTTCGTCAATTAAAAAAATGTAAAAAGCAAAAAAAGAGCTTCATGTTGGAGAATTCTGCCTTGAATCGAAAAAAGACATTTAATCTATGTTATCTATATTTTACATATTAAAATGACTACATTACAGTTGTTATTATGAGAATAAACGTAGCTTTTGTTACTAAGCTTCAGTTAATGTCTGACAGCTTTCCCTGGTGAAGATCAATATGATATGTGGAAAATCTTGTGAAAATCTTCTACTTTTTCCTTACACACTTTAATATAAATGTAAAAGTTTATACTTTTGTACTTGAGTTAACAGTCTAAAGGCATTGAAGTAATATTTGTTTAAATGAGTACTTTTATTTACTTGAGTAAGGAATTTGTGTACTTTTACCACCTCTGGTGTAACAGTACACTCCGGCATTTTTTACCGATTAAAGTATAGATTAAAGTATAGATTAAAGTATAGATTAAAGTATAGATTAAAGTATAGATCTTGTGATTAATACATCAGTCTGTCATGCATTTTTGATACCAATATCAAACGTAGTATTATTTTTACCACCAAAAAATACTTTGCCTCAAAGAACTATTAACCAGTCCAAACAGTATTTCGATGAGGTTTTTTTTTTTTGTGATTGTTGCGGCCAAAAATTCTTCTGCTAGCTTTTTTTTTCAAAATTTTTGAGTTTTTGTGCTTTTTTTGTGGAAAACCACTTTTCAATTTGCACAGTTCTGCACGGCCTTTCGCGGTGATGTTTGTGGCTAAATGAGACCTTTTAGCTGTACTCGATGTTCGACGCACGTGAATCAAAGGAGGCTCTGACTGAATGCACGTTGTGACGACGTCACATGACGTGTCTTGGCCCAAATCTGCGGTAATTTTGAAAAAATTGCAAGCTTCTGTGAATACTGCGGCGTTTCCTTGATTTTGCGTTCATTTCTGCAATATCGCAAAATCCTGGAGGGACTGATTAACACTCGACATTGAACACCCAGTGCTCTATTTACATGATAATAACCCGTGCAAAAACACACCATAAGATTGACGCATTGACCATTAGGGCAGGTGATACTGTGTTAGATTAAAGAGAAAACATGACGCGGAGTGCACAAGTGCTCAGTCTTTCCTATATATAACCTATATATAAACTAAAAACACTATAAAATACAGGATCCAAACAATATTCTGCAGTTTACACTTGCAGTTCAAAGAGCATGGTTTGATTCCAAATACGGCAAATGGCATATCTTTATGTTTTTTTTAATGGTAATGAATGCTCATGGGTTACTATATAGCATATTAATTATGTCTGATCGCATTACAAGCAAGCATGTTGTTTCATCAGTTAAAATGAGCTCTTTTGCAAAACACAGCTTTTTATACAAATTTCAAGACAAATAAAACTCTTTAATTAGATAATCTACTTCACACCATCTTGAACAGCAAAAAAATAAAAAATTAAAAATTAAAATCACACTTTCAGTATACACATAGGCGAACTTAACTATTCAATCGTTCAGTGATGCTGAGAACGTCTTTTGACTGAGATCTGAATAAGCATCCAAAGATGATCATGCGAGAGAGAAAGTGAAAGCACTGAATGGAAATGCTCTTGGTATTCTAACAACATTGATATTGGTGACTATTATGTTCATAAATTTGTTATTTTTATACATAAATACTATTTCGTAACTTTATTACGGATTTAGATGGAATTTTATTCAGCTTCACATGTTTCTGTGAAGTTTATGCAATGTACAGTTCACATAAAAATGAACGAGTGTGCATTCTTGCCGTGTGTCTCGGCTGGTATGAATTTAACAATAGTTAAAACAGAAGTTCATACTCAACTAAAAGACACTTTATAAAAGCTTTATATTATATTTATTCAGCAAATTTTGAATGTCACCCCAAAGAAATAATCTGTACAGCCGTGGCCAAAAGTTTTGAGAATGACACAAATATCAATTTTCACAAAGTCGACTGCTTCAGTGTTCTTAGATCTTTTTGTCAGATGTTACTAACTGTTACTGAAGTATAATCACAAGCATTTCATAAGTGTCGATGGCTTTTACTGACAATTACATGAAGTTTATGCAAAGAATCAATATTTGCAGTGTTGACCCTTCTTTTTCAAGACCTCTGCAATTCGCCCTGGCATGCTGTCAATCAACTTCTGGGCCACATCCTGACTGATGGCAGCCCATTCTTGCATAATCAATGCTTGGAGTTTGTCAGAGTTTGTGGGTTTTTGTTTGTCCACCCGCCTCTTGAGGATTGACCACAAATTCTCAATGGGATTAAGGTCTGGGGAGTTTCCTGGCCATGGACCCAAAATGTCGATGTTTTGTTCCCCGAGACACTTCGTTATCACTTTTGCCTTGTGGCAAGGTGCCCCATCATGCTGGAAAAGGCATTGTTCATCACCAAACTGTTCTTGGATGGTTGGGAGAAGTTGCTCTCTGAGGATGTTTTTGTACCATTCTTTATTCATGGCTGTGTTCTTAGGCAAAATTGTGAGTGAGCCCACTCCCTTGGCTGAGAAGCAACCCCACACATGAGTGGTCTCAGGATGCTTTACTGTTGGCATGACACAGGACTGATGGTAGCGCTCACCTTTTCTTCTCCGGACAAGCTTTTTTCCAGATGCCCCAAACAATCGGAAAGGGGATTCATCAGAGAAAATGACATTACCCCAGTCCTCAGCAGTCCAATCCCTGTACTTTTTGCAGAATAGCAGTCTGTCCCTGATGTTTTTCCTGGAGAGAAGTGGCTTCTTTGCTGCCCTTCTTGACACCAGGCCATCCTCCAAAAGTCTTCGCCTTACTGTGCGTGCAGACGCACTCACACCTGCCTGCTGCCATTCCTGAGCAAGCTCTGCACTGGTGGTGCCCCGATCCCTCAGCTGAATCAACTTTAGGAGACGGTCCTGGCGCTTGCTGGACTTTCTTGGGCGCCCTGAAGCCTTCTTCACAACAGTTGAACCTCTCTCCTTGAAGGTCTTGATGATCCGACAAATGGTTGATTTAGGTGCAATCTTACTAGCAGCAATATCCTTGCCTGTGAATCCCTTTTTGTGCAAAGCAATGATGGCTGCACGTGTTTCCTTGCAGGTAACCACAGTTAACAGAGGAAGAACAATAATTTCAAGCACCACCCTCCTTTTAAAGCTTCCAGTCTGTTATTCTAACTCAGTCAGCATGACAGAGTGATCTCCAGCCTTGTCCTCGTTAACACTCTCACCTGTGTTAACGAGAGAATCACTGACATGATGTCAGCTGGTCCTTTTGTGGAAGGGCTGAAATGCAGTGGACATGTTTTTTTGGGATTAAGTTCATTTTCATGGCAAAGAGGGACTTTGAAATTAATTGCAATTCATCTGATCACTCTTCACAACATTCTGGAGTATATGCAAATTGCCATCATAAAAACTGAGGCAGCAGACTTTGTAAAAATTAATATTTGTGTCATTCTCAAAACTTTTGGCCACGGCTGTATAATAACAAAGGACAAAGAAATTGTTTTGCGCCCATCCAAATCAGCCACATGATGATGCTAAGCAGCAAACTCAAAGTTTAAAGTTCAGAATGAGCTGTTTGTCATTCCTTCTCACCACAGTGTGTTGAGTGAGGAACGAAATGTGGTTCCTTCAGGACACAGCGCAACATTCACACAGAAGATCAAACGACAACAATAGACAGCAAAATAAACAAGAACAGACAGCAAGAAGTCCAATGAAATCGAACTGCGCTACCGCAAACTACGCTTGTATCGCCGCAGAAGAGAGCTTCCTGTGCCGCATACCCTCATACATTCTCGCCAGTCAGAGATCGCCACTACTATACATGTCAAACATCTACTCAAAGGAACAGTGGAGGGAGACAATCACTCAGTATGCACTGTGCACATATTGTTAAACTGGTTAATTATGTGAGGTTATGGCGTTTTTGTTGTTTAACCTCTTTGCCTTTTGTACTCCAATATTATTTCATGCTAATTTTTACATTAAAAAATTGACGATTAATCTGCCATGGCAATCACAAAGAAATAATTATTGTCATGGGGATCATTAAACAGAAAAATCACTTAGGCTTATCGGTAAGGTTAAACTGTTAAACTCTGAGTAGAACATTTTCAGAATTATCGAGGCATTGCAGAGTATAGCCATGGCCAGATGATTAGGCTGTTTTGCACTGGAGAGATTTAGACTGGACTGGAGAGACATCAGAAGGCGAGATTTAAAAAATATGCCCAAATTTCATGCTATCTGTCATTTTCACAAGTTGAGAGTGTAAAAGGACTTTTGATTGAACTGTAGCCATGCTAGGTAACACTGAGCTTGCTACCTTGCATGTTTTGCCTATTCAAGTCAAATCCATATTTAAATTTGTTTACAGGCATACTGCAATATCAGATTAGTGACGATGTCAGACTTTCTTGAAAAAATGCGTCTTGAAACTTGAGATTTTCCATATGAACTTTTCAATATAATAATTTCTCATAGTTATACCTAATCCTGGTCCTAAAAAAGAACTCAATATCTACTGTACTTCATGTAGACACGCTCTAAATGTCTTCTGATGGTTCTGTAGGCCTTTTATATCCTATATATACCATGCTGGCTGAGGTCGCCTGCAAGCACAAGGAGTCTGTCTAGTATCCCATCTTCTTTTTTCCTCACTTTCTTCATGATCTTTAATAAAAGAATTGAACCACTTCCCAGCTAATGTCCACCCATTGCATTATGTTGTGGCATGTGGCTACTCGCAATGGACAGTGACACAATTTCCAATAAAAGCCTTAAGCTTTCAACAAGGAAACCACAGCTCATCTCTGCTATAGTGAAAATTTCTAGTAGAATAGTGTTCCTATATTTCCCTAGATAGGAAGCTGGCATACTTGCATTGCCATTCTGAAGGAGGCGACTTCCGGGTTCAGATTTCTCTCCTCCTAAAGCCCTCATTCATCCTGACCCTCTTGACTTATCTCAACTCCCTCCCACATTCATCCCTCCCTTGTTCACCCCAATGTCACAGCTGGGAACTCCACCTCCTCTTTCAACTCTTGCACTATGAGCTACTACCACTCGCTCTTACAGATCCCACATTAGAAAGAAGTCAAGCATACAGATCCCACTACAGCTACCCTCAATCTTAACAGGCTCATGATGCCAATCTTGCTCCACACCCAAAGGAGCCACACCGGCAGGTAAAGTGTTAGTGATCCCAGGCACAACTATAATGTTATCCTTGCTACACATTTACCCCTAGTAAACTAATAGTTCAGACAGTGCCAGGCAGAGAAGAACGCCCCCCCCCCGATAATTTTGTCAACGGAAGGTCTTCAGAAGAGTAGTAAGACAAACATGTGTGCACTGCAATGAAAAGTTCCAGTAGACGAAAGTCTGTAGAGGAATGTGTGTGTGTGTGTGTGTGTGTGTGTGTGTGTGTTCTTGTTAGGACAAGTGGTGGAGCACACACTGACAAGTAAAAGTACTGCTACTTTACTAATCAGAAACGGAATTTGGCTCGCATGATTGCAGATCATTATCACGCTGTTTTCCTACGCATTTAACACTGAAGATATCTGATACATTGAGCCAGGGATGCTCATTCATCTCCCATGTCCCAGACGTTCTGCCGCTGAGTATCTGACGTCCGTAGTGTAGACGTTCGGCAGGAAAGTGCTTTATTTTGACTGCGTCTTGAAAATTGAATTGTGTAAAATTTACACATGCATGCTGTCTTTTAATTGGCCTACAGTCTTTTGTGGATAAAATGCATTATTATCACTGTGTAACAGTGCTCAAGAACAAATGGAGTAAAGTTGTATAATTTATTTTTAAGAAACTCAACTATACGTAAAAGTACTGTGGTTTAAACCTAGTCAAACAAATACAATTACAGTGAACCTGTAATAAGGGTACATGTAATCTGTTATTTTCCATCCCTGGTTAGGACACAAGGCATCTGAAAGGGAGGAGTACCTCTCGCAAGTCTGTAAAAAAAAAAAAATGTCCCCATTCTTCACCAGCTATAACATGTTCGTAAAACGTGTAAAGTGGTCTAACTGCAGGCATCAGACTTAGATTATTTTTTTTTTAAATAATAAAAGGGCCTATTAAACTTAATCTAGGTTAAAATTATCAGTGACGGCTGTCGGCAAAATTGACTTCTGTGTACTGGAACTCTCAAATTAAGGCACCTTGGAAATCCCCCCCCCCTTTCATTCATAATGGAACCGATCCACGTTCAGGTTTCCACAAATTTAAGAGAAAGGAAGGAAAAGCCTCATTGAGAATATCCACTAATGGTTAATGCAGATGCTAGTGCACGCAACGTGCCTTTTTCTGTACAGACAGGGACATTTTTCAAACCTTTTAACTCTATTGAGTAAATAGCCCATAGGTCTCGATCTTGTATTTGAGATGTCAAAAAGAAAAAGATCCATGTGAACAGGAATGTTTGTTCCTTTTATAAACTACGCAGCATGAAGGCTCTGTAGTGCATTGAAATATTTCGAGAAAGATTTACTCTGTATTGTCCACACAAAAGAAATATCTTACGTGAAAGCCCTAAAAAGGATCTCAGCGTGTTACTTCACTCGGAAGAAAAAGACCTAAATCGTTCTGATACTCAACTTGTCAGTTCAAAGTATTTGGGAAGGGGAAACCTGTAAGTAAAAATATAATTATACCTAAAATTTGCTTGACTGGGGAAATGAGGAAGGGCACTGCTAGGTTATGTGAGTGTTTAATCATCCCGAGTGGAAGTTTCAGCTCTGAAGAAACCTTGGATCTCTTTATAAACATGTTCGGTTTATAAGACAGAAGGCAAACAGTAGCTTCTGGAGTTGCACACTGGGAATCACAGGTGGTAAATCTATTAAGGAAGAAAGCGATTGTGCTGAAATGTGCCCAAGAACAATAAAGCCTACTCCTTTTCTATAAGGCTATAAAGGACGAGATTTCTCTGATTCATTGTATATTATTTTGATATAAAAGAATCAGACACCATTTTCTTTTTGTGTTTTCGATCTGAAAGAGCAATGCGAAAACGAGAAACGTCAGTGTTGTCAAAATTGTACTGTGGGGTTTAAAAACGAACCATTTTGCTTAATGCATATTTCGTTCTACATGTGAAAATAACGCTTTTCGACATCAGATGAAATGGGTTTGTGTGAAAGATCGCCTTAGTATCTTAGTATCCCCATATACTTGTTTTGCTTACATTGTGGTAGTTTTTGATCCTCACAAAAATAGCAGCAATAAAACACACACACACACACACACACACACACACACACACACACACACACACACACACACACTAATTACTGCTATGCCTGCACCTAAATCAAACCCTAACCTTAACCTCAGGACTTTCTTTTTTATTTTTTTATTTTTTTATTTTTTTAAATAAATGTGCAGTTTTTTGCTTTTTGTTTTGTTTTGTTTTGTTTAATAAAACTATTTTATTTGTTAAATAAAGCAGACTCCTTTGTGAGGGCCAGCACAAGCTCATAATTGTCAGATGAAATGTACACAGTAGTTTAATACTGAGTGCAGGACAATCTCCAGCTACATGAGTGGGAAGAGTGTAACCCACTGTGCAGTAGATACTTCACAAGTTTGAAGTGTGGAAAATAAAGTGTAGTGTAAAGGTATGCAGTGCAGTGCGTGTGTGTGCGCGCGCGCGCGTGCGTGTGTGTGTGTGTGTGTGTGTGTGTGTGTGTGTGTGTGTTCACCTGCACGATCTGGCGTGGGGAAATGGACAGGGTTGGGAAATTGCCGCGGCCGTGGATGGGAACACTTTCCCCGAGGATGGAGTCCAAACGCTGCACCTGCTCCCACGACAAGACGCAGAAGCGCCGACTCTGCTCCTGTGCGTCCTCGCGCGATGTCATGGCGAAGTTTATCCCGGGATTAAAACAAACAAACAGGAAAAAACAAAAAAAAACAATACAAAGCTACGAGTCTCTATCGTCAGTGTACGACTGCCTAATGCGCGTTTATTAATTGAGCTGACAATCTGCTGTCATAGTGAAATCACACACAGAGCCTAGGTAACGGTTTGTTATTCTGCACTCGTCCTGTCTGAGATGTTTACTCCACTGAACTTCTGTCGATTTAGCGCACAATCTGATTTAAGCGAGGAGGGATTAGTCTACGCAGCCCAGCGGGTTAGACCGGAGGTTTATGAATAATTACACATCTAGTCGCCGTGGCCACGCCCATTATGCTTACGCCACAGAGAGAGCTGCAGTGATTGGTTCCTGTGGCAGTTTATTACGTGTGTGGGCACGCGCGCTGCGTGCGTGTGTGTGTGTGTGCGTGTGTGCGTGTGTGTGTGTGTGTGTGTGTGTGTGTGTGTGTGTGTTGGTGTGCGTGTTTGGTGCGGACCAAATTACATTTGCCTGGTCCATTTGGCTTTATTTTATATACACATATATATATATTGTTTTACAAAAACTTTTTATTACAGCTATTATTACAAAAGAGAGAGAGAGAGAGAGAGAGAGGTGGTGTAGGTTTGATGTTCTGTGTATATGGTTTTTGAAAATACACTATGTGGCCAAAAGTATGTGGACACCTGACCGTCACACCCACTTCTGGTTCTTCCCCAAACTGTTGCCACGTCTGGAGAGATCCGGAAGTGTGATCCGAAAGTTTTGGAGATGGCATGAAGGGATCAAATTAAAGACCTTCTTGAGATTAATTGCAGCCAGATGGACTTTTATATTGTAAGGTTGAAAGTGGAGACTCGAGTTAGTGTGGTAGTGAAGACATGGCATTAGTCTTTTTTGACTGTGAAAGTTCAATCAATTATCAGTGTATTAGAACGACTCTGTCTGTCCGTTCAAACCCCAAAAGGACAAGTTGGAAGCACACGAATGTCTCTGTATGCTGTAGCATTACAATTTCCCTTCACTGGAACTAAGAGGCCCAAACATCTTCCAGCATGACGATACCTCTGTGCACAAAGCGAGTTCCATGAAGACATGGTGTGCCAAGGTTGGAGTGGAAGATCTCAAGTGTCCTGGAAGCACCCCAGGCCTCCTCACCCAACATCAGGGCCCGATCTCACTAATGCTCTTGCGGCTGAATGAACACAAATCCCCACAGCCGCGCTCCAAAATCTGTAGAAAGTAGAAAGCCTTCCCAGAAGAGTGGAGGTTATTATAACAGCATAGGGGGACTAAATCTGGAATGGGATGTTCAACAAGTACATATGGGTGAGATGGTCAGGTGTCCACGTAGTTTTGGCCATATAGTGTAATGATAATTTCAATCTCATGTATAAGCTGTAGGTAGAGCAGACTTACAATAGAGCCCTTACAGAAAGGATTTTAATTTAAAACATGCATGTAAAATGACATTTTGTTTTTGTTTTTTTTTCGTGATGTAATAAATAAACAAATATGTGAAAATGCATGTGGGGAAAAAACACCAGTCAGCAATGTCAGCAAAACTTTTATTTATTTATTTATTTATTTTCTGTAAGGGAAGTATGGGAGAAGCTTTTCAAACAAAGAGAGAGAGAGAAACCTGGCACTGATAGACTGATATGTGAGGAGGCATTCTTTTGAGAGATGATGATAAGAGAATGAATGTGTATGGGGTGGAGTATCACTCCCTGTTCCCCTGGCAACTGTAGCTGTCCTGGTCATGTAATGTTACATGACCTGCGTCACGATGCTAATAGCAATCCAGGCCTAAGGGATAAAAGGCACTTCTTATTGACTCTTACTGAGCATGAGCAAAGTCAAACTCTTTATCAAGGGGTTGCAGTTTCAAAGAGTAAAGTCAAAAGCAAAGTCTTTAATGGAAAAAAAGGCACAAAGATATAGAGAAGGTATCAAATCTTTCCAAAACCAACACACATACAGCAGAGACAAGAGACAGTAAATGGGGAATGATCCAATGTCGGCCTATTTATTCCTCCGTAATAGGTGTTTGCCCTCATTCGAGAAAAGCAGAGGAGGTGAGACTAAAAAACAGCCGGTTCTGGTTACTTGACTTTTGCTTTCCTTGGAATTTTGGATGAAACCTGGTTTGTGTAAGGAAAGCCTGTCAAAGTAATGTTAGTATAGCCAGTAAAACTCGGTAGGCATGAGACACTGAGTATTTATTTGCACAATATTCTTTGGTCTCTTGTAACACTGCCAGGATTTGCCACTGCACATGATGTGCTTTCCACCTCTGCTTCCAGAAAGTTCTTTTCACTGTATAAGAATGGCATACAGGTTTCACTAAACTCTCTTTTATAAGGGAGGATACTTGCGGTCTTGTGTATATCGTGGCCAATAAACGTGGACTAGGACTCTGAGGACTCAAAAAACATTTGAGTGTGGGGGGGGGGAAATAACAAGTGCAATCTTGATCAAATTTGCATTAGCCTGCTTTAACTGAAATATAATTTCAACAAACTGTAATGAAATAATGGTTTTATTTTGTTTTGAAAACAGCAGAAAGGGTTTTATTCGTTTAATAAGTGTCATATAAATCTGTGCGCACAATCATATTCAAAATAATGTTTAATAAATCACACTGTGGTTGTTTTAACACATGCGAACCTTTTATAAATCCGAGCCTGAGTGGGCAGATAATGCATCCTTATAGCTTTCCAGTGATCTTGTATCTCCATCGGTACAATCTTTTTTTCAAGCTTCTTAACGGTTTTTTTTTTATTGTGACTGAAGTGAACATTGTTGGATGGAGCCATACATTTTAGATGTAGGGGTCAAACACTGTACATATTGTCATGTAGATAGTCAAGTTATATTTTGAGGTTTGTGCATGCAGACTTTCATGTCCTCTTCAAGTATGTTTGTGGTCATTATCATGTTTATTATCAAGTCGTAACCTCCTGGCAAAACCAGATTTTATGGATGAAGTATCCTGGTGTTAGCAGAATCCAAGACACCGTCCATCTTCACAAGAGCTCTAGGGTCACCAGCCACAAAACAGTGATCCACCAGTCGTACTTTACAGTGAGTATCAGATTTTGGTCTCATCTGACCAAAACACATGATTCCAATCATAATCATGCAGTTCAGACACTGAATTTTGTCTGTTATTGCATTTTATAGGGCATCTTTCTCACAACCCAGTCTATTGTTACAGAGCTGGCATTTAATAGCTGATTTTGAAACTTGACCACCATTGTTCAATTCTGCAAATATACCTCTTTTACCATCCTCATTGTAGAACCTTTCTTAAGCCCTTTGCCTAAAATTCATTCAGCCATACCTTCATCCCCTGTTTATCCCGGACAGTGTTGCAGTGGATCTGGAGCCTATCCCAGGAACGCTGGGCATACACGCTGTATGGGACTCCAGTCCATTGCAGGGCAACCTGCCCACACACATTTACACACTACTTCACGCCTAGGGGCAATTTAGACTAGCCAATACACCTACCAGCATGTTTTTGGAACCCAAACGAAATCCATACGGACACAAGAAGAACACACAGAACTCCACACAGACCTCAAGGAAGGTTCACAACATACAGGCAGCAGACCAAAAAGTTCATTAGATATTTCACCTCAAGCAAAAGTCACAGAAGCAGGACACAATCAAGATTTTTTCCAAACCACTTTGCACAAACCATGTCAGGACAGGTAGTCCTCTTGGGGATTAAATTAGAATTCCTAACATGCTTAATTCACCAGAGACCTAGGTTCATCAAGTTTTGACTTGTATTGGTTACTTTTTCCTGTTCTGGATGATTGTTTTGAGTTTTCATAACTGCTACACACTCATGTTATGCAGGTATATGTATATGTACGTATATGTACTGTATATTGTAGTAGATTTATAAATTGTGGTAGTAAGTTTATTATGGACTGATCAGATCAAAATGTTCATGTGGGTTAAATCTGGTCACCTACATTGGGTTTAACCAAAGTAATCACTAGGGCATGATCGATCTCAATTTAATCCATATTACATGATGAACAACATGGTGAATTCAACAGTATCATACAGGTTCAAGAAGTAACATTTACAGGATATGCTTATATTCTGCTAGTTTTGTCTTCTGCTGTGTGTGACACATACCAAAGCTAAAATTTGCGATGCAATTTGTGAAGTTTTTTGTGGAAAACTACTTCAGTTGGTGAAATTGCACTTGCGCGAAATGTTGCATGGTATTTTGCAGTGATGTTTGCTGATAAATGAGACATTTTAGCTGTACTCATGTTCGACGCACGTGAATCAAAGGGGGTTTTGGCTGAATGTGTGTTGTGATGACGTCACATGATGCGTCTTGACTCAAATCTGCAAAAAAAATGAAAAATTACAAGCTCCTGCAAATATTGTGGAGGTTCTTTGATTTTGCATTCATTTCTGTGATCGCAAAATCCTGGAGGCACTGATTATATGTAAACCATATAATCCATCCATCCATTTTCTGTACCACTTATCCTACACTGAGTCGCGGGGAGCCTGGAGCCTATCCAACGGGGCTGGGGGCACAAGGAGGGGGAGACCCTGAACAGAGTGCCAACCCATTACAATATATGTAAACATACAGGTGCATCTCAATAAATTAGAATGTCGTGGAAAAGTTCATTTATTTCAGTAATTCAACTCAAATTGTGAAACTCGTGTATTAAATAAATTCAATGCACACAGACTGAAGTAGTTTAAGTCTGTGGTTCTTTTAATTGTGATGATTTTGGCTCACGTTTAACAAAAACCCACCAATTCACTATCTCAACAAATTAGAATATTTCATAAGACCAATAAAAAACATTTTTAGTGAATTGTTGGCCTTCTGGAAAGTATGTTCATTTACTGTACATGTACTCAATACTTGGTAGGGGCTCCTTTTGCTTTAATTGCTGCCTCAATTCGGCGTGGCATGGAGGTGATCAGTTTGTGGCACTGCTGAGGTGGTATGGAAGCCCAGGTTTCTTTGACAGTGGCCTTCAGCTCATCTGCATTTTTTGGTCTCTTGTTTCTCATTTTCCTCTTGACAATACCCCATAGATTCTCTATGGGGTTCAGGTCTGGTGAGTTTGCTGGCCAGTCAAGCACACCAACACCATGGTCATTTAACCAACTTTTGGTGCTTTTGGCAGTGTGGGCAGGTGCCAAATCCTGCTGGAAAATGAAATCAGCATCTTCAAAA
This sequence comes from Cranoglanis bouderius, assembly GCA_023630585.1. NCBI lineage: Eukaryota > Metazoa > Chordata > Actinopteri > Siluriformes > Cranoglanididae > Cranoglanis > Cranoglanis bouderius. The sequence goes on along the minus strand of CM042546.1, from coordinate 2,542,086 downwards.
AGCTGGTCAGCAGAAGGAAGCATGAAGTGCTCCAAAATTTCTTGGTAAACGGGTGCAGTGACTTTGGTTTTCAAAAAACACAATGGACCAACACCAGCAGATGACATTGCACCCCAAATCATCACAGACTGTGGAAACTGAACACTGGACTTCAAGCAACTTGGGCTATGAGCTTCTCCACCCTTCCTCCAGACTCTAGGACCTTGGTTTCCAAATGAAATACAAAACTTGCTCTCATCTGAAAAGAGGATATTGGACCACTGGGCAGCAGTCCAGTTCTTCTTCTCCTTAGCCCAGGTAAGACGCCTCTGACGTTGTCTGTGGTTCAGGAGTGGCTTAACAAGAGGAATACGACAACTGTAGCCAAATTCCCTGACACGTCTGTGTGTGGTGGCTCTTGATGCCTTGACCCCAGCCTCAGTCCATTCCTTGTGAACTTCACTCAAATTCTTGAATCGATTTTGCTTGACAATCCTCATAAGGCTGCGGTTCTCTCGGTTGGTTGTGCATCTTTTTCTTCCACACTTTTTCCTTCCACTCAACTTTCTGTTAACATACTTGGATACAGCACTCTGTGAATAGCCAGCTTCTTTGGCAATGAATGTTTGTGGCTTACCTAGTGAACCAAACTGAGAGACCATTTTGAAGGCTCAGGAAACCTTTGCAGGTGTTTTGAGTTGATTAGCTGATTGGCATGTCACCATATTCTAATTTGTTGAGATAGTGAATTGGTGGGTTTTTGTTAAATGTGAGCCAAAATCATCACAATTAAAAGAACCAAAGACTTAAACTACTTCAGTCTGTGCGCACTGAATTTATTTAATACACGAGTTTCACAATTTGAGTTGAATTACTGAAATAAACGAACTTTTCCACGACATTCTAATTTATTGAGATGCACCTGTATGCTTCAAAGAGGTGCATGGGGTATAAATAGGGTGTGAGAGAAAGGATCTAGGGGAAGATCTTGGGGGAGAGACTGTGCCATCTAGACTCACGGGAGCATCTTAGATCATATTTTATCTGTTACTTATTTTCATTTTACATTTTCCCTTATGTTCTTCTGCTTTTTGTTAATAAACCCTTGTTACTGCGTTATCTTTAAAGCACTCAGCAGATCTTATAGAAAGGTAGTATTTTACATGAATGTTCAGAGATTAATGAATAATGTTGCTTGCAAGTCAAACCTCTGAGCTAACAGAACAAGGTAACGTTCAGAGTAATGTTACAAATTCGAGTCGGATCTTTAAGTCATAATGTTGTAACCATTGACTGTGCCTATTTCTGTCTTTGGTCATAGGAGAGCAGTGGAGTAAAATATTCAATTCAATTCAGTTTTATTTGTATGGCTCTTTTAACAATGGACATTGTCCCAAAGCAGCTTTACAGAAATATAAAACTTCAGGATATAGATTTTAAATGTATGAATTTATCCCTAATGAGCAAGCCAGAGGTGATGGTGGCAAGGAAAATCTCCCTGAGAAAATGAGGAAGAAACCTTGAGAGGAACCAGACTCAAAAGGGAACCCATCCTCATCTGGGTAACAATAGATAGTGCAATTATAAATAAATCCCTTCTATAAATGTACCAATACTACATGGTCAAATAGTGCAGTTGTGTAACCAGGAAAATTCATTACAGTTTTTACATGAAGTCTGTTTTGTTGAACTTCTCCACTGTTCACTGATGGAGACTTGAGTGCAAAACTGTTTGTGGAAATTGTAGTCCTAAAGCTATAATAGCATAACTGTTCACATGAATTGAGGTCCAAAGCCATCTTCATGGGTTTTAAGAGGTAACATCCTCAGTAATTTCAATGATCTTTAGGCTGCACCGTGTGGCGCCATCCTCAGCAGCAGCATGTGACTTCCAGTTGATGAGAACTCCAACCAGAAGTAGGGCATCAGGATGGATCGGGCAGGTCCTGAGAGTTACAGGGTCAGGATCACCGGCATCTCAGGAGTATCATGTGTAGGTCGACAGAAAGAGAGAGGGAGAGAGAGAGAGAGAGAGAGAGAGAGAGGGGGAGATCATTAGGTATGCTTACTGTCCCGTAATGGTTAAGGACAATGTACTTTGCGTGAGTGCAAGCAGGGACTCCGGCAAGAATAGCTATGACAGCATAACTAAAAGGGAGAACCAGAAGGTAACACAGACATGAGGGTGCCCTGGGACATAAGGCAGCCAGATACTCCACCATCAACAAACCTGGGTGAACACGTGAAAGTGGGGGGGGCAACAGCATCCAAAGTGGTAAACTGGGAGCCCTCGAGATCTGCTTCGTTACCTAAGAAAAAAAACTATTCACAAAAAGCTTGACTAAACAAATATGTCTTCAGCCTGGACTTTAACACTGAGACTGTATCTGAGTCCAAAACAAAATTGGAAGGCTGTTCCATAACTGTGGGGCTTTGTAAGAGAAAGCTCTTCCCCCTGCTGTAGCCTTCACTAATTGAGGTACCAACAAATAGCCTGCACCTTTTGATCGAAGTAGGCGTGGTGGATCATAAAAGACCAAAAGTTTGCTCAGGTACTGTGGCGTGAGACCATTCCGTGCTTTATAGTTCAATAGTAGTATTTTATAATCAATGCAAAATTTTACTGGGAACCAATCCAATGTGGATAAGATAGGGCTGATGTGGTCATATCTTCTGGTTCTAGTAAGGACTCTTGCAGATGCATTCTGGACTAACTGGAGCTTGTTTGTGCTCCTACTGAAACATCCAGACAGTAAGGCATTACAATAATCCAACCTAGAGGTGATGAAAGCATGAACTAGTTTTTCATCAAAATATCATCATTTTATACTTAGTCCTTCAATATGTATATGTGTGTATACTATATCTACTGTATAATGTTGCGTTCTAACTGAGAGAACACTTTGTATGGTTCTTTCATGGAGTGCAATTATTTATTCCGTTTTTTCATGTATCTCTGCAGTCTGGCTGCCAGTACTGTTTATCAGACTCTAGAGCCCCACAGTGTCCATCCAGTTGTACTCTATTGGGCTTTGTACTTTAGTGTTGTACCTTTCAGCTTCTTTATCTTGGTGTCCGCATTCTAGCATTATAGGATCGATGGGGTCTTGAACGTTCTGTATATCTGTGTGCAGCTTAGTGGTATTTGTGCCATGGCATTTGCATTGTACTATATCATCGATTTCAAGTGGGGAGACGAGACCTTTTCTAATTGTGAATGGTGTGTGAGTAGTTTTTCGTTGATTGTGAATGAAGGTTGTACCCTTCTTTAAAGTTCCCAGTTCCCTCTCTGACTTGGCTTGCTGTTGTAGTAGTGTTCCAGCTACATGTTATCAGATCTTAATCCTGCATAGAAATGATAACGTACTAGAAAGACTACTGTCAGAGCTGTGCGGTTATAGAAAATTAATCAACACCTTCAGGAATTGAGGATGCAACAACACTGTATACTGTATATAAATGGAAGTAATCTGATAACATCTCGATGAGGTACCTATCCAACTGGAAACAGCAACTTGTCATAACGCACATGCAGTAAGTAAATTAATTGTTAAATAAAGCAATGTATCTGGTAACTGACAATGACCTTTTCACTGATTGTCTCACAGAGTGGTACCTGTGCTCATCAAAGAGGACCTTCACTGAAAACAAAACATGCAATTATTAATACTCTCATCTCATCCACTGTGACTCCAAAAGCTCCATTACTAGATGATTGACTCTTGGAAGGAAGAAAACCTGTCTTCAAAAAATGGGACATGCTGAGTGACGTTAGGGATTTTCTCACTTTAGGCTGTGTTTTGTAATCTGAGTTTCCTTCTGAATGCTTATTTTAAGCTCCTTCCTTACAAACTGTCAGGTCTTTAATTATTGTTAAATAAATACAGTATGTGAGAGACAATGGAACAAAATACAACAAGAAAGAACTTATTCGTTCGATCCAAAGGCCCATTAGCGATTATCTCATAAAATGCCATCAATAACTACAAGACATTCATTAATCTTCAGTCGCCTAATCTGGGAAGGCAGTCCATTGCAGGGCATCACAGGCACACATTCGCGCACATGTTCAAATGTTTTTGGAGATGGTAGGATGCCCACATGGACAAGGGGAGAAAATACTAAAGACATAAATAAAGACCCTGAAGCTATGAAGTAGCAACTACGATAAAGTGTATGCAAATTATTCAAGTACATCATGTTTTTCTGAAAGCCAAAGAAGACATAACGTACGCCACGTTTTGATTGTCGCTATGCGCCTCATCCATTCGTTCATTCATTCATTCTTTCATTTGTTCATCTTCAGTAACCGTTTTATCCTGATCAGGTTTGGGATGGATCCGGAGGCTATCCTGGGAACACTGGGCCTGAGATGGGAATACACCCAGGATGGGCCTTTAGTCACATAATGTAAGCAATACAATTATAACACGTTCAAAACAGCAGCTTGTTTCTATTAAATATACATTTAGCAATGCTTCAGGTGTTTTAGGTAACAACATTACTTCCTGCAGCAGCCTGTTTTTTGCTGTGTCAGTGACAGATATCCATCAAGACTTTCATGTATATTTCAATGCTTTCCTTGTCACTGATGCACTGATCAACAGTGTCCACTGATTATTACTTGCCGGTTTCGTAGCCTATAATTCTCAGAGAATCTCCACAGTTAAAATAAATAAATAAATAAATAAATATAAAAAAGGACAGACATAAGAGGACGGTGACTTATTACATGAAATTACAAGACACTGCCCTTTTAATACACTGTAGTTTACCATCAGATAAAGATTATACACTATTTATATCTATAATTAAAGATTTCCATTTTCACTGTAGTCCAGCTGCACTGCTCCGCTGATGTTGTGCCCAAATTTTCCTTCCTCTGTGGCATTACGACTGTTTTTAATGGAAAAAATGAAATGAGAACATATTCCACGTAAATTGTTGACATGAAATATTACAGCCTTATATGAGCTTATATGATTTGAGGCTTACAAAAAATGACATAAACTTCACCTCCGGTGGATATTATGGTACTTTATGACCAAGTACCAATAAGAATTAGGTCATCTGCTTAAATCAGCCCTCACATCATCCCAATCACAAACACTAAAGTGACTTCTTTCCTATTCACTCTGAGCGTGTCCGAGCATGAATAAATCTGCATCTGGTTCGTATTTTTTTTTGCATTTTATATATTCGATTTTAGTGTGGTAAATTTATGTGTGGTAATAGTCCTACCTCATGTCAGCAATGAAAGGAAGGAGAAACCCGGGATGCTACAGATTCTGATGGTGGTTTTAGAGTTTACACCATATGATTAAAAAAAATTAAGTTATTTTGATAACTTTGGCGAAAAGGTCAACACCCTAAAGCTGATTACTGCTGGTTTGCTGCATAGTATGAAGTTATAAATAAATAAATAAATAAATAAATAAAATGGTCAATTAGCGTATTGTAGAGCATGTGATCATAAAGTGGTCTCAGTAGGCTTAAACATGCTTTGTGGATCTCGTAGCCATGTGTGTTTTTGTGTGTGTTACTGAGCCTTAGTTTCTAGTCTTGTATTTCATTGTTCTCATTACGTCTACGTTTATTTATTCATTTAGCAGACGCTTAGGCAAAGTGATGTATCAAGCGGAGAACAATACAAGTAGTTACACCATACAAAATTTTTTAATTGTAACATCTATGTACTGTAGTTCCTGGTTTTGACTATTTACTGTACTATGTGCAAATTCATGATCATGGATTACGCTTGTGTTATGTTGTCTGCCTGTTCTCTGACCACTTCCTGCAGTAAGGATAATGATTCATGGATTCACCCTGATAAAGTTCAAGTTCATATAAGAACAGTTCATTATTTTGAAGGGAGATTTCAGGATTTTATAGGAGGAAAGCAGGGTTAACAGCAAATGTGGTGATATATTTAGATTATTTTCATTAAATATGTATTAAATACATATGATAAAACATATTATGACAGTGTCATGTTTGCCATTAATAATGTTTTTTTTTAAATATGCGACAATTATTAATACATTACATTTCTGAAACTCCTGCTTTTCCAAGTTTATATATCACCAGTTTTATAGCACAAAGAAGTGCTGAATCATGCATAATATTGTTGCGCTACAGATTTCAGCAGTGCTTCAGCCAGCATTAGTACCTTACGATCCTATACCTGGGAGCCCCACTAGTTTATGAAAGAACAAAGGCCACATGCTGCCTGTTACACACTACACCAAAAATTAAGCACAGATGTTGGACAGTTGCAGTTGGCCCAAAATGTTCTTTTATAGCCACATAAATTTATCACAAGCACTTGTGTTTGAAGTGAGGGTAAGAGGCATGCATCATATCGCTGACATACCACAGAGCTTTGAAGTCAATCCTATCATTTTTAAAGGCATATCTGATAGGTTTTATTTAAAGTTGCATCTTTGTAAACGTATATATAGATAAACAGAAGGAGAAGAAGATGAAGAGGAAGAAATGATGAAATACACAGCTTTGGTGCAGTTTCGCTGAAATCAACATAACTCTCATTAATTGAAACCTAAATGGAAACTGTGGTTTATCAAGGGGTGGTCTATTCACTGCAGGGCCACTTTCTAAAACTTAAAACCCTATAATTTTGTCTCAAAGCCTCTATTCATTCATCATGCCTATTTGGAAATGCACACCATTGCACATCCATACCTGGAGATGGGAACAATGGTAATATGGACGAATTGCATCGTCCCGCCTCCCAAGCAATTTCCGGAGGCTTTGAGGTTATTTGTTTTTAATTGTAAATTATTTGTTTAAACTATTTTTTATTTGTCTGGATATATAGACACATTGGCAATACACTTTTTACTGATAAGGAAACTATGCTTTGAGTGGCACATTAGTTGGACGACCCCTATTCTGGGAGTGTGCAGGAGTTTTTAGTGCCTCATGGTGCTTAAGAGGGGAGTGAAAGCCTCCACGTTGCTCAAGACCACAGCATGCTGACTGCTTACTTTTCCTTCAGCTAATGAGCCTGCATGAAGCATAACTCAGGACATGGCATTAATATCTTCCCCACCATTCATGTTTTGCTTCTCTTAATCTTGCTTATCTAGATAACCTTTCACGTCTCAGCAGCTATAAGCCTTTCAGCTGTCCTTTCAGGTTTCCCCAGTGAAAAGCATATTACGTAACAATTCCACACAAGGGAAATAAACAGAAGCAACTGACACACAAAATGCCATTCATCATAGCATGAAAGACTAAACCTATTATTACAGCGCAACAAAACAAACCAACAAAGAGTGTTCAGAGGAGATCTGGTTCCCGTCACCAGACTTTGTCAAGTAGGTGAGGCACGTTGAGCACGGTTCCCAGAAGACAGTACATTGATATGTCAGGGGCAGGTAGGTGGAGTTCCCTCACAAGAAAACAGATAACACATAGCTATAGTATGTGACCCTGGATGTTGGATTGCTCGATTTTGGGGTTTAGAACGTGTCTTAAACTCTTTGTCAATGATTAATTAAACAACTAACTTCTTGACCAAAAAACCCTATGTTTACACTTATTTGTTACACATTAAAATGAAGGGGAAAAAATTGTAAATGAAACCAAGCATCATTATTATCTGTACAGTTTTCTCTATAATTTTCTGTAGCACCATTCTGGGATACATGCGATCCAAAAAGCTATATTTTCTTTTTTTCTGTTTTTTACTCAAACTGTCTCCAAAGGAAAACTTAAAATGATATCATAAAGATAACAGGTGCAAAATATATACAGGTGCATCTCAATAAATTAGAATGTCGTGGAAAAGTTCATTTATTTCAGTAATTCAACTCAAATTGTGAAACTCGAAATTTGTTGAGATAGTGAATTGGTGGGTTTTTGTTAAATGTGAGCCAAAATCATCACAATTAAAAGAACCAAAGACTTAAACTACTTCAGTCTGTGTGATTTGAATTTATTTAATACACGAGTTTCACAATTTGAGTTGAATTACTGAAATAAATGAACTTTTCCACGACATTCTAATTTATTGAGATGCACCTGTATGTGTATATATATGTGTATATATATATATATATATATATATATATATATATATATATATATATATATATATATATATATATACACACACACATACATATATGCATATATATATATATATATATATATATATATATATATATACATATATACACACACACACATACATATATGCATATGTAGTGTTGGCTTTGTTTTATAGGCACAGCCGTATAGATGATAATAATAATAATAATTCCCAGAGTTTCAAAGCACTACAGTAAGTGCCTATCCAAAGCATATTACAACTAATTCTACAAGATTCACATAAAAGAACCTCTTCACTATGAGTGTTCTGCATGGAACTGATGCTGAGCAGAAGAAAACCTGAGCTCTGTAACAGCCCAAAGATACCAGTAAAGTAAAGGGTTATCAAAGAATAGTGAAATTTGAGCAACAGTTGACCAGGAGGAAATAGTTGATGCCAAGATTTTCCTAGAAGTGCTTTCCCAGTCCCCTAGACATACCACCACAAGTGTCTGTTGGAATTCTATCACAAAATAGCTCTGAAAGCCAAAGGTACGTTAATCACAGGGTATGAAGGAATGCCAAGAGGAAAAGCCCAAGCTTTTTTTCTGCTTTTCTTTAAGTGCACGAGGCAATGGCTTCCCCCATTTCACACACACACACACACACACACACACACACACACACATACACACACACACACATACACACACACACAGACACACACACACACACATAAACACATATGTAGGGCAGGTCCACCATCACAGTTTCCATCAGCATGCTGTTAAGGCTTCCAGACACTGGATATTTACAAGGGACAGGAAGAAAAATGAGATGACAGGAAAAACAAACATTATTTCTTTATAACAGGGAAAGCAGAGGCAGGGAGCAAATAGAAGCTTGGGCCATGATAAGTTACAGAACTTGTGAAGTATAAGGTATTATCTTGCCTTTGCTGCATGTTATTTGATTGCAGAATCTCTTTGCAGCCATAAAACTAACTATCCATTTACAAAGATGAGCGTCTACAAATACACATGCACTCATACTGAACAAAACATTTTTCAGACAAATACTCCAGAAAGACAACCACCCTGTCTTGGAAAAAGCAACACACTCTCTTCGTAGGACCATTAACAAAATTCTGTTCAGGTACAGAACAAGACAAAAGCAAGAAGGTTTGATGAAAAGAAGTTACTAATGTTCACATCAAACATCAGAATGTTGGAAAAAGTGCCATCTCTGTGACTGTGGCATGGTTGTTGGTGCCTACAACTGTTCTCCTGGGATTTTTACACACAACAGTCTCTAGCGTTTACATAGAATGGTGTGAAATACAAAAAACATCCTGTAAGCAGAGGGTCTGCAGGCTGAAACACCTTGTTGATGAGAGAGATCAGGGGAGAATGACCAGATTGGTCTGAGCTGACAGGAAGTCTGATAATCAGTCTTTACAACCGTGGTGACCAGAAAATCATCTCAGCATGCACAACATATCAGGCCTTGTGGTGGATGGGCTACAACAGCAGAAGACCACATCAGGTTCCACTCCTGTCAGTCAAGAACAGGAATCTGAGGCTATCATGGGCACAGACTCACCCACACTGGACAGTTGAAGACCAGAAAAAGACAAGGTGATTTTTTTTTTTTTTTAATCTTCAACTGTCCAGTTTGGGTGAGTCTGTGCCCATGATAGCCTTAGATTCCTGTTCTTGACTGACAGGAGTGGAACCTGATGTGGCCTTCTGCTGTGGTAGCCCATCCACCATAAGGTTTGATGCTGAGATGTTTTTCTGCTTACCACAGTTGTAAAGAGTTTTATATGAGTTACTATGTCCTTCCTGGCAGCTTTTACCCTGATCTCTCTTATCAACAGGCCATTTCCACCCACAGAACTGTCACTCACTCAATGTTTTTTGTTTTTCGCACCATTCTGTATAAACTCTAGAGACTGTTGTGTGTGAAAATCCCAGGAGATCAGTAGTTTCTGAAATACTCAAACCAGGCCATCTGGCACCAACATCCATGCCACAGTTAAAGTCACAGAAATCACATCATGCTGATCAAAGTATCAAGAACAACCCTGTTGGGTGTCAGTAGGAAAGGTCGGTCCTAGCAGTGTGATGACGTGGGGAATGGTTTGCTGGCACATATTAGGGCCCTGTTACCTGATCATCGCTGTATGTCTCCAGATGGTTCTAGTAACAGCTTTCATTGCTTCTGTGGCCTCCAGTCCCTGGAGTGCAACCCAATCAAGCCTCTTTGGATATGCAGCCTTCTAATTTGCAGCAACTTTGCAATACAATCAGTTCCACATGGTACAGCATTCCGGCACAACACATCAAGCATCCTGTATAACCCACATTTCGGTGAATTCACTCCGTTCTGATCAGTGTACCTAACACACCTACAGCTCATCTACAATATTTACATATACATTTAAATCAGAAACTAACTTAAAGAGACTTTAATCTAGCAAATTGTCAATCTTGCAGTAAGTAACCGGACAGAGCTTGGGGGTCTGCAGATAGGAATGAGAGAAAATCCCCAAATCCAGGTATACCAAACTCGTAGTGTACAAGTACACTCAAGAACAATTACGCCTGTAATAACTGGCAAGGAGCTTCAACACAGTCTGCAGAACTACACATGAGATAAAGACCAGGTTAACAATTGGGAACAAGAAGGAGTTGTGGGAGCTGCTGTTGGAGACGATAAAGTCAATGATAAATACAGACCTGCTCTACTATGACACATGGACGCTGTGTGTGTACTACCTGTGGATTTACTGTGCTAATTACAGTCGGGTCCATAAGTATTTGGACACTGACACAATTTTCCCAATTTTGCCTCTGTATACCACCACAGTGGATTTGAAATGAAGCAATCAAGATGCGATTGAAGTGTAGACTTTCAGCTTTAATTCAAAGGCTTTAACAAAAATATTGCATTAACAGTTAAGGAATTACAGCAATTATTTACAGAGTCCCTCCATTTTCACAGGCTCAAAAGTAATTTGACAATTGACTGATAAGCAGTTTCACGGCCAGGTGTGACCTGGTTCCTCGTTATTTCATGACAAAATAAGGAGACAAAAGGTCTGAGTTGATTCCAAGTGTTGAATTTTCATTTGGCGGCTGTTCATGGGAACTCTCAATATGCGGTCCGAAGAGGTGTCGATGCAAGTGGAGGAGGCCATCATTAGCCTGAAAAAACAAAACAGACCTATCAGAGAGATAGAAGAAACTTTAGGAGTGGTCAAATCAACAATTTGGTACATTCTTAAAAAGAAGGAATGCACTGGTGAGCTCAGCGGCACCAAAAGGCCTGGAAGTCCATGGGAGACATCTGAAGTGGATGATTGCAGAATTTTTTCCTTGTTGAAGAAAAACCCCTTCACAACATCTAGCCAAGTCAAGAACACTCTGGAAGAGGTAGGCGTATCATTGTCAAAGTCTACCATCAAGAGACGCATTTATAAATGTAAATACAGACAGTTTACCTCAAGATGCAAACCAATGGTAACACTCAAAAACACAGAGCCCAGATTGGAGAAGGAAAGGAAGGGCTCATGATCCAAAGCAAACCACATCATCTGTCAAACATGTGGAGGCAGTGTTATAGCATGGGCATGTATAGCTGCCAGTGGAACTGGGTCACTGGTGTTTATTGATGGTGTGACTGCTGATAGTAGTAGCAGGATGAGTTCTGAAGTGTATAGAGCTATACTTTCTGCTCAGATCCAGTCAAATGCTGCAAAACTGATAGGACGGCGCTTCACAGTACAGATGGATAATGAAACAAAACGTACAGCGAAAGCAACCCAAGAGCTTCTTAACGCAAAGAAATGAAATGTTCTTAAATGGCCGAGTCAGTCGCCTGACCTCAACCCAATTGAGCATGCTTTTCACTTGCTGAAGACAAAACTGAAGGCAGAAAGACCCACATACAAGGCCTGGCAAAGCATCTCAAGGGAGGAAACTCAGTATTTGATGATGTCCATGGGTTCCAGACTTCAGACAGTCATTGACTGCAAATGATTTGCATCCAAGTATTAAAAATAATCCTAATATTTATGATTGTTAGTTTGTCGAATTACTTTTGAGCCCATGAAAATGGAGGGACTCTGTAAAAAATGGCTATACAGTAATTTCTAAATGGGTAATGCAATATTTTTGTTAAACCCCTTGAATTAAAGCTGAAAAGTCTACACTTCAATCACATCTTGGTTGCTTCACTTCAAATCCATTGTGGTGGTGTACAGAGGCAAATACTCATGGACCTGACTATATAAACAATGAACAAACATTTCTTATTGGCCACGTTTTGCTGACTGTACGATGTGCTACCTGAGGCATAATTAGTTGCCTTTATATGAAGTAAAAGTAAAAGTGGACTTCCTGGTCAAACAGAGCATCTTGGCTCTGATGGAGGAGCTGGGACTGTCACAAAGGACTGGCTGTCAGTGGTTGGATTTCTATACTTTTTCTCCTCTCCCTCTTGGAGGACAGTGGCAGGTATAACAAGCACCTACCCACTATAGTGGAGCCAGGGGTGGACTGATGGGGTGGCAGAGCAATAGAACAGCAATTAGTTGATGTAAGAGACACTGTAGTTAACCACATTGCACGCGCGCGCGCGCACACACACACACACACACACACACACACACACACACACACACACACACACACACACACACACACACACAAATGCCTACTGTGCCAGATTTTGGTTAATCTGTAAGTAAAAGTTATAGTAATAGAAATAGTTTTATTTCACCATATTACGTCAATATCTCCATGCCACAAACTTCCAAACAAATAATATTTGCAATAAATACCATAGATACCATAGCCATACTCCTAACCATTCTTCTCCTTGCCTCATACACACAGCAGACCTCATATACACCTTATGGAGTTATCTGTCTAACAGTTTGTGACTCCAGTCTGAGCTAGAGGCACCCTGTCCCCCAAATCTGGCCATAGAATCCCTTCATCTCCTATCATCATTTCTTCACTGGTGGTGTATGTAGTTTTCATTATTTACCTTCAAAACCTCATGGTTGCTGGCTTGGGTTGGGTTCCCTCATCAACCTGCTAGCCTTGTTTTCAATCATACACTGCACTGTCCATGCAGTTAGCTACAAACTGTTATTGTCACTCAGTACAGCACTCACCTCACAGTCTCTCTACCAGTGGGCTACTCTTTTTGTTGATCTGAGTTTATCACATTGCCCAGCATCTAGTGACCTGCAGGCCTGTGAATATGTGATGGGAGCACTGATGAATGATCTTCCTTCACTGTACTGTGCCCTTCACCACTAAGCTTGCAAAGCTCACTTTTGCGACTCAATACCCCATCAAGTTTGCTGATATAACCTTTGAAATTTCCTCTTGGAAAGAGGCACTACCTACAAAGTAGACCTCACTCATTAGAACAGAGGGTTCTACACAAATAATGTATACTCATATTCTACTCATTTATAGTATGTAAAGGGATCCAGCAAGTAACCAGCAAGTAAGTTGCGGTAAGTTGAGTTTGGCACCATCATTCAGTCCTTAACAGGTCTTTAAAACTAGATAATATATATTTAATTGGATGTGGGTACATACAAACATGCACACAGGGCTGACACAGAGAAGGCTAGCTACTATGTGGTTGGGTTGTTCACTGTGGTGTCGATATGAATGGGAGGTAAATGGGTCCTTTTCTTCAGAAGGCGTTCTTCCAGACACAGGAATCACTCTTTCAACTTTGCCACACTTAAACTCACAGTGCTGTTCATTTTCAACATCTGTTGTTGTTTTTTTCTTTCTTTCTAAAGATCTCATTCAATGCCTTGGCACCTCCTCTTGTACTGTTTTAACTAACCATACAATCCATAAAGCAGCCCAGAGAGACAACAGTAGTATAGTAGTATGAGCAGCCCTTGGATCTCCCCCATGATCAGTCACAGCAGAGGGGCTAACAGAAGAATTACACAGCATGCCTGGGCTTGTCTCGGAGTGAGAGCTGAGAGATGTGAGAATAAGAGACGAGTGTGTGCACGCAACAGTGATAAAGGGCAGTCACGAAAGCTTAACCAAAGTAATCCGGGATAATACGAGCTAACCCTTTCATTTAGCAGTACTGGCACTGAGTGAAGTATTTAATTATCTGTGAATAGTGTAAACTTCTTAGGCCACATGTAATTTAGTCTTCACTTCTCACCTGCCCTGAGGTTTTTCCTCAGAATTCCACCTATTTCGCTCTGATGCTACCACATTTATATACTACATTCTATCCTTCACTAATAAAAATTCCACAATGCTGGCACAGTGGGTAGTATTGCAAATCCTCATCTTAGGTTACTGTCTGTGAGGAGTTGTACATGTTTTTTCGTGTGTCCATGTTGATTTCTGCTGGGAAAACATGCCGGTAGGTGGATTGGTGATGCTAAATTATTGTGTGAATGAATGCTACATCCACACAGGAGATTACATCTCCATGCCAACACAGTATGCTTCTTCATTACATCTTCATCATCTATCAAACACTTCCTACTTCAGAATTGCTCTTTCATGAGATTGTGCCATTGACCTCCTTCCAGGCTCCTCACCTCCATGCAGCAGAGCATACCCCCTGTCATTCCCAGTAAGTGTCACCTACCCACCACCACCACCTCTTCGGCCATTGCTGAAAAAGGATGGGGGGGTTTCAGACAATATTATAAATAAAGGCTTTAAACCCTGTAACTGTGAAATATAGGTACATACTCATTCAGACCATGAACAGGTGAGAGGAGCAAAAATATTCATGAAGATAGACCAGTGCAGTGCATATAACCTCATCCTCATCAGGGAATGAAATGAATGGAAGACCACGTACATTACTAGCTATGAATATTTAGTCATGTCTTGTGGTGTGATTAATTCTCCTTTTGTGTTACAAGCTTTTGTTCATGAAGTGCTCCATGAATTCCTTAAATAGATTGTTATTGCACATTTGTCAGGTACTTCAGAAACTACTGGAGAACTGTGAATTTCACCAACCATCCATCAAGTTCCTAGGGTACATCCTGGAAGAACTTGGGGCCTGGAGACTGACACGACAAAGGTGGACACAGTAACATCATGGCCATAATCCAGGACAACCAAGGCACTACAAAGGTGTAAAGATTCCAGGCTGGGTACGGAGGAACCAGACAGGAGACAGGCTGACTCCAACTTTCAACTTTTTTATTTTATGTCTCACTCTTCACACACACACACACACACACACACACACACACACACACACACACACGCACACACGCACACATGTAGCTCTGTGTCGGCGTCACTCTCTCTCTCGAGGCGCGTGTCTCTCCTCCTTTTCTCCTCACTGCAACACAGAACACTCATTAGTCTCAATTTCCTACAGGTGTGGAAACCTTACCACTCGCTTTCTCCGGCTCCGCCCTCCATTCACAAACCGGTGCTCGACCACTTCTAGTAGACCAAACTTCTACTGATGATTCATAAGAGGATTCAGCTCCATGGCAGACACTCTAATGTCACTCCAGAAAGGAAAGCCTAATTATCTTAAGTGGAATGAAGCAGCCCTCCAGAAATTCCAGAAACTCACAGTATCCCAATGCATTCTAGGCTATCAAGCTCATCAAATCATATCAAATTCAACTATTCCTGTGGTCTGGAGAACCCAACAAAGTACTAGCAGTCAACAATGAGGAGGGGTGGACACACTTGAGAAGCAGCACATATCTAACTCCAAAGAGCCATCAAAAAGCCAGCAAAAATAACTGGCCTCACCCACAACTGCATACTAACCTGAATGCTGCTTGACTCCAGGTGATGGAGCAACCAGATGTTCTATCACATGGACTTCCGAAACCATCCAATTGGTGGGGTGAGGGGTTCATACGGGCCCTACCAAAAAATTTCATAAGTCCCCCTAGCCAGAATGCTAACTCCTTCATCAGCCATCATACACTTCCTGCTTAGAGATTAGCCAGTACTATATAATTATATAACCATATAACTAATATTAGTTAGTTAGATAGATAGATAGATAGATAGATAGATAGATAGATAGATAGATAGATAGATAGATAGATAGATAGATAGATACAGTATTATGCAAAAGTTTTAGGCACCCTATTTTTTTTATTTTTGTGTACAAACAGAGTTTTTTAGTCAAAGTCTCCAGAAGAACTGTGGCTGGTTCTGCAAGATGCTCAATTAAACTTATGAGCTCATTTCCTTATAAAACTGCACAAATTGTACCAGAAACTGACTGTACTATTATTATTTTATTTTTTGTTTTGTTTTTTGTCACACCAAATATTGACTTTGTTTCATTTACAATTGTTTACTGCTCTTTACGGTAATGTAGAAACATTTAATCTCATTATTTTGAAGGCATCTTTGCTCTGCAGCATGTCCTTGGATGTGAAATATACATACATACATACATTATATATATATATATATATATATATATGACCTAAAACCCAAAACAGCACAAGACAATTATGTTCTCTTTCCTTTCGACACAAACAAAGTGATTTGGTTGTAATTATTGCCATCTAGTGGCAGGCCTACTAACATTACCTGCTGTACCTTTTTATTTTTGGCAGTTATGATGTCTAATTCATTAGCAATCACATTTGTAAGTATTTTGGGCACGTGAGAATAAAACAAATGCATACAGTACAGAAACATGCATCATTTCTCTATTTACAAATGATTTTTTTGCTCAGTTCTGGCCCATGACTACTAACATCATAACTTTGCAAGGGTCCATAAAGCTGGGTAACTACTGGACAGATTGCTTAGCCAGTTTTACCTTAGCTGCCAGGGTTTGTTGTTTAACACCTGGATAACCTATGCCACACTGTCACAAGGAATCAACTCACCCTACATCTGACTGGGAGGGTGATTGGATAAGATCACCGTAGGGGTGAAATAGAATGCTGGTCACCCATGGTTCTACAAAAACCGGATAAACACCAGGGTTTCCTGTTACTCGGAACCAGTGCTGACCTGGCATGAACTAGGCGGTAAGGTTTCAGGGACAGATAGCTTTTGATGATGGTATTTTATAGGAAATACTATGTCAAACAGTCATCGCATGAGTTTACAGTAAGGTCTCGGGGGTTCATAGAACCACAGTTATATGCATAACCACCATTTATTAGCCCTTGTGTAACCTGAATTAACACACGCTCTCATTAAAACTTAGTTTCAACATGTATCTTAAGTATCTCATTAGATCTAAATGTTCTTACTCTGCAAAATATTTTTTGATACCTATTTACAAACAATACAGACACAAAGAAATGGGCAAGTTTTAAAATATGGGCCATGACACTGATAGGTTGTTCTTATAAAGTGGCTATGAAATTATGAAGCACCATTGTTGCCGCACAATTGCTTTTCACAGACTTTGGTGCCAGGCACTGCCGTTGTCAATTCATCATTCTAAATTCCCTGACTGTGGTTTTAAGGTTATTAAAATATACTTTTCTGTTGTGATATGTAGAAAGAAAACAGAAATGCCATAGCTTCACATAGCTAGTACACAATACACAATATGAAAGGCACATTAGTGAGTTCTGTGAGGTTACACTGCTATACACAAGACCTGTACACCAAATCTGGTTTTCCAGTGAGTTGCTGAATTTATTTGTGCAAATATCGCAAAGTTAAAGAATAGCAGGCAACGTAGACGTGAACGTTCTGCACCCATGTTTTCCCAACTAAAACTGCACGTTAATAGACCTTACCTGCATGATAGTATTTCATCCACACCCTATTCTCATATCCATACAGTTTATATTGGAGTGCTAGAAATACATTTTTGTCACCTGAAACCACGAAGCGGCCATGATGACTGGCTCAAATATGACCTGTGAAACGAGAAGATAATGGGAAATCACATAACCTGGTATACAATTTCTGAACACTACAGCATATTTCACCTGGATTTACCACTGTATCAGTCCTATCTTTTTAAGAAACAACCAGGTAACTACAAGATCCATTGTGAGTCTATAGTGACTAGGGAATAAAGGAGACTACAGCTAATGATATGTTATGATACGTTAAAAAAAAAAACAACCATGATAGGCAACAAAAGTGCGAGCAATCTTTTTCCAGCATGCACAGTCATTTGCATAAAGAAGGCTGGTCTTGGTGCATTCCAAATATGTAGCACCAAAGGCCAGATAAATGGATTCCAGAGTTCATTCATCATACACAAACAAATGTATTCATCATAAATTATTGCTGTTTAAATAAACTTCCAAACTGCATATTGTTGCATTGCTGTTTTGGCACACAATTAACTCAAACAGTAGATCTGATGGAATCTGTGAAATTTGGTCCACTGTTTGTGAACGTCTGTCGCAGTGCTGATGTTTCTCAACATGGTGGCATCCGTGGTAGTTTGGTTAGCAGATGTAATTTACCAGAACATTTGATACTCCCGACTGTTCCGTCTCGTTTTCACTGTGAGCAACTGTAGATTGTTTGCATAAGAGACTGACTAGCTATGTGCTAGCTAGCTAAATCATTAGCCTCAGACGTTACCCGGTTTATGACTTGAACCACTTGAACGGCATATTGTGTGACCTTCCGACATCAAAAGTGTTCCATTTGATCGGACTGTCAGGACCTCAGAAAAATCTTTTCGAGATAAGATACTAATAAAAAGTCAGTGCTCGAGATAAGCACTGATAAAAGAGCCTGAATATTTCAAGTAGATGATCATATCTGCATATCCAAATCCACACATTCCATCATTCCCCTTATCAAAGAGTAGCCCATTCTTACATTTGGCGATTTATGTGAAAACATCTGACCTGCAGGTTTTTCTAAAAGGCCTGTGTTTTTTTTTTATTGTCAATGTAAAGTTGAAGCAATCCAGGGAGCCCTGAAAGATCAAAGAGAGTTTCATGTTCCCTAATTTACAACTGCTCTGTTAGGAATAATCCTTCCTCGTAGTCTTCAAACAGGTGATCTGTGCTGAGAAGTGTATTTTGAATCTTGGGTCTTGGAGTCTTTCTTGCTACGAATGTGCTTGGGTCCTGGTGCTGGGACTGGAAATGGAGATTTGGTTAAGAGATTGTGAGGTGGTCCGCTTTCCCTTGTGATGATGCTCGTGGGGTGGCGTCTTCGGGACTTTTGAGAGCTTCGGCTGTACAGGAGCAGGAGAAAGAGTGACGGGGGGGTAGAGCGGCCGAGGTCTGGGACTTGCTTTGAGGACAGGGGCTGGAGTGGTGAGGAGAGCAAGTGGCGGTATCCAACATGCCTTTAGTGTCCTGATAGAAGGATAAAGAATACATGCAAAGACAGTAGGAAATCAGAAAAGAGGCAAAAACGAGATGATTAAGGAAATCGATTAGAAGATAGAGGTTGATGTGTGGAGAAATAGAAACCACAGACAGAAAGAGAAAAAGAAGTAGATGATTACACAAAGATATCCGAATGGACAGAGAGGTGAAAGTATAAGCAATTAAGGCAACCAGTGACAAAAAGTCACAAACATCAAACAAGCAAGTTTGAACATGGCAGGCAGCAACACTTAGGAGAGAACTCATGCAGGGGAGGAGTAATATGGAGGAAAAGGTTCAGGCAAGTTCATTCTATATACTATGAAACATGAAGCAGCTCTATGAACTTGCCATTTCATCATGACATCAGCCCTTTTTGCCGCACTGGCACTGGCACTGACACTGAGTCACTTGCATCTATTGCCACTTAAGTCACTTTACAATGTACAGTGTGTATAGAAAAGAATCACCCCCCTTTAAAATAATCACATTTTGTTGCTTTTCAGCCTGAAATGAAGACAGACACAGTTTTTGTTTTATCCAGCTGTATTTACTCAGTGCAACTTATAACATCCGAGTGAAAGATATAACACCAAAAAATAAAAAAAAATTTAAAAAAACAGAATCACTGAGTTGGAAAAAGGATCACCCCCTTGCTTTAATTTGCCTTATTTTTTTAATTACAGCCTTTAGTCTGTTGGGATATGTCTCTACTAACTTTGCACATCTAGACTTTTCAATATTTGCCCACTCTTCTTCGCAAAACTGCTCAAGTTCAGTTAAGTTTGATGGTGACCGTTTGTGGACTGCAGTCTTCAAGTCATTCAACAGATTTTCAATGGGGTTTAAGTCTGGGCTCTGACTAGGCCATGCAAGGACATTCACCTTTTTCTCCTTCGACCACTGTGTGGTCAGTTTTGCTGTGTGCTTTGGGTCATTGTCATGTTGGAAGGTAATCCTTCTTCCCATTGACAACTTTCTGGCAGAGGGCAGCAGATTTTCCTCAAGAATTTGATGGTATTTTGCCCCATCCATTTTCCTTCTATCCTGACAAGTGCTCCAGTCCCTGCTGCAGAGAAACACCCCCATAACAGGATATTACCACCTCCATGCTTTACTGTAGGAATGGTGTTATTTGGATGGTGAGCTGTATTGGATTTCCGCCAGACATTTCATTTGGTGTTGAGGCCAGATAATTAAATTTTAGTCTCATCTGATCATAACACCTTTTTAATGTGGCCTCAGAATCTTCAAGGTGCGTTTTGGCAAAGCTCAGTCGTGGGTGGCTTTTTTTCTTGCAACCCTCCCATACAAGGGACATTTGGGGAGAATTTGTGATATTGTTGTCACATGCACACAATGACCACTCTTTGTCATAAATTCCTGTAACTGCTTCAGAGTTGCTGTAGGCCTCAGGGTAGCCTCTCTGACCAGTTTCCTCCTGGCTCTTTCATCCAGTTTGGAGTGACGTCCTGATCCAGGGAGGGTCTGTGTTGTACCAAATACCTTCCACTTCTTAATAATAGACTTAACTATACTTCTAGGCATTGATAAAGGCATTTTTTTGTATCCATCTCCTGACTTGTGCCTGTCCACAACTTAATCCCGGAGATCTTTTGACAGTGCCTTGCCACCCACAGTGGTTTGTTTGCTTCAGTTGCACTACAAAATGCTCCAGGAAAGCTCTTGACCAAAGCTGATCATAGTTGAAAGTCAAATGTCTTTGTGTGCCATTGAGAAGGTGATTAGCTACACCTTATTGAGTTTACAAGTCATTTTTAGGAGGGGGGTGATCCTTTTTCCAACTCAGTGATTCTGTTTTTTAAAATTTTTTTATGACATGTTGGTGTTATAACATCCAAGTGAAAGATATAAGTCGCACTGAGTAAATACAGCTGGAGAAAACAAAAACTGTGTCTGTCTTTATTTCAGGCTGAAAAGCAACAAAATGCGATTCTTTTCTATACCCACTGTACATACAGCATCTCCTGACATACTGTGCAAATGCTTAAAAAAACAAAAAAAACTTTGATAGAAGCCTGCGTTGTTAAAATAAAACACAACAAAAAAGATTGACCATCAACATAATGTCAAATTCAAATATCAAACCAAACATTACTAATATTAGATTAACATTATGCCAATGTAAGAACAAAAACAAATCTTTAAGAATACATTCTGCAAGTTTAAAATTCATACATTCTAATATTAAGCTTATGCAGCATGATATGGTCTCACATTACCCGTTTCATACACTGATCAGCCAAACAACTGATGTAAATTCAATGTCTGGAAAGTCTACATGAACAGGAAGAGTAGTGCTGAGGGAGATCTGATGGCATGGCCTCTTAAGGCTTGTCAGTGTGAGAATCAGTCATGTGGTTTAGAAACTGCTGCTCACTGTGTTCAGCCAGACAGCATGCAGAGCCCAGCCTTAACTAGCGAACCAAAGCCGATGGCTGCATCTTACTGACCTCCCCATCCCACTGCTGATCCTGACTTATTCATCAACTGGCACAGGACAGCGCAAAGTCCAGACAATCCTCCTCCTAAACATACACCCATAGTTATGACTATGGCAAAACTAATGGATAAATGAGCTAAATGTAATGGAGATCGTTTTTATTCACCAATACTAAAATAAAACACAAAGTGACAAATCTGCATGCACAACTTCAATTGTACTTTTTTTTTTTTTTTTTTTTTTTAATTTTATTTAACATTTGGGAAATATAGATTTTAAAAAATAGACACACAAATAGACAGCATGACCCATTAGTTAAATAGAAAGACATATAAAATATAAACCGCACTGGACATCATTCGTTTCGCAGCAAATCACATAGTATCATTCTCTCAGAGATAGTACCGCACGTTCTCTATATGCAAACGGCTTAATATAAACAGAGTTTCTCTTTCTAACACAATCATATAACATAAGGCATCTATGTGGATTCGAGTAACATCAACAGCAAAGCGCATCTCTTAGGCTCCACTCATAAGCACTTGATCAAATTGTAAACAGGAAGCCAATTCTGATTCCTGTTAGCCTTAGCATGGCTACTCTGTGGTAGGAATAAAAAAATAAAAATAAAGATTCGTAGATGCAGTCAAGCAGACAGTGGTGACTTGTTGGCGAGGCAGTATTTCAATAGTGCACTAGTCCCGAGGTTTATTAACGGACCAGTTCGTGGGGGGCGGGGGGGGGGGGTTTGGGTGGTGGGGGGACAGTTAGGGGACTACTGAGTTAATGCTCCTATACTGTAAACAGTGTGACTTTTGTGAGCCAATGCATCAGATAACACTGCACTAACATTATTATTGACAGTGATTGACAAACCCAAAGAAGAAGCAGCATCTAGTGAATCAACCAACTACAAACTTGTACAAAAAACCCTGAGCTAAGATGTAAACAAATGTTCCAATATAAAATGTACTGATTAAAAGCAGTCTACTAGCTCATTTTTTTTTAATTCCATGTTTGTGCAATACCATGATCTCAGATACAGCAACTGCTGCACTGCCCCTACAGTACTTCCTTTACAGTAATCAACGCAACCCAACCTATAAGTAGTCGGATCACAAGGACATAAGTTTGCATACAGTGACGGGTTTCATTTCCTCTTTCCATTGAGAAAACGCATTTCAAAGTCCTGAAGTACATGCACGGATATGGAGTCACATGATGTCGAGTCAAGCAAGCTCAACAGCTGAATTTATTGGCAGTTCCTCAAATTAAAAAGGAGGTGAGGTGAACCAATATGAACCTTGTGTCCAAGCTCATCCCTTTGAGCAGTGGCAGAGACTTTGATATCAATATTCAATAACAGGAGCAGCGTTTCACATGCCGAAACAAAACAAAAAGTCGACTCCTATGGTTCATCCAGGTAAGGTGGAGATGCTTGGTTTGGGGCAGGCATGTGATCAGTCAGGCTGTCGAGTGGCTCTGAATGTGAAGGGGAGACTGCTGAAAGGTTAGGGTAGAAGAAATGGGGAGAGGAGCATGACCCGATACAGACACACGTCCTACCATGTTGATGTCGTTTTTTGCAGAAGGAAATCCGATCTCTGTGGGACCAGCGTGGACAACGTCCTCCAACGGCACAAAGCCTCTTCTATCTATTAAACTGGGACAGTGAAAGAAAGAGTGGGACATGTCTCAATTGTTACACAAAGGTGTGGCTAGTAAATCCATAAAGAAGAGGGTGACCCCATATTCCATACGCTGCGAAACTTCGGTTACTCCCAACTTTAAATCTGATTCTGACACCCTGATAGTTTCACGTGGTATTTCATATAGGGTTATCAAAATAGTACAAAATGCACCGACACACCCTGCAACGTTTATCACTTTCATATAAAAATAAAAGTGATGTTGAAGCTCTTCTCCGTCGTTCCTACACACTCTCAAGCACTAGCACTGTTCACGAGGGAAGAAGCCACAGTCAATCAGTATGAGACTATCTGACACTTCAGATCAGTCAGAAAACAGGAATTTTTTTGTAGATTTTAAAGTTGGAATTAAAATTTAGTTAGTTTTAGTCACTTTAAAAATCTACTAATGGTAAATGCTTATTTAATAACAGATGCCAAGGGCTTTGAATAGCTTCAATTCATAATTTGAGGTTACAGAGACTATGTTGTAATACCAAGCGAAAGGGCTTTTTTTGTTGTTGCTGGGAGCGTTTATTCGTGTTTGGTGTGAAATTTGCATCACAGTTGCCATGTGTCGCAAGCGCTGCATCATTTTCCGATGTTAACTTGCCTTGAAATTTGCCAAATCTAAAGTCATGGTCATGATACTGTTATAGCATCTGTTTGGCTGTCATCAGCAAGGTAAGCAAAAATATTCCCATCTCTCACTGTTTCAATTCAACTTTTCAAATATGTTGAGGGCATGACACTACACTATGGCCAAAAGTTTGTGGACACTTGAAAATCACACCCATATGTGCTTGTTGAACATCCCATTCCAGATTTATTCCACCTTTGCTGTTATAATAACCTCCACTCTTCTGCAAAGATTTTCCAATAGATTCTAGGGCGTGGCTGTGGGGATTTGTGTTCAGTCAGCCACAACAGCATTGGTGAGGTCAGGTACTGATATCTAGTGAGGGTGTTCAGGTGGGTTGAGGTCAGGGCTCTGTGCAGGTCACTCGAGTTCTTCCACTCCATCCTTAACACACCATGTTTTCATGGCGCTCGCTTTGTGCACAGGGGCATCGTCATGCTGGAACAGGTCTGGGCTTCTTAGTTCCAGTGAAGGAAACTCGTAATGCTACAGCACACAACGACATTCTATACAACTGTGTGCTTCCAACTTCATGGCAACAATTTGTGGAGAAGGCCAACATATGGGTGTGATGGTCAGGTGTCCACAAACTTTCGTCCACATCGTGTAACTTCTCACCCACCAGAGTCAAATTAACAAGTGCAGTTTGATTTGGTTTGAGGCAAAAACACACTGTCAGCTTAGCGTTCACCTCTTTAAATGCAACAAGTATTAAAACTTGCATCATTCACCCGTGTTGTAGTATTAAAAAGTTATTAAATTTCCAATACCTTATGCAATTCTAATTTCATATCATCAGAACTGTCCAATTCAGTTAATCAAGCTCACTCACCTGGGAGGCATGGGCCCACAGAGCACTGAGCCACAGTTTTTTAAAATGTTGTTATAACTGTAAGGATTCCCAGTTTCCTCATTCCCACCCTTCCCTGACCAGGAACCTTTAATCTGGAAGAGAGTAAAAAAAAAAGCCTTTAATCATCAACATTATAGGACATCATGTCTATTAAAACTAGGCTCAACAACAGAATAAAACGTTTCAAACGACATAGTTTTTCACCATTAGATATTAAATGTGCAACACTCACATCCTCGTTCGTGGTGAGATTAGCAGCAACCAGGTATGTATGGAAACCTGAGAGGCCTAAAATAGACCAAACTGAAAAGAAGCAAACCACTAGCTCTAAAGCAGTGGAAAGGAGTAAAGGAGAAATCCAACAGACTGAAGTCACAAATAGATTACATTAAGTTTATATACATGCCCTTTTATACTCCTAATTATTAGCAGGGTAAAAATAGAAGCCTGTACCTGCACCACAGGGCAGTCATAATGAGAGGATAATCAATTATTTAACACAAATGTCTTCAAACAGGAGACTACAGCAAAATGGAGGGAAAATCCAAAAGGATATCTGGCAGGACTTGCTTGGAGTGCAAGGACCAACCCTTTTCCTCCTTGTGACCCTGTAAAAACAGTTATATTTAATAGTTATTAGGTCTTAATCTGGTTATTAATAAATATTAAGAGACAGCACTATCTGGTAAGATGTTTCTCTGGCTCAGTACGAGACTAGCAATATAAAGAAATTAGAAATCAACAAGAAAAGTATGCCTGGTTTTGCCAGATCATTAACTCACAGCAGTTTTCACACAACTGCATGGGATCGGAGACTCTTATATACGGAAATCCTTGATGGAATGGCAGGTATTGAACGGGAGTGAGCTGGTAATCGAGGTCAACTACGATCTAATGCATCCATGCATGATGCATCCCTTCATATTTTATCTCAAACAACCCAATTTCAGCTAATGTCTAATCACTTTTTTGCTATCGATCATCAGTTGTTTGATCCAGTAACCTAAACACCGTCTTACCTAGTAAACTGACTTGGTCCAGCGTCTATTTAGGGTAGCTATGCTGGCTCTCCCTATACAAAGTTATGCAGACGCTGGCCTGGTGTTGGCAAAAGAGCACTTTTCAACATATCCCTGCCAATGTTGAGTCAGAAAGGTGGCTGAAAGTCTGTTGGCTATGGTGGCCCAACAATAGCCCAATGGACAAAATTACACTTGAACCCAAAATTGATCTGTGGAATGGCTGATGTTATAACCAGTTGGGGAGGTGCTCCAACAAGCTGAAACTGCCCATTCAAGCCAGCATTTCTTACTGCTTCTGAATCAGTGGTGGTCTGCATACTGGAATTAGGACGACTGAAGATATGGTTTGAGTAGGAAGGTAGTTGCTTGTACATCACTTGGATGTTGGTGTAAACAAGGTGTGATATGTTCATTCCAAGGTTTATATAAGTGGACTGGCTTTAGATTTACGCCAAGGTGCATGACATTTTGATTACAGTCTCAGAGTTCACCCAGCACTTAGCATTACAAAGGACGTGACAGCAACAATGAGCACAGCAGTACACTATAGGGCGATGTAGTATAGCTATACCACCAGTGATAAGTAATACAAGGTTGCTATGCCATTCCTAGACCATATTTTCTTCATATAAACACATATTAGCATTTTGCAAATAAACAGACCTAGTTTGCTGTAGTAGCAGTCCTTGTTCTAACTGAACAGAATGGTTTGGTTAGTCGTAATGTATCGATCCTCCCCTCACTCCTACCTACACACCATTTAAGCGAAAATGTCTCTGCAATCTGAAACAAAGTCAGTGCTATTCATGGCATCATGAAAGAGGCAACTGAAAGTTCATGCAGTAACTTCCAGTTGAGGTGAAGTTGTGAAGCTGACAGTAGCGTACATACTCAGAGCCAGGTGTGTGGTCACACAGCCAAAGATGAAGGCGGTGAGAAAGGACAGCGAGATGATGAACATGTAGAAGAAGCGATAGTTTCGCTTTCCCACGCAGTTCCCGACCCAGGGGCAATGGTGGTCAAACCGCTCTGAAGAAAAGGAAAACACATTGGTTTGTTCATATTACGTTAAAATAGCACTCCTGTGACCTAACGCTAACACCGGGTATTAAAATCAGACAGACAAATCAGAACCAATTAGTCCGAGTTAACCTGAGTAAGGAACCGTCACTGACAACCAGATGAAATAAAAAGCTGAATAAGATGTAGGCTTGATTGTTTGTATAGTCTCAAGTAATACAGACGATACTTAATTTCCAGTGGATTTGTTCACAGAGTAGTCAGGCCAAATTTAATGGCGCATTAAGTAACACTAGACTTTTTTTTGTTTCTAGGTTTATGTCTCTAATGGTCAAGTGTGCTCGACATGTGAATGATTCCCGCCTATATTCACGAGGCTCTGCCCCCCCCAGGATCTACGGTGACTCGCAGAGTATAGTGGCTATAAAATGACTGACAGGAGGCACATCCAAACACAAACAAGCGTTCCGGACCAGAAATTGGTTTTCCAAATGGGTTTTTTCAACAACTTAAAACATTTTTGCTAAGGCTATGGTTTAATTTATCATGTTCTACATATCTTCCATTGTTGTTTATAAGTAAGGAGTACAAAGAAATGACTATTGTACCTTTAAAGCCAGTGTCACATACAGTACTGTGCAAAAGTTTTAGGCACCCTGTTTTTTTTTAATACAAACTTTGTTATAGATTTTTTTATTTCATGACGTCTACATTATCAAGTCGGTACAAAAAAAATTTTAGATTCCCAAACATTAGTTTTCTAGCACAAAATTAAACGTTACAGAAAAATGTTTGTACGTCATTAAAGAAAGCAGCGTATTACATAAGAGACACTTTTCAGACAGAAAACACAATGAAGGCTGCTGGGTTTCGCTGCAAAAATAAGAAGCGAGTGCGAAAGTCAAAGTCTCCAGAAGAACTGTGTCTGGTTCTGCAAGATGCTCAATAAAACTTACCAGCTCATTTCCTTATAAAACTGCACTAATTGTACCGGAGACTACTATTATTTATTTTTTTGTCACACCAAATATTGACTTTGTTTCATTTACTACTGTTTACTGCTCTTTACTGTATTTTTTTTAATGTAGAAACATTTAATCTCATTATTTTGAAGGCATCTTTGCTCTACAGCGTTTCTTTGCATGTGCCTAAAACTTTTGCACAGTACTGTATGCTTTTCAAGAAGGTACAGATTTGTCTTGTTCTTTTCACCGGTTAAGTTTCTTCAAAATAAATAAATAAATAAATAAATAAATAAACAAACAATAAAAATAAAGAACCTGTTGTCAGTCTAGCCTGTTTGTCACCTACTGTTTTCTCAGTGTGAGTTTTTTTAACAGTCACGTGCATACAGTTGAGGTCATAAGTTCACATGAATCTGCAAAACGTTAATATAATATATATTTTTAAAAGAGAGATCATGAAAATTGCATTTTGTTTTTTATTTAGTCCTGCCCTGAATGAGATATTTCACATAAGATATGTTCACATATAGTCCACAAGACACAATAATAACTGAATTTACACAAATGAACCAGGTCAAAAGTTCACATACGCTTGGTTCTTAATACTGTGTGTTGTTGCCCGGATGATCAGCGACTGTTTTTATGTTTTGTGATAGTTGTTCATGAGTCCCTTGTTCGTCCTGAGCAGTTAAACTGCCAAGTGTTCTTCAGAAAAATCCTCCAGGTCCTGCACATTCTTTGCTTTTCCAGCATCTTCTGCATATTTAACCCCTTTCCAACAGGGAATATATGATGTTGAGATCCATCTTTTCACACTTAAGACATGTGAGGGACTCGTACACGACTATTACAAAAGGTGCAAACATTCACTGATGCTCAAGAAGGCAACACGATACATTAAGAGCCAGGGGGGGAGAGGGGGTGTAAACTTTTGAGCAGGATGATCGGTATACATTGTTATTATTTTGTTTAAAGATCTTATTTTTATGAAGCGCATGTAAACTTTTGAACCGGTTCATTTGTGTAAATTCAGTTATCACCCATTTAAGCTGAGAAGCCAGCAGGTGATTACGTGTAATCAAGTTAAACTTGACAATGTATGATGTAGTTTACAGGTGTTTCCCAAAACACAGATGTTGCATTTAGGATTGGGGTGGGCGATATGGACTTAAAACTATATCATGATATTTTCTGGTATTTATTGTGATAACGATATCAGCGACGATATAAATATAGTACCATTCACCACTGTTTTTGGCTACAAGTGATGGCTGCATGCAGTCTTGAGAGCCTCAGAAACACAAACATTGATCTAAAGGTAAAACGTACCCGTCATCGGATAGGCTCCTAAAATATACCAATTATATAAAAGAATAAAAAAACCCAAACACCAGGCTCCTCTTTTAGCGATAAACTCCCCATCAGCTTCACGTCCGCCTTCCGTCACACTTGTTTTCGCTCTGCATGTGAGCTGCGAATGGGTCGCACACCGTCGCGCACAGAAATACGTCATCAACTAGGCTTCATCATCATTATCGCGGGGAGAATTTCTACCGGTATAATCGCAAACGATAAAATATCGCCCATCCCTAATTTAGGACAGTATGAACGACTCTTGATTGGAATCGGCAAATATTACAAAGACATAAGCTCAACTGCAAAGCTTTTTCTAGAGGACACCGGTGCCAAAGAGCGAAGAAAATGTCATCCCTGCTGCTCCGTCATTACTCACCCACACAGTTGTCACATAAGCTGCAGTGGGAGGTGCGTGGCGGCCGGAAGATCTTGCAGGTGAAGCAGTACTTTAGCTTAACGACCTGCTGGTTGATGACGACATCCTTGGTGCGAGGAGGGGGGCGATAGGATGAGGTACAACCATTGGGGTTATCTGTATAGGGGAAGAAAAAGGAAAAAAAAAACATTTCTAGCAGAGGAGCGCAGGGTTAGAGAACAGCAGTTCTTAATGAAAACAAAAACAAAGTTACATAAAGATCTTAATTACGTCGAGGCAAATTATCTTTTATATTATAACGTATAATGTTCTTATAACGCTTTGGCATTTATTACCAAATGATATTTCTGCAGAGGGAAATTCTTAGACCACAAACCATGTTGCTGCTTTCCTGATATAGATCAGTTAAAGTAACATCCGTTTACCAAATCACAAATCTATACAAAACAACTACATTATTCCAAAGGCTTATTAAGGACAAAAAATACATCACAAAATACAAGCGGTGAAACGGAGCATAACAAAGCAGTTAGGTCTGTTTTCTCTGACTGGACTCCAACTAATCTCATGTTGAATCAATATGTCGATGCCCTCATTTTTTGCCATTGTCTGCCAACCATTCTCTCAATTCTTTCTCAAATTAAAACAGGTTTCTTGACACATGGCTTTGTTAAAGGTTACAGTGTGGCAGGATTAATCAGTCCCTCCAGGATTTCCCGTTTTTGCAATCGCAGGAATTAACAGAAAATCAAGCAAACTCTGCAATATTCAGAGGCGCTTGCAATTTTTTCAAAATTACCACAGATTTTCCCGCAGATTTGGGCCAAGACGCATCATGTGATGTCATCACAACGTGCATTCAGTCAAAGCCCTCTTTAATTCACGTGCATCGAACACATGAGTACAGCTAAAAGGTCTCATTTACCAACAAACATCACTGTGAAAGACAGCGCAAAACAATTTCATGCAAATGCAGTTTCGCCAATTCAAGTAGTTTTACACACACACAAAAATTTGCATCGCAAATTTCGAAAAAAGCCGCAGCAAAATCAAGCATTTTTGGTCGCAACGATCACAAAAAAAAAAACTGTACGAAATCCTTTCCGGACTGATGTTCACACTGTGAGGGAAAAACACTACCATGCACATTACTTTCATTCTGGGCTTCTTTCAGATTTCTGACTTTCATCATAACCACCATCTCTGGTCACCACACAACCTCCAAACTCCTATTTCACAGGTAATGTTATGTGATAGGAAGCGGAAACAGATATTCAGCCAGGATAGATTTGTGCGATATAACGAGATTATTGTTCCTACAAGATATTGTATTGCCACAATTTTCGGCAACATTTATTCTGATATTATATTATTTGTGTAGGAGCTTCACAATTTAACACAATTTGGCAAAAGAGCAGACTTGTTCTCTCCAATAAAACAGGAGATGAGTCATATATGAATCTGGAATCATTTGTGCAGGGGTTTTGAACTCTCCATTATTAACCTGAAGACTCGAGTTTAAAAGGCTGGGGGAGGGGGGGGGGGGGTTTGGGCACTCTCCTGCTTTTTCACACCAAGAGTGAAAATTAAAAACAGCCAATTTGTAACAGGATTACAGTGAAAATGTACTGGTATGGTACATCGCTGTTTGCTCAGCATTACTGTAGAATCGGCTAAAAATCTGCCATGCAGCTGAAGTATTTTTTTTTTGCGATTGGTGCAGTTCCAGCTGCACAGCTTTTTTATGCCCTCCCCCACTCTCCCTAAACCTGAAACGGTCTTTTGTTAGACCATGGCTTCTGGACAATTACATCGTTTATCGCGAACTTTTTAAAATAGAAAATAACGAGCAGGGAAAAATGAACACTGCATGAGACTATGCCTGGATATGGATAAGTTACTGGGCTGAGCTGTGCTGCACCGTGAAGTGGAAAGGCACTAAAATACAATTTAAAATAAGTATCATAGAAAGAAAAAAAAAAAAAGGATGTGTGGCATCCCTTATTAGCGCCATTAACTCCACGTAGGGGGTCAGTGAGGTGGCGCAGTGGGAGGCATTGCTGTCTCACAGCACAGTGGGTGGATTGGCTAAGATAAACCGCTTCTACGTGTGAATGAGCGTGTTAATGTGTGTGTGCGCATGGTGCCCTACTCCCATTTACGGTGTCGGTACTGACCAGGATAAGCGGATACTGAATGAAAGAAAGAAAGAAAGAAAGAGAGAGAGAGAGAGACGTCTTTCTGCCCTGAACGTATATTACCATGCTTGGAAAGACCACTTGCGTGATTATAAAGCAGACATTTTATCTGCCAGGTCTCATTATTTTTCCCAGATTATTGTTGACAATCAAAACAATCCCAGACAACTTTCTCATACCCTAAATAGATTGCGAAAACGTAACTGCTCCGCCAACTTGCCTGTTTAAACCAAGCTTTGTAACAAATTTCTTGACTTTTTTTTAGTACCGAGATTGACAATGTTCGTAAATCCATTCTTACTATTCATTCCGTCTCCTCTGTTTCTTCTACCAGTCTCTCCTGATTTTCTGCCAGTCCTCTTTCAAATTTCTCTCCACTTGACCATGTTATTCTAGGTGATAAGGTATCACGTATGAAGGCTACCACTTGCATCGTTGACCCGATAGCAACTAGTTTATTTAAATCATGTTCTGCCTCCTTGTGTCCTGTAGTCTTGAGTATAATAAATGACACCCTGTGCACTGGCATTTAACATTGCTGCTGTAACTCCAGTACCCAAAAAGTCTGGACAACTTTTACAACCTTCGTCCTATCTCTAACCAGTACGCACTATTGCTTCTCAATTACACAATCACCTCATTGCTAACAATCTTTTTGAGCCCCTTCAACCCAGCTTCCGTAAACTCCACAGTACAGAAACAGCTTTAGTTAAGGTCACTAATGACTTCTTAATAGCTTCTGACTCTGGTTCTCTTTCCATCCTCGTCCTTCTTGATCTCAGTGCTGCTTTTGACACTGTTGATCACACCCATTTACTTATCTGTCTTGGAACTGTCTTCGGTGTCTAAGCAACTGCTTTAAACGGGTTTAGATCTTATCTCTCAGACCGTAAGCAGTTTGTCTCTCTGGGTGGATGCAGGTCAGAAATGGGTTCAGTTCGCTGTGGTGTCCCTCAGGGTTCAATCTTGGTCAGCTCTTAAGATCTCTCGGTCTTAATTATCATTTTTACAGAGACGACACACAGATCTACATTCATTCCAAATCTGGTGGTAACGTAGCAGTCACTCTTCTCTAACATTGTATTTCTGAACTAAAAAATATGGACGGCTCAAAATTTCCTCGGTCTTAACAGTAATAAGACTCGCTCATTGGCTCTCCTCACCAGCTTTGTAAAGCTGGCTCTTTAAATTTAACCGTGGATGGCTCTGCTTTGGAGTTTCAGACAAAATTTAAAAACCCAGGAGTTATATTTGATGCAAGTTTGATCCACATGTGCAGAATACTGCTAAAACATCCTTCTTTCGTCTCAGAAATATTGCAAGATTGCACCCTATGTTATCTTTCTCTGTGGCCGAAATGTTGATGCACTTCTTGCTGGGGTCTCCAAGTCTACAATAAATAAACTACAGTATGTGCAAAATTCAGCAGCTAGAACCTTGACTGGCTCTCTGTCAGGTTTCATGTAGATTTTAAAATCCTTATGCTTACATACAAGGTCTTGCATGGTTTGGCTCCCCTGAGCTTTTAACCCATTACACCCCAAAACATGATCTCCATTCCTCCAATTCTGGTCTTTTAATTGTCCCTCAGACGCAGGTGATGGGGCCTTTTCTTCTTATGCTCCAAAACTGTGGAACTCACTACCTTAGAAAAGCCCAGTCTTTTAGCGCATTTAAATCTTCTCTTAAAACGTATTTCTTTAGGATTGCTTTTACTTGATGACTTTTTTTTGTTATTTAACTATTATCATTATTACTATTATTGTTATTAATAATTGAAACTGTATTTTATTAACTCTTTTTATACACGCCCAATAAACACTGTCAACAGAAAATCTCGAACCCTTTTGTTCAAAACCAAAAAACATTCAATTATGGTTCTATTGTCCTTTTGTGTGGTTTGTGATTCCATTAGACAACGTGTGCTTAGTCAATCTTCTTTTCATTTTTCTTCCTTAGTCCTTATTGGGACGACGACAGCAGAGTAAATAATCCATCTTATTTACGTTCATTAGAGCCACGACTGTATTGATGGTGTTTCACTCTATGACATGACGGTCACTGATAGGCTGCAACGATCTAGAACAGATAGGAAAAGTCTTCAAATACAGCAGAAGTGGGCGGTAAACCCAGTGAACAGTAACAACCATAACACAGTACATTTCTTATATAATCCTTGTACAAATCGATTGTCTAATGGTCTAATGTCCCTTCTGAAACCAAGGCAAAGCAAACAAACTGTTTTAAATCACTGTCCAGTTATAATTACCATTAAAATTACATATAAAGGGTTAGATTTGAAATTTCATTGTTGGCCTATTTAATTACTTATTTAATGATAGTTATGTCAGATACACAACGAGATACTTTATTTCACATGAATTAAGAGCAAACACATCAGCGCATCTTTCAAGTGGAGACCTCAGAAACGCCTGCAATGTGTCCACCGTCAATCGTTCAGGATTCGCATGTCTATTAGCTCATCTGATGTTTTTATTAAGGAGAAAAAAAGAAGACTGATGTTTTGGCATATCTTTGCATTTCATTGTTGCGAAGGTTAGCACGTCCGAAACGGTCATTTAAATATTTATTTTTTGGTAGGTTATATTCCATCTCACATACACCCTTCTTCTACCTGCAAATCCTTTGCTCACCCCACAATTTCAATACCTCTGATCTAGAGTCTGGGCTGGGCGGTATGGCGGTATATATACCGTTACCACGGAATAAAATGTCCACCGTTACAGATTTTTCTACTCCGTGTATACCGCGAAATGTAAATGAGTGGGCGTGGTTAACTTTGTGCGTAGCGCTCCTGCACGCGAGAACGATCGAGAAGCTGTACGTAAGAGTAGTTGTGAGAGGAAAAACATGGAGAAAGGTAAGCATGCTGGTGAAGAACCAATCCTGAGCAGGAGGAGGAACTTGTTATGAAAAGAGGCGCGACATCGGTGGTACGGACGCGGTTCGGGTTTACAAAATCTGACAAAGAGCAGAAAAATGTTATTTGCATACCATGTCGCGCGATTGTTCCCGCTAGCAGCGGTAGCACAAGTAACCCGTTTTATCATCTTAAAATTAAATGATGTCAAAGCGTACAATTGAGTTACAGTTGATTTACCAGAATGACATTTTTTTTTTACGTGATGTATATCGTTACCATGAAATAAAATTACTCATTCCGTGAAACAGATTTTTGGTCAGACCGCCCACCCCTACCTCCAGCCTATATTCTGCATACCATTCTGTGTATTTTCCTAACGACCATTTCTGGTCCTGCTGCGCCTGATTCCACGAAAATCCAAAGCAATCCACCTTAAAAGATTCGTTACGAGCAAATAATCTAATGTGGATGGCAAAAATGAAATCTTGTATAATATTTAAACTTTATAATTAAACTTGAACAAATAAATGTGACAGCATGGTGACTAAGCGTACTCACCAATCTGTTTCTCGATATCAGCTGCCTCCTCGGGTGTCGCCCTCGGAAGAATGCCAGGGTCCGAGAAGCTGGTCTGAAGAAGAGAGATGACCACAAACACAAAAAGGACTCCTCCGATCACTGGGATGCAGCCAGTCAGGTGTTCGACCAGGAAAGGACAACTAGAAACACAACAGACATGAAATGAAGGCAAGTTAGAGTGCACAGACTGGCAAAGCCTATTGGCTCCAGAAGTCTTCTAAAATACGGGGTGTCCCAAAAGTCTCCATAGACAAGGGACTATGTTTGCCACGTTGGTTGTGCCAGCTTCAGTGGACGTTCGTAGACGTCCACTTCTTCTCGGTTGGTCCGCAACGCTTCCAGTCTTTTTGAATTTGTTAATGAGTTCGCCAACAGTGGCATGTGTGATGTGCTCGCCATGTTTCCTGTTAAAGTCCAAAGCAACCTTGCGACAGCTTCCCGATCCAGCCATGAGAATGATTTCAATACGTTCTTCTTTTGTCAAAATCATTCTTAAAGCCTATCTGAAAATATACAGCACTGTGCAAAAGTTTTAGGCAGGTCCTAAAATAAAAATGCTGTAAAGTAAGAATGCTTTCAAACCACCTGTTTGGTATAATTGTTTAATCATACACCTGACTATGTGCCTACAAAATCCCTGACTTTGTGCAAGTGTACCTAGAAAGGGGGGGTCACACCAAATATTGATTTGATGTAGATTTTTCTTCTGTTCACTCACTTTGCATTTTCTTAATTGATAAATATAAACTATTGACATGTCTAATTTTGAAAGCATTCTTACTTTACAGCATTTTTTCACACCTGCCTAAAACTTTTGCACAGCACTACATATATATATACATATACATATATATACATATACATATATATACATATACATATACATATACATATATATACACATATACATATACATATACATATATATACACATATACATATATATATATATATATATATATAGAATATAAACGAAGTATGAAAAATTTTGGAAGACATTTTGCTAAAAAAGTGTTAGTTTCCCCTGTGTATGGAGACTTCTGGGTCACTCTGTAGATAAATGACTCAGTTTAGAGTCAAAAGTGAGAGCACTGATTACCCCAAAAAAAGGAAAAAAGAATAGAAAGAGAAAAAAAAAAAGTCCGGTATTGTTGTGCAGTTGTGTGTCGTGGTGGGGTAGGTTCAAGGTTATCTGTCGTGCACAAAATGTCAGGGACAGTTGTGCATTGAAATGCTCGTTGTGAGGCTCAGGTACTCTACAGAATAAGATAAGGGGGAAGGAGAAGAAGAAAGGGGCGGGGCGGGGGTATTTACAAATAAAATAGATATACAAAATATGCAGAATATATTAGGGAACTTCCTGCTTTTAAAAAAAAAAAAAAAAAGTAGAAACCCTCATACTGTGTAATGAGTGTAATGGTTTTAATGGTTATAATTGGAATTGTATAGGTTTTAATGGAAATTGTAATGGTCCCTGTGGGTCTCTACTGGTAATGTGTTGCCTTCTATTGGTGGCATGTCATGTCTAGCGGATATTAAGGACCAATAATGGTAATGGTTTTAATGGTTCAGCTGATGGTTTGTAATGGTACTTGTAGTGGAAATCATTAGAATTTCTGTGATGGTTTCTGTTGTTGTTGTTGAAAGTATGCAGGTGCAGTGCAGATCCTGCCTGTAGACCACAGTACTGTAGTATCAAACACAATCAAGCACTTACTCAAACACGAAAAATAAGCCGCTGGTGACGAGGATGAGCCCCATGGTGAGAGGGAGAACACCGCTTTGACGTGCCACCATGATCCGACCATCACAGTAAAAGCGATTCTTTCCCGGAAACACTTCCCATTTCCTCTTGAGCCGACTGGGCTTCTTTTCCTGGCAAGGACCCGAAGAAGGAGCTGTTGTGTGTCCAGGTGTTGGTGTAGAGAGTGCATGAGGATCTATTTGTTGATATTCACAGCTTTTCATGGCTTCCTGGTAGTGTAAGAGAACCGTCCTCCGACGTTTTCCCTCCCGAATAAACACTTACACTTCCTGTATCCCCGGTCACAGCTCACCCGGTGCCTCCGAACAAGATCCTTCTTTACACAGCGGCGCGGTAGCACTGGCGTGATGTGACCGGAAATGCTTCTCAAACCCTACGCGTCTGACGTCACTCAAGAGTTCAGCATTTCCGATAACGCGGCTTTCAGCATGCCTTCATGTCCTCTACCCACGGGTTAATCTTTGTTTGACTGTAACACGTCAAACACGTAAACCAAGCCGGTCAGATATACCAGGTAGTGACGTAATGCATCGACTTCCTGTATGGGTGTGTAAACATTACTGCACTCTGATGACAGAGTCATTTGTTGCAGTGTCTGTCTTCACTATTAACACGACCGGCTTTTGTTAACATAAAAAATATCTTGCGTCTTAACACAAAATCTACTAAATATTATTAATAATAATAATAATAATAATAATAAGTAGAAGAAGAAGAAGTGAGATAATAGCTGAAGAGGAAAGCTGCAAATTCCTCCCTCAGCATCAGCTGCCTCCATAAAAATCTGAGAAGTCCTGGAAAAAGCACTGTAAAGTCATTATGATTACAGCAGTAGCTCTTAGCTACAGGTCTACAGTAGGCAGGTGAGATTACACACTGAAGCAAGGTTTTATGGAAGTGCAATTCTTTAGAGTATCCAGGCGGGACCATCAACAGCAGCAGAAAGTGAGTCGCAAGTGCAGAAAACTCCGTCAAGTTCCATCATGACCAAAAAGGTCAGGTTGTCCACTAATCGTAGATTTTCAATGGGGTTTAAGTCTGGGCTCTGACTAGACCATGCAAGGATATTCACCTTTTTCTCCTTCAACCACTGTATGATCAGTTTTGCTGTGTGCTTTGGGTCATTGTCATGTTGGAAGGTAAACCTTCTTCCCATTGACAACTTTCTGGCAGAGGGCAGCAGATTTTCCTCAAGAATTTGACAGTATTTTGCCCCATCCATGTGGGTGGCTTTTTGTCTCACAACCCTCCCATACAAGCCACGTTTGTGGAGAATTTGTGATATTGTTGTCACATGCACACAATGACCACTCTTTGTCATAAATTCCTGCAACTGCTTCAGAGTTGCTGTAGGCCTCTTGGTAGCCTCTCTGACCAGTTTCCTCCTGGCTCTTTCATCCAGTTTGGAGCGACGTCCTGATCCAGGGAGGGTCTGTGTCTGTGTCTAAATACCTTCCACTTCTTAATAATAGTCTTCACTATGCTTCTAGGCATTGATAAAGCCTTTGAATTTTTTTTGTATCCATCTCCTGACTTGTGCCTGTCCATAACTTTATCCCAGAGATCTTTTGACAGTGCATTGCCACCCATAGTTGATTGTTTGCTTCAGTTGCACTACAAAATGCTCCAGGAAAGCTCTTTTCATGCTGAGCTAATCAAAATGACCACAGCTAATCACAGTTGAAAGTCAAATGGCTTTGTGTGCCATTGAGAAGGTGAAGTCATTTTTAGGAGGGGGTGATCCTTTTTCCAAATCAGTGATTCTTTTTTATTTATTTATTTATTTATTTATTTTCTGACATGTTGGTGTTATATCTTTCACTTGGATGTTATAAGTTGCACTGAGTAAATACAGCTGGATAAAACAAAAACTGTGTCCGTCTTCATTTCAGGCTGAAAAGCAACAAAATGTGATTATTTTAAAGGGGGGTTATTCTTTTCTATACCCACTGCAAGTGCAGACCATTTACCATTTAAGAGAACCATCGAGTCAGGGTTACCAATGTGCTGCTTTGTACCATATGTTTCTTGCACTAAAGTTAATTCATCTAATGTAACGTTTCGTTGTGAGAGTCATTCATTACAATGTAGTTCTACCATCTGTGTTCACATTTACTGTACACCTGCTTCCTCTTTTGTGTCACACCAGTTTCATCCATTCCACTGAATTGTGTTAAATTCTGAATGTTACAAGCAGCCGCAGAATCACATATGCAGAGCAAATTCCTGCGCATTGTTTCCAACCTATTGTTTCCAAAATAGATTTTTTTTTTTCCCATTTGGGTCACACAATTGTCATCAAAAGTCCAAGAGATCCCCAACTGCAAACTTTGTTGTGGGTGTCCAGGCATAACAAAGAATTGTTTACATCGATTCCTCTTCATTTATTTTTCTATTTGGATATATTTAGCTTGAGGCACATTTTCAACTGCCTTGTTCCTCTCTGGTTTCCACAGCAGCAAGCAGAGTGAATACAATATGCTTAGAATGAGAGGCAATAATTATTTTCAGAATTATTCTTTCTGAATATTCTTTTCAAGCACACAAAATGGCACTGTACATGGACGTTTTGTTTATTTTTACATATCTCGATTGTCGAGTGTTTATTACACATATTCATTTACATTACAACATTACATACACAGCATCAATAATTCCACTGTGCTCCCACTAGCTTTCTTACATATCTAACTGAGGTCTTATGTCATAAGGTGTTAGATTCGCTTTCACAAAAGCTCCAATTACTGCTGTTGAGTTTAATCATATTTAATAGTTTAGCTCCACAATTGTAAACCCATACCATATTAAAATATCTTTTTCTGCCTTTTCTAAAAGTGCATAGCATAGAGACTTACTTGGCCTTGTAGCTTGTAACATTGTTTAACCATTTCTAATTATCTGTTTAATTGTGTTTTCATTGAATCATTTAACAACCCCTTTATTGCTTATTCACTTTCAGAGTGATAACGTTTTGAGATAAACTTACAGTGGGTATAGAAAAGAATCACCCCCCTTTAAAATAATCACATTTTGTTGCTTTTCAGCCGGAAATGAAGACGGACACAGTTTTTGTTTTATCCAGCTGTATTTACTCAGTACAACTTATAACATCCAAGTGAAAGATAATAACACCAACATGTCAGAAACAAAATAATAAAAAAAAAAAACAGAATCACTGAGGGATATGTCTCTACTAACCTTGCACATCTAGATTTTCCTCAAGAATTTGATGGTATTTTGCCCCATCCATTTTCCTTCTGTCCTGACAAGTGCTCCAGTCCCTGCTGCAGAGAAACACCCCCATAACAGGATATTACCACCTCCATGCTTTACTATAGGAATGGTGTTATTTGGATGGTGAGCTGTATTGGATTTCCGCCAGACATATCGTTTGGTATTGAGACCAAATATTAAAATTTTAGTCTCATCTGACCATAACACCTTTTTAATGTGGCCTCAGAATCTTCAAGGTGCGTTTTGGCAAAGCTCAGTCGTGGGTGGCTTTTTTCTCACAACCCTCCCATACAAGCCACGTTTGTGGAGAATTTGTGATATTGTTGTCGCATGCACACAATGACCACTCTTTGGAATAAATTCCTGCAACTGCTTCAGAGTTGCTGTAGGCCTCTTGGTAGCCTCTCTGACCAGTTTCCTCCTGGCTCTTTCATCCAGTTTGTGATAACAATTTGTGATATTGTTGTCACATGAGAAACTGTTAAAAAATGGGTGTGACAATCCGAATATGCATTAATTCAGAAAGTATTTAAGCACTAAAAGCAGTCTGCTAGCGGTGAAAACTCCGAAGACAGTATGATTGGATTACAAACAATCCTAAACATCTGCTGTCATCAATTTAATGGTGCAGTCAAGTTCATGTATTTGCTATATTTAATAACAACGAGCTTTAACAAGTTATTGTGTCAGTTGTGGGAGAATTTCAGTGATTGTGGGGTTGTAAGGGCTCAAATGCAGTCACCTGACTTAACCAATGCAGTCCTACTGAGGATCAAAGTTTAGCTTGTACAACTCTTATATTTGTCCGTGTGAAAATTGCTGTTATGCAATGGAGATGAACTGCAGATATCATCTGTGAGTCATGTTTTATATCAAACAATAAATTCCCTGTTCCCAGACTGCTATTAACAGTTCGGTCAGTGTTGGATGACAGTGATTGGCTGATGTAGAGGTCTGCCTGGTAAACACTTAAATGAAACCTAGTTGTACAATAAACTGAGATTTAAATACAAATCCTGTCATTGATACACGTGTATAGGCTACGGCATTGTCATTTATGAAACATGTCGTCATCCGTATCAACAGAGTCAACTCCAGCCTTCCTCTTAGTTTAAACATTTCTTAGAAATTTTCCATGAACAGGTTTGAAAAAGAAACCCCTATGTAGGAACTTTTTAGTTCCACTTAAATGTCATCGGTGGTGAGATAATATTGTTTGTGAATACTGATTGGCTTCCCATCCAAGGCATTTCTAAGTAATTCTTGTAAATCAGTGACGACTTCCTCAGTGAAATACAGATTTGTTGGCTTGGATTGACCATATAACTGGGAAGTTACTAAGAAAACACTGCTAGGTGCCAGGTGAACTGGATGGATAATGGGTCATAGATTTGTACCGATGTCTTTTACACAGCGGCAGTCCAAAACAAGACATTCACTGTGACAAGACTCGTAATTAATTCCCCAGGGTAAAGCTACAACCAAACAAGCCAAAAAGCTCTTATAAAAGCAGCAGTAGGCAATATATACAAAAAATAAAGTACAATAATTTGTTTAACCCAGCCATTTCAGTTTATATCAGGCGTGACACAAATTTATTCAGAAACATGAGTATGTGCACTAGGCAAAGGTAGGCAGCCGCCTGCCTCAAGGGCCCCATCCATGCATCCATTTTCCACGCAGCTTATCCGACACAGGGTCGCGGGGGAGCCTGAAACTATCCCAGGGAACTCGGGGCACAAGGCAGGGGGCAACCTGGACGGGGTGCCAACTCATCTCAGGGCACGATTATTGCACCCACACTCACACACTACGGACAATTTGGAAATGCCAATCAGTCTACAACGCATGTCATTGGACTGGGGGAGGAAACCGGAGTACCCAGAGGAGAAACCCCCGTAGCACAAGGAGAACATGCAAACTCCGTGCACACAGGGCGGTGTTAATGACTCTATTTTTTTTTAAAAGTATTATTATTTTAAACATATTCATTTAGGTGAAACAGCTACTCCAATTCAGCGTCATGATAAATCCAGGGCCTAATACAGAAGCACTAAGTGCAGGGAGATGTAGAGCCTAGACAAAACGTCACTCCCTTATATGGCAAGACACACATAAACTCTGGAAGAAGACAATCGATTGCATTTGAACTCCATCATCTTAAATTTTGGAAATAAAGAAACGTTGAAGCCAAGAAATTAAACTTATACATGCATATACAAGTGGAAAATACACTCTGAAAGATCTACTAAACTCATAAGACGCTATTAACATCACATGGAAACGTACACTTCTGGACTTACCACCACCATCTCAGACATGAGAACATCACAGACATGAGATAATTATCAAAGTGAGCTAAATTAATAGTAAAATAAATAGCTATTGAATTATGGTAACAGAGACACATTCATGTTGTATAATTATATTGACAATGGACACTAAGATAGTATCGTACTTAAGTAAATTAATGACAACGGAGCTTTTGATAAATACACCATTTAATAACAGTGTGAGGGCGTGCACACAAACACGGACATACACTGAAAACAAGGCACTGAATAAATGATAAACTGCTGCATTAAAAACATTTGGGCTCGTCCGGGATTTGAACCCGGGACCTCTCGCACCCAAAGCGAGAATCATACCCCTAGACCAACGAGCCGGCTATACAAGCTGCTTGTTGATTTCTATTTTAGGCTACAGTAATGTACGTGTCTACGTGGCACTTAGAATTTTTTTCATGTTTTTGTCTGCCATCTAGTGGCTCCTTTTCTATACCAGCGGGCAGAAACAGATACATTAGTTATGTACTTGGTGTGGCTGTTCGATTCCAGAAATATAGGAGTCGAGTCCAATTCTGATGGGAATCGATGGAGTCGATTACATGAGTCGATTCCACACAATAATTTTCTCGATTCAAAAACCAAGACATGGGGGAAAAAATTGGCAAAAATAAACGTGTATATGCATTTCAACACATACTGCCACTGTGTGCACAACTACAGCATAATTGTGTGGAATCGAGACCAAAGCTTGAGGAATCGATTATTTTTCGACTCTCAGTCCTAGAATTAGATATTGGATGTAATCAGTCGCATGACTTATTTGCAATCCATTTACTGAGCTTTAAATTTACGAAGGCAAACGAGAAAAAACACGATCAAAGTGTACAGCCGTGGCCAAAAGTTTTGAGAATGACACAAATATTAATTTTTACAAAGTCTACTGCCTCAGTTTTTATGATGGCAACTTTCATATACTCCAGAATGTTATGAAGAGTGATCATCCCTCTTTGCCATGAAAATGAACTTAATCCCAAAAAAACATGTCCACTACATTTCAGCCCTTCCACAAAAGGACCAGCTGACATCATGTCAGTGATTCTCTCGTTAACACAGGTGAGAGTGTTAACGAGGACAAGGCTGGAGATCACTCTGTCATGCTGATTGAGTTAGAATAACAGACTGGAAGCTTTAAAAGGAGGGTGGTGCTTGAAATGATTGTTCTTCCTCTGTTAACTATGGTTACCTGCAAGGAAACACGTGCAGCCATCATTGCTTTGCACAAAAAGGGATTCACAGGCAAGGATATTGCTGCTAGTAAGATTGCACCTAAATCAACCATTTGTCGGATCATCAAGACCTTCAAGGAGAGAGGTTCAACTGTTGTGAAGAAGGCTTCAGGGCGCCCAAGAAAGTCCAGCAAGCGCCAGGACCGTCTCCTAAAGTTGATTCAGCTGCGGGATCGGGGCACCACCAGTGCAGAGCTTGCTCAGGAAT
Organism: Cranoglanis bouderius; assembly: GCA_023630585.1. Classification (NCBI taxonomy): domain Eukaryota; kingdom Metazoa; phylum Chordata; class Actinopteri; order Siluriformes; family Cranoglanididae; genus Cranoglanis; species Cranoglanis bouderius. The sequence continues at coordinate 2,497,903 of CM042546.1, read as the reverse complement.
GGCAGCAGGCAGGTGTGAGTGCGTCTGCACGCACAGTAAGGCGAAGACTTTTGGAGGATGGCCTGGTGTCAAGAAGGGCAGCAAAGAAGCCACTTCTCTCCAGGAAAAACATCAGGGACAGACTGCTATTCTGCAAAAAGTACAGGGACTGGACTGCTGAGGACTGGGGTAATGTCATTTTCTCTGATGAATCCCCTTTCCGATTGTTTGGGGCATCTGGAAAAAAGCTTGTCCGGAGAAGAAAAGGTGAACGCTACCATCAGTCCTGTGTCATGCCAACAGTAAAGCATCCTGAGACCACTCATGTGTGGGGTTGCTTCTCAGCCAAGGGAGTGGGCTCACTCACAATTTTGCCTAAGAACACAGCCATGAATAAAGAATGGTACAAAAACATCCTCAGAGAGCAACTTCTCCCAACCATCCAAGAACAGTTTGGTGACGAACAATGCCTTTTCCAGCATGATGGGGCACCTTGCCACAAGGCAAAAGTGATAAAGTGGCTCGGGGAACAAAACATCGACATTTTGGGTCCATGGCCAGGAAACTCCCCAGACCTTAATCCCATTGAGAATTTGTGGTCAATCCTCAAGAGGCGGGTGGACAAACAAAAACCCACAAACTCTGACAAACTCCAAGCATTGATTATGCAAGAATGGGCTGCCATCAGTCAGGATGTGGCCCAGAAGTTGATTGACAGCATGCCAGGGCGAATTGCAGAGGTCTTGAAAAAGAAGAGTCAACACTGCAAATATTGACTCTTTGCATAAACTTCATGTAATTGTCAATAAAAGCCATTGACACTCATGAAATGCTTGTGATTATACTTCAGTAACAGTAACATCTGACAAAAAGATCTAAAAACACTGAAGCAGTAGACTTTGTGAAAATTAATATTTGTGTCATTCTCAAAACTTTTGGCCACGGCTGTATTTACATAGAGACACAGACAGATGTGTCTGACTGTCTATGGTAGGGAGGTGGTTATGTACAGTGGGTATAGAAAAGAATCACTTCCCTTTAAAATAATTACATTTTGTTGCTTTTCAGCCTGAAATGAAGACAGACACAGTTTTTGTTTTATCCAGCTGTATTTACTTAATGCAACTTATAACATCCAAGTGAAAGATATAACACCAACATGTCAGAAAAATAAATAAATAAATAAAAAACCAGAATCACTGATTTGGAAAAAGGATCACCCCCCTCCTAAAAATGACTTCACCTTCTCAATGGCACACAAAGCCATTTGACTTTCAACTGTGATTACAGCTCACCATCCAAATAACACCATTCCTACAGTAAAGCATGGAGGTGGTAATATCCTGTTATGGGGGTGTTTCTCTGCAGCAGGGACTGGAGCACTTGTCAGGATAGAAGGAAAATGGATGGGGCAAAATACCATCAAATTCTTGAGGAAAATCTGCTGCCCTCTGCCAGAAAGTTGTAAATGGGAAGAAGGTTTACCTTCCAACATGACAATGACCCAAAGCACACAGCAAAACTGACCACACAGTGGTTGAAGGAGAAAAAGGTGAATGTCCTTGCATGGCCTAGTCAGAGCCCAGACTTAAACCCCATTGAAAATCTGTGGAATGACTTGAAGACTGCAGTCCACAAACGGTCACCATCAAATTTAACTGAACTTGAGCAGTTCTGCAAAGAAGAGTGGGCAAATATTGCAGTATATAAGTCTAGAAGTGCAAAGTTAGTAGAGACATATCCCAACAGACTAAAGGCTGTAATTAAAAAATTAAGGCAAATTAAAGCAAGGGGGTGATCCTTTTTCCAATTCAGTGATTCTGTTTTTTATTTATTTTTATTTTTTTTAATTTTCTGACATGTTGGTGTTATATCTTTCACTTGGATGTTATAAGTTGCACTGAGTAAATACAGCTGGATAAAACAAAAACTGTGTCCGTCTTCATTTCAGGCTGAAAAGCAACAAAATGTGATTATTTTAAAGGGGGGTGATTCTTTTCTATACCCACTGTATGTCTATGGTAGGGAGGTGGTATGTCTATGGCAGTGTTCTGGGATGAATGATGGACTAAATGAAGTGCTGCAGATTATTTTATTGATCTGGAAAAGCAAAAGACATCAGCACTGTCTGGGATTTCAACCCTCGGGACGTCTCTCACCCAGAGCGAGAATCAACAGTATTCCATCCTAACAACAGCAATTACTGTCTCCAAGAACATTGTGGAAACATGTTTTTGTTTCCTGAACCATTCTGAGAACAGACCCCTTTTTTACTTCTCGTTTGGTTTCCCAGGAAAGTTTTGTTCACAAAAAATATGCATAATGTTTACGTTTAGTTGCGCACTAAAGTTCAGAGAACTCTCCCTTTTGATTAGCGAAATATTTTAAACAGTGTTGTTAGTTTGTAGCCTGTACCAAAAATAATGTAAAAGCAACATTTCAGTTTTTAAATAATAGAATGTTGTGTTTTAACATTTCCAGAACATTTTGAGAACAGCGCTGACTTTGTTAACCAAAACAGAACATTCCCAGAACTTTATAAAATGGTTCTCAAAAATAACCACGGAATAATTATGGAAACATTCTGTGTTTGCTGGGATACAGAGCAGCTAGGACAGCTTTGTAGTGAAGTAAATTACTTCACTTAAGTAAAATTTTAAGATTACTTTGATATGTAATTATACACTATATGGCCAAAGTTTGTGGCCCCAAACTGTTGCCACAAAGTTGGAAGCACACAATTGTATAGAATGTCTTTGTATATATAGCATTACAATTTCCCTTCACTGGAACTAAGGGTTCAAACACAAACCTGTTCCAGCATGACAATGCTCCTGTACACAAAGCGAGCTCCATAAAGACATGGTTTACCAAGTTTGGAGTGGAAGAACTTGAGTGTCCTGCACAGAGCCCTGACCTCAACCCCACTGAACACCTTTGGGATGAACTGGAACACCGACTGCACCCCAGACCTCCTCACCCTACCTGACCTGACCTACCTGACCTCACTAATGCTCTTGTGGCTTAATGAACACAAATCTCCACAGCCACGTTCCAAAATCTAGTGGAAAGCCTTCCCAGAAGAGTGGAGGTTATTATAACAACAAAGGGGGAATAAATCTGGAATGGGATGTTCAACAAGCACATATGAGTGTGATGGTCAGGTGTCCACAAACTTTTGGCTATATAACGATATAGCCATATTTAATACAAGGCTATCAAGTGTAATTAATTATTTTATTGTTTTATTAGTGGGATAAGATAAAGTGTTCGGAGTGTTGAATTGTACGGAGTACTGCAAGCTTATGTTATCCTGGGAACACTGGGAAGATCCTGACGAAGTGGGAATACACCCTGGATGGGACACATCCATTGAAGGGCATCATGCACACACACATTCGCACACACGCATTCGCACACACGCATTCGCACACACTCAATCGCACACACGCATTCGCACACACGCATTCGCACACACTCATTCGCACACACTCATTCGCACACACGCATTCGCACACACTCAATCGCACACACGCATTCGCACACACGCATTCGCACACACGCATTCGCACACACTCATTCGCACACACACATTCGCACACACTCTTTCGCACACACACATTCGCACACTCATGGACACATAGGGCCCAAATCCGCCTATACCAGCATGTTTTTGGGAGGTGGGAGGAAACTGGAAAACCCTGAAGGAACCCACGCAGACATGCAGAGAACAAGTACAGAAACAGATAGTAACCTGATGCATGGGATTAATTTTTTTTTTATTTTTTGCTAATAATTTTTTCTGACTTATTGTCTATTTTTCAAGTTTTAAATATACATCAGAAAGGTAAAGGAGTATTGTCTAAACAAATTAAATGCATATTCAGTTCATTCTAGGCAAAGAAATGAAAGAAATCTGCCAAAATGTTTAAATGATCCATGCCTTCATTATCAAGTTCCAGTTCCTTAGCTAATAATTGCGTTTTATTAAAATCCTTACTATTGCAAGAATTTCTATACAGTCAAATATCTTTTTTTTTTTTTTTTGTAAATATTTATTCTTCATTGTGTTGTCATTATTTAGGCTTCTTGATCAGTTCTTGGACAAATTTAAATACAAGTTACTAGCATCTCATTGCTGATTTCAGTTTTAAATTGTGACAGGGTGCATATAATAATTACACGAAAAATATAGGCTTACAGCTCCTGGGTTTATTTATTGAAACACACTTATTATATATTTATTGCACACACACATCAGCATTGGCAGCAAAAATACACCTGAGGCATGTTAAACCTTTTCCATGATAATGTGAAATGTTTTTATTCTCCTACTTTGCTGTTTGATATTATTGAGGGAGTTATGGTGTTAGGGGACTCCTGGTGGTTAAAGGAAAAGAAGGAAAGAAAATGTGTCTTTTTCGCATTAAAGTCGCATTTGCTTAATATTCACATAGATTGTCATTTATTATAGTAGACCGATGCTACCTGAATGATATCATGATTCATTAGGTTGTCTATGGTATGACGTGCTACTGGTGCCTTTGATGCTTTTATAATTAGACAGCCATTATAATTAGATGTGGTGTCAGGAAGATAGCGTACGTTGACATACAGTGACTTGCAGCAACAAAGCGACAACAAAGAGACAATTCATTTTTCGATGAGAGCTGCCGACTTCCGGTGGCATGAGTGACAGCAGTCGTTGGTGACTAGATGTGGGCGTGTCCAGTGACGCAACAAAGTTGAGAAAAGTTTAACTTTATGCAAATTTGGAATTTCGACTGGGTGCAGCCATGACCAATAGGAGTGAAGACAGTACTTTCTGCTTGGTAAATGACCACTAGATGGCAACAAAGCAACATAAACCTGCCACTAATAGAGACCTGAAATGAGAAACATGCAACGTGGCAAATCCCTATGGATAAAGGTGCAAGAGATCCATAGGGACGCTGCCTGCACCTTTGGTCTTCATTCTTTAATCTAGGATCATCCCGTGGTCACACGTGAGCTGTCCTGGAATGAAACTGAGGCACACCTCATATACAAGAGTCACATGCACAACATAGCGTAAGATAATAGGTTTTATGAAAAGGCTTTTGTGACATACAAATGAGAACATATAATATCATTATAATATGCACACTGATACAAATCACTGAGGGGGGGGGGTTATGCAAAGTACACAACATCCATGTAACAATCCCGTCTTCATTTCGTTTGGGAGCCCAACACATTTACATATTTGTAGATAGCATAGATACAGTGTTAGATCTAAAGCCCAAGCTTCACACACTCAGAAATAATAATAATAATAAAATATATATATATATATTGCTACTAAAGCTGTTTTCACTGCATGTAACTGCACACAGGATTCACAAAAAGACACTTGTAGAGCCCTTGTAGAGTCCTTCAGGAGACCAGGTGTATTTGAGCTGATTATATATATATATATATAATCAGTCTGGTCTTACTGTACATTCTAATCAGCTTGGGATCATGGAGGCTTGACTAGAGGATGCGCCCCATGGACCATGCATTACATACTTACTACTCTGTAGGTTTGTGGTTAAATGACCAAGAACATACTTCCTTACCAGCATGTTCTTGAGTATATTTAAAACACATTATTCAAGTTCGCCACTGAAAAAAATACTGGGATTTTCCAGACACAGATTAAGCATATCAATTATTCTACTGAATTATGTTGAGAAGTTGCTTGCACCAGATTTGATCTGCGTATTAGAAAACTGACTAAGGTACATATCTAGATCACGTTTTACCCTCCATCAGACGTGTGTACTTCAGTGTCAGCAGCTTAACAGCTGGCTGTATGAGTTTTATCAAACTGTAGGAGGTGGTCATAGCTTAAGTCTTGCTGGGCCAGTGTAGGACATGGAGGATTCTGCCGCATTGTTACTGTGGCATTTTCACAGGTCTGTATACTGAAGCTTGTGCTACTTCTCCATCAAAACTAGATGCAGGAGCAGATCTCCTCGTGGAACGATGCCACACAGACGTAGAGGATCTCTAATTGCACTCAGGACTCCCGACACTGCAAACATTCTTCTTTGAGTGTTTGTGCATATTTTTTTTCCTTTGGCTCCATTTGTATCTCACATTAACATGTGCATTAACATCCGTATATCAATATCTGGATAACGAACCATTCAGTCTCGCACTGTATTTTTTTAAATTCTCCCTTAATTTTGCAAATATTCCAGCTAGCTAGGGGAAATGATGCCAGCTGTTTACATGCTGGAGTAAGCAGGAAGGCGTCATCACTGACGGTGTGTAAGTTGGCAACATAATTCACAGTTGCCAGAAACAAGGCCTGGAGTTGTTTATTTGTGGTGGATTTTTGGCAGAATTTGTCCTCAGTGCCAGCATAATGCAAACAGAGTATACAGATTTTATTCATACCTGCTGAGATGTCTGACTCAGGGGTGTCCAAACCTTTTTCAAATGGGGATTTTTCCAGATAAGACCACATCAAGATACCCAAGGGCAGTCACCAAAACATTATTTTAGAGCTCCAATATAGTGAGTTTAAATTAAGTGGAATAACTGCAGCAGGGTATCACCTGACAGCTGTAGTTGTGAGACACAAGATGATATTCATAAATCTGTGCTTCTTTTTGGGAAAAAAATGACTTTGACCATTTTAGTTAAGGAGTCTTAAAGATTCACGAAAGGTATTCCATCCTTAATGGTTGGAAGCAGAGCCACTTATTAGCTCTAGTAATGTCCTGTACCCTCTGATAAAATGGTGCTTTTGCCAGGATAGCTTCCAGCTGCTTCAAGTTCTCTGCCCTCTCATCCTCATTATTTTTCATAATGTCTCATGATATTAAACAACCACAACAGTCTCTTGACACATGAGGCATGCATATTTGCTGTGGCTCTCAATGGAAAAAAAGTATTCTTGTTTCCAGCTCTTCTCACTGTTAACGTTGCGCTTTTTGTCTGGAGCCATGACTAAATATCATCCAGGAAATGAATTTGCAGGCTCTTGCAATTTAGCTAGCTGTATTAGCACGAGTCTGCTGCCACCGTCAGGTGAACGGAACAATTGCAACGTGCCACCTGTCATACATGAGGGAATTTGCTGAGAGGTTAACATCCGTCTGCCCTGGGGCCGGATTTTTGACACCCCTGGTCTGACTGATTTAATCATATACTGATCATAAACCATTCTGTGTGCATTTACACTTATTTAATGGTGCTTTGTAACCGAATCAGATCACATGTTAATTCAAGCTACAAATGGGCCCTTTTGACACCTCTCATATGTTCATGTGGCTCAAGGACAACAAAATGATGTAAAGGTAATTCTTATGTATGACTATACAGGATTTCGTAGAACTAATAATAATAATAATAAAAAAAAAGACTTGCTACATAGCCAGAAGAGGGCTAATCGTTTAACTCAGTGATTGTGCTCTGGGTAGTCGACATCAGCAACTTGAGCGTGGGTCAAGTTTTTAAGGCGGCCACGCAGGACCTGGGTCAAGTTTCCTTAACTCCCCCATAGGCTGTACTTAAAAAACATTGCACTTCAATTAAAAGTGACTTTTTTGTCCCTCTAAGATAATTAAAAAGATGCATTTTATCCATGGTTCGAATTAATCTATCTAGCCAGATGTGCGACATGTGGAACTTCCCCGTGGAACGTCTCAAGTCACCAGACTGACAGGACGTAACGCCGCCTTATCTCAGTGCGCTCAGGTCTCTAATGCAAAGGGGACATGGTGAAGAATAGCATGGACTGATTATAATGCAACAGATGAGATGATAATCAGCATTTCAGGTCTGCTGGTCCATAATTTGGTGTACCAGACGTCAGCTGTAACCTTGTCAATAGGAAGCTCCGACAGGGCTCAGTGAAAGTCTGTCTTGCACTGTAATCCAATTAGCACACAGGAATTCCCCACTGAGGCTTACTCACCATGAGGCCAGGGGAAGGAGGGGGAATGAAATGAGGACAGGGGCATTTTAATGGTAAAGTGGGCCACCCGTTTTCAGCTTGAAAGTGCAAAATACTAGGTATGAAAACATCAGCAATCCCACAAATACCAATCAAATATGATCAAGTAACATTACAAGGGATAAGCAACAGAAAAGATATGATGATCAGATCAGATCTTTTCGCAATTGTGAGAACATCTTCTGCGTGAAGACATCGAGGCCTTCTGTTGGATGAAATCTTGAGGTGGACGACACTGGCTTGGAAAATGAGAAATGGCAGATTGGCAGTGTTATATTAACTGGACAAAGTGAGCCGTCAGTTCTTTGACGATCCCAGAGGCAAGATATAAAAGAATCAGAAAAAGTTCTTCATGTCTGAGACATCAAAAGTGTCAGCTTATCGCGGAAGAGGGACACTGAGAAACTGGGTCGGTCTTTTGCTTTGTTCTCAGCCATGGGTGCAAGGACGTAATGACAGTTCAATCGAAACTGTAAGAGGGGGGTCATAAGGCCACCATGGTGCAGGGGTGTTTGAGTTTGCAGGGTAGGACTCCTCTGTTAAGTTGGTAGAACTCTACAAGGTGGATCAGGTCCGTGAACTTGGTGGAACCATCGTCAAGGCTGAAGAAGATCTGACCGTCCTCTTCATACTGACAACACAAATGAGAGCAGAGCTTCAACAGGCACTTTGTAATATTCGCTCTAGTGGGATTTAAAATATTTCGATTTTAAGACATATTTTTAGATCGTAAGAACACGCCGACTATCGTAGTGGAGTCATGTGAAGGTCAGTATAGACGTTATAGACTCACAGGCAAGATCTGGAAGTGTCTGACCTTCTGGTGATGGCACAGAGTGAGAACAAAAGCCTTTGGGTTGCTCTGACTATCCCGCAAAAGAAACAACCTTCAGACAAAAGAGACTAAGCTGAACAAACACCTCAGTAAAGTGTTATACATATATACTCTCAAAAAACAACAACGCTGATTTATGTGCAGTTTTAGCGTCTTACCCGTCCACCTGACCCTGCTGCATCATCATACGGTGGGATTCCTCTCTCATGATGCGGCCGTGGAACCACAGTTGTGTTCGGTGGATCACTGCAGACATCATAACTCATATTATAGACTGCTTTTTATACTTAGCTATAGGGTATAAATGGTATATTAAAGACATATCAAATACGCTGTTCCAGCATTGTTTTGCACATGTTAAACTGATCAGTTTGCCTACCTGAATTTAAAGAGGATGGATGCGGAGAACTAGGGTGGCCCGATACATTCATTCGCTGACTCCGTTTCTACACAGAAGAACATTAATACATCATATATAAGGAATGAGATGTACAATGGACCTCACTGATCAATCTTTTAGTAAAGTCATGTGTAAATGTTTTTTTTTACGCTTTAACAAACAAGATTTACAAAAGTTTCAGTAACGCTGATTTGCTTTGTGTGCGCATGTTAAGAAAATCCAATGACTTGTAAAATACCAAGCACATTCACAGCACAGCTGATTTACATTTATTGAAGCCCACAATGCTCCTTAAAATGCAAACTTCCCAAAAGCTGATAAGGACAATATGACGCGCCTCCTACTCTTGGTGTGCACCAAGTGTGCAGTGATGCAGCTCTTTTTTGACACACACGACCTCTATCTTCTTTTTCTCTCAGCGTTTCTTTTGTCCTAACTGAATGGCTAGTCTTATGTGTCAATGTCTGGATCGTTCTGGATTACTTTCTTTCAAATGTTCGACTTAGTCATCAACATATTTGGTATGTATGTCACTGGAAAATTTCATCCAGAAATGGTCATAAAAACATCACTTTAGTTTTTTGGGTGAAAGAGAAAAAAGGATGAACATTTTTCCCTAAAATTGGATTTTTATTTGTGTTTTTGTTTGTGTAAATGCTCCTGCAAGCAAATTACAAACAAATTTGTTCGTATGCAGCTTGATAAATGATGCCAAGTAACTGTGTGTGTGTGTGTGTGTGTGTGTGTGTGTGTGTGTGTGTGTGTGTGTGTGTATACATGTACAAAACTTACTCTCCAAGTGTGTCCCTCCTCCATCGCTGCACTCATTGCTTCCACAGGGTTGTCAATCACACGGCCTGTCTTCCCCGAGAAATCCATGGCAACTAGAGAATTCTCTGACACACTCCTCTACGGAGAAATTGTATCAAGATACAGATTCATATACATGTCAGGTAACTGGGAAAACATCCCTGCAGGGTTATTAATTGTTGATTAAATAACTTCAGACCGTATTGTAGTGGCCAAATTGGGCCAGGTGTTAAGGTATGAAAATATTCAGCATATGTGTTAAGGTATGAAAATATTAAGAATATGTGCACAGTCATAAAGAAAAGAGAAGAAGCTGAATGCTCACCACTGGTGTTGTGAAGTTCGAGACTGCTGACTTTCTTTGGTGAGGGATCTTGTAGTTCTGGTAGAGCAGAATTCCATACTGCACACAAGTTTAAAATGATGCTGATGCTGATGATGATGATGATTATTATTATTATTATTATTATTATTATTATTATTATTATATTAGTAGTAGTAACAGTAGTAGTAATAGTAGTAGTACTAATAATAGTGGTAGAAGTAGTAGTAGTAGTAGTAGTAGTAGCTGTAGTAGCAGTAGAAGCATTAGGAGTAGTAATAGTGGTAGTAGTAGTAGTAGTAATAATAATAATAATAATAATAATAATAATAATAATAAGAGTGGTAGTAGTAGTAGTAGTGGTAGAAGTAGTAGTAATAATAATAATAATAATAATAAGAGTGGTAGTAGTAGTAGTAGTAGTGGTAGAAGTAGTAGTAGTAATAATAATAATAATAATAATAATAATAATAATAATAATAATAAGAGTGGTAGTAGTAGTAGTAGTAGTAGTGCTAGTATTATATAACAATAAATTACTCCATATTCTTTACTAAGGCTGCATAATACACTGTATATTTGTTAATCGCCTTTAGAATATTTATAATATTAGGTGTCCTGTCCCATTAGAGGTTCCAAGTAAGCTTGCTGCAGGTGTTTTTATAAATCATGGCACTACTTTTAACGTTGGTCAAAATCATGTGGCTCGATCTTCAACCGCGGCACATCACAGGTTCACTAGCTTGCAAGATATATTGCAATTGCAATGTATAGAAGTGTGTGTGCGTGCGTGCGTGTGTGTGTGTGTGTGTGTGCGTGTGTGTACCTTAAACACTCTGAAGCCAGTCATCCAGCATGTTCTGCTCTGCTCATCCTCAGCACAGAACATCTTCAGATCCTTCAACTCTGTTGTGCCCTTAGTAGGCTGTTATTAATCCACCAAGTCATAAAAAAAAAGAGTTATCCAGTTACAATCCTTCCCCAATTCAAATTCGACAACATGTCTGTGGGAATACTATCAAGAGCAAATCATTGTAGGTGTGCATGAGATAATAAAACCAAAAGTACTAAGTGAGAGTTTTTTTTATTGATACTTAAAGTAAAAAAAAAAAAAAAAAAAATCTAAATTTTACACCATAATCTATGATTTGTTTGTGCTTTTCTGTTACCTTAATGCAGAACTGGTAGTCTGTGGGAGAGTTGTGCACTTTCTTGCCTGTCGTCATGGTGAACACATTGTTCTCTTCCAAATCTGACAGCAACTGCAGATGCCTGGGCTCCTGAACATGCCACATGCAAAACGATCAGAAGTTGAACACAACCAACACATTAATACTCACAACAGGAAGTTCTGACACTGCCCTGTCATAAATCAAAATAATTAAATGGTAGGCTTGTGCGATATAACGGTTTCATTTTTACGTAGCAATGTAACGTTTTCCCCGAATATATTATATTACCGGACCTGCCAACAGGAGCTCTGAATTTAACATCCGAGTACGCCGCTATGAGTTATTACTCAAAAATAAACCAAAAGAGCTTCTGGAATGATTTGCAAAGGTATTTTGAACTGTCCGATATTAACCGAGATGGTGGAAATGCTTGTTGTCTTTCTTTTAAGTCTGTTGGTTCTGGATGATAAATTCGTTTACTGTAGGGCTGGGGGATATTGAAAAGAAAAAAAATAATAAATTTTAAAAATCGAGATTATTTTTTTTCAACTTTATGAATGATTCTCGATTGCGATCTCAATTTTTTGTTCATACACGATGCAATTCTAAATAAATTGCGTAATTTTTCAAAGCTGTTTATTTATTTGAATGGAAAAATAAAATAGTGCAAACAACGGTTCTTTTAAATAAAGAATATTTAAAGAAAGGATATTAAAGAAAAAAAAAAAAAAAAACACACACTGTTTGCACTGTTCGCTACAGATGGTGCCGTTAGTATTTTCGTACAACTTAGTGAACCCTTCTTTCTCGACAGAGTAAATGGGGACCGTGACTTTCGTGACACGACGCAGATCATTATGCTCCTTCTAACATAACCTCTTGAACATATATGTTCGTGTGCGTTCTTGTTTCCGTCCTTCTTTGTTAAACGAGAGCCTAGAATACAGCGTTAGATCATAATGACAGGTACTTGTTGCAGTGTGCTCACACACACGTGAGCACGCGAGAATGCACACGCTGGCATCATTCGCACGCGAGAATGCAACCGCGACCGAGAAGTCATCTCGGGATGTTCTTCTCAAATCCGTGTTTTTTCCCCGTTTATGGACTGACGTCAAAAATCAGCACGCAGACATGTTGGTTTCACTCATCCAAGTTAGTCGCCTAGTTTGTTGCAAACAAAATACAAACACTGAGACGTCACTTCATCTGTCGAATGTGCCGAGGTTGAAAATGAAGTAATTCTGACCATGAATTACCGCTTAGGATGTAATGCAGCATGATATCTTACATAAACTTGTTCATCTGACTTTTCAAACCTGTACCGATTCCATATCTCTGAAGTGAACTTTGAACCTACGAGCTCGGTCTTTCGGAGACGTGCTGCCTGTTTATCTTGGCATGTTTTTAATGTAAGCGCACAGTGTTCGGGAGTAGCGCAGGCTGTAGGAGGTGTTCATTAGGTTAAGAAGGCTGTGTTTTTCCTTTGTTTTGGTATAGCATTTATGGATGTATAAATAAACATTTACAATCTCAAATAGAAGAATCTGATAATCACATTAACGGAATTAATCGTGAAAATCGCGCAGCACTAGTTAACTGCGATTTTTTTTTAAATGGTAAAATGCAAGCAGGGGAAAATCAATATCGCACAAGCCTATGACCTGGTGGCTCATAATCAAAGCTGCATTAAATGTTTTCCGAATAGATTCAAAACCTGCCAACATTAAATGTGTATTTAGTGGAAGAACATTCTCCAGTCTGACCGAAATGAGGCACTGAATCCTACAGTGTCGTACTCATCGTGTGCACAGCTTTAACTGCACATACAGGCCATAAACCAAATCTCACTTTCATTCATCTGACCCGTATCTGATCCTTCAACTGATGTCCAAGCATCTGGAATCGCTTCCAGATTGGACCACATTCGGCAAACAATGCATTTCATGTACATTAGGCCTTAACCACAAAACCTAATTTGGAAATTTCTGCCTCTTTTCTAAATGCGCATGAAGCAACACAAAAAGCTCAGCTTGCCTTGGATATTCCTTTAGTGGAGCAGTAGAGGCCAGAGCGGCGCAGGAACATGTAAAGCTTCTTCCAGGACTTGCGGCCTGTCTCCTTCATGTAAAGAAAGCCCTGGATCTCAGGGCAGCGGGTGGAATTCAAGAAATTCTGCATGGGGGAGGAGAGCAGGAAACCATCTAGAGACTAGTTATTTAGCTTTTCTCCACAGAGAAAACTCCCTCTCTCTCTATACACACACACTGTCTCACGTATATGTGAAAGCACACACAGCGAAAGTCATGACACGACATTTGCCTAAAGTATACTCGTGAATAGTGTGGAGGGAGCTGACCTAAATTCTCTGGTTCACAGATGTAGGGTTTCTCAGCTGAGTCATATTTCAGTAATCATCGTGTGCGTGCGTGTGTGTGTGTGTGTGTGTGTGTGTGTGTGTGTGTGTGTGGTTATGTGTGTGTGCTCACCTGCAGAAGCTGAGATGGTGGGATTGTGCCATTGGACTCTTGACACCATGCCACCATTTGTTCTGGGAAGAAACTCTGTAAGAGTGAGAGAAAGAGAGCTTGTTTTATATATAAATAGTAACACAATGCTAACATGCTAGCCATTTTTCCCTAAAAGCTAACATTCTTTTTCATGGTTTTATCATTATCTGCACTGTGGTACTGCTTAAAACTAACCAAAGCTCATCCGTAGCATCTCAGCTTTAACCCTCTGAAATATTTTATCATGTTTCCAAATGCATATTTGTGAGCGGTTAGCATGCACTTTTCCCACTTCTGTTACTACTACTACTAGCGAGCTAGTTACACTTTGAGCGTAGGGATATCGAGGAGACAGCTGACAAAGTACTAGTGGTTTACTGCGGGAGAAAAACAAGGGTAGATCTGGTTTTATACGGTCTGTATATGGTATTTTATTTCATATGCTTATTAATGTAAGTTGAAGCGAATACCAGCTCCTCCTCACCGACGCCAATATGCATGTGCATGTCATACTTACAGACCACACACTGACCTTATTTTTTATATCGACTCATTTCTTAGGCAGCCTTAGCATGAACTCCTTCAGGCATAACCTCCTGAATGTATATGTTCGTGTGTGTTCCTTCCATCTTTGTTAAATGAGATCAAACCCAGTTTCCTAGAATACAGTGTTAAATCATAACGGCAGGTTCTCGTTGCAGTGTGCTCACACACACACACACACACACACACACACACACGAATGTTTACTCGTATGGGAAAAAGGTGTATCAAGCATGTGACAAACCTAAAGATTACCACATGCCAGACCGGTTTCTCAAACATGACAGACAGTGCAGTTACAGGAAAATAATCAACAAGAAGGCGGTGTGATGCAGCCTGACGCCAAGCAGAGGGACATTACCACCCTGAATTTAATTCGGAATGCCTCAAAGAGTTTTATTCCCCTTACACCATAACAATTTGCCAACGGTCCTAATTTTGACCTTATTACTGATCAAGAAGTCATACTTTTTAACTATTTATAGCTTATAAGTTTATGGTGTGGAACGTCTGCAAGACAAGTTAGGTCTTGTTATCACTTACGTTATAACAGCTAGACACCGCAAAAGGTGTGGAAATATCTTGAATATAGTCAAATGTGTCTAGTATTTCCATTCATAAGATTATTAAACCTATTTTGAGACATTTTGACTCATTTTAAGATTCACATTTTCTTATCCTGTTGGCGGATTATTTTGCTTCTTTCTAGAAATAAATGCTACTAAAAGACTAGTTCAAGCTTGAAATTTACTTTACAAGTAAGTAAATAAATAAATACATACATGAATAAAAGGTTTAATAATTTTATATTTGGTTTACTGTAGTCTTAGTAATAGGAAATACTTAGGATACATACAAAGATGTCATTTTTTTGCAGTGTAAATAGTCGTTCCTTCACCAGCCTCTCAGTGTTTCTCTCTTGAATTTCATGAGATGAGAATAAATGGACATAAAATAATTAAATAAATAAATAAATAAATAAAACGGAAAGTGCTAAAACCTCCTCTAAAGACTTTCCTGTGGTGGAAAACTTCCTGTCCGTAAGCGCCGACACTGGAGACTCCTTCCATAAATGTTAAATAAACATCTCCTTACAGAAAGCTTCGCCATATCAACAACGATCTCTATTTCTTTGTTAAATTACCTTTTTTTTTTTTTTTAACCCTTTCATGCATGCTGTCCATACTTATGCTTTTTTTTTCTGGAAAATATAAGATGCAAATCACCTCGAAATTACTTTATTTTAACATAAATCATTAACCAGATTGCTGTTGCTCTCTAGACTGTTTGTCTACACTATGTGCCATTAATGCATGTCTCCAGTTCATCTTCACTACATTATATTTATGACTTGTCAGCGTAATTTGTGAGAACGGTTATACTTGTGGCCATTTTTTGCTTTGCAGTTACACAGTCGCATGTTTTTCTGGTGCTCTTAGAAATCCCAGAGTCAGAAAGGTTCTGGTTAAACCGGGATAAATGATGAATAATGGTTATTTGCGTTAACCGTATGATAAAATGGAAAGTAAAGGAACAACCTGGATGAACGTTTCATTGCTCAGCTAATAAAAATATATATATAGTTTAATTTAGGAACATATGTGGATTTCTCACCAGTGGGTTTCTGAAGAACTCGTACTTCGCATAGTTCTTCCTGAAGAGGAACTTGCTCTCTGGAGACATGCAGGCCTGCACCTGAACCACCAGTTCGTGGTCCTCCAAACACCTCTCTACACACACACACACACACACACACACACACACACACACAAAAGCACTATATCAGGACTACACCGATTATGCAAACTGAAGAACAGGAAACTATGAGCAAGACCAAATAATGAGTGTGAAGTTGTACGACGCCACAGCTGCATTAAGCACTTAGGATCTGGCGGTGCCGAAATTAGCCCTGCACAAGCATGTGGTGGTGTGGATCGTTTTGGTTTTGCTATAAGGGGATGAAAACAGAAGACAAGTATAAGCTGGTATAGGCTAAAAATAAGTATAAGGTATGAAAATCGACTCTGTGTATTAGGACAGTGATTTATAACCTGCATAAATATGGAAGTGTGTATGAAGAGAACAGAGTAACTGGAGTTAAAGTCCTATCTTCACTTTACTTTATATCCAGGAGTCTCTCTGGGATCCACAGTCTCACAAATTAAATAAGAGTTTCCCCAAACAGTGTGTCTTCATGTGTGTGTGTGTGTGTGTGTGTGTGTGTGTGTGTGTGTGTGTGTGTGTGTGTAAGAGTACAAGAGAGAGAGAAAAATAAAGAGAAGGGGGAAAATGTAGACAAGGCAGTCTTAGATCTGTGTATTCATATGACACTTTTGCCTCAGGGCACAGTTAAAATGAGAATATTTACTTTGTGTGTGTGTGTGCGCGTATGTGTGTGTGTGTGTGTGTGTGTGTGTGTGTGTGTGTGTGTGTGTGTGTGTGTTGGAACTGGATAACTTGCATGGATATAACAAACTAAAGCGTTTATGTATAAGAAGATTAAGAAGTTTTATTATGTGTTTCATTTTGTATTTTAATAATTCGCATCTCTGTGCGAGTGTTTTTTCAACGAAAGAAGACACACATTTCCACCCAGCCGCACAATACAAATACAATCAGAGCAGGAGAGAGAGAGAGAGAGAGAGAGAGAGAGAGAGAGAGAGAGAGAGAGAGAGAGAGAAGCATTGCAGAGAGATGAGGTCATGTATTTAGCTTGATTGCATTGAGCAGTAGGGCTGATCATAGCTCAGTGAGCCTCGTAGCTAATGGCTTATGTAAGAGGAACATTTTTGGAAGGTTGCCATAATCTTGGGCTAGCGTTAGCTCCAAGATCAAATCTACACTGTCCTGATCCATCAAGGCTGACTGCGCTGAACACAATGTTCAGCTGAAGCTGCAGCTGATCGGGTGTTAGCTGGCGAATCCAAATACGCCCAGTCACGTTATGACATCATACCCGAGGAACTTTTTTTTTTTTTTTTTTCCCCCAGAAAAGCCTGTCTTGCAACGGAAATAAACACAACTTTGCAGAAAACATTGCAAATGCCAACTTAGCAATAACCATCACTCTGATTAGATACTGGTTGGAGAACTTAAGCTACATTAGTTGACTCTCAAACAATCCAGACAGCAAACTACAGGGGTTTTGATCACAAACGCAACCCAACAAGAAAGCCGGAGCTCCTAAAGTTCACAGATCTTTTTCGATCTGAATCTTGGCTAATTCCCATGCTAGGTCTCCCCTATCATATGACAGCTACCAACTCTGAAAGGGGAAGTCCATATCGTGCTTCCTGTGAGAAAGTGAAGCCAGCCGACGGCATCTTTTAGATCTGTTGCAGCGTAACACACTCGGAGGAAAGAGCTATCCGTTCCCTTCTGCATACATGAGCTCACATGACTCATGCTTGTCGTGTGTCACTGTGATTGACAGGGAAGAGCGAGTATACCACCCCTCCCACCCAGAGAACACAGTTTTGCTCTCTTGGACTCCTGGCCACGGATGTCTGTCGGGATTCGAATTCACTGAATCTCGGGACCTACGAACGGATGTGTAACTGATATGCTGCCATGATCAGGATGTTCTCCTTTGAGGCATTTCCATGGCAACTTGGGCGTTGCAGCAGGGCTTTAATTTGTGATCAGACTAGAAAATGGGTGTCCACACGTGTCCATGTTAACTAGCAGCCAGATTAGCAGATGATCCCTGTCACGCTCTGTTCCCAATCTGTTCTCTATTGGCGATTTTTCCGCTTCCCCATTCCCACTACTTCCTTCACCTCAATCTTTTTTTGTACTACAATGCCATTTCAAAATGCTCTTCCCTCTACAGTGGACAAGATTATAAAAGCAAAGCAAAAGATTATATACACTGTACATACTTCCAAAGATTATATAAATACTTCCAAAGAGGCCATTTACTATTCGCTTTGCATCTATGGATAGGACAGAGCGTGCCCTAGGACCAGGTGGTGATCGCCACTCATGCACTCTCACTAACACACAGTACACCCACCCACACACACACACCCACACACACTTACCTAGTCCAAGCAACGGATGATGCTCTACTAAAGTCCAGCAGTTGTCATCCAGGCAGCGACTCTTATAAACCAGGAGCTGACACACATCTCTGGCTGTCATATGAGCAGGAACTTCCACCACCTTCCCAACGCCATCTTCACTGAAGACCTTGATGATCTGGAGACAACACAGCCACATACACAAAATCTTTTTTTTTTAAAAATACCTCTCAAAGATTTTCCAGGGTTTCAAGAAAGACAAGTGAGAAGAAGACGAGTGAAAAGAGAGTTCTTAATCATTAGATTATTACAATAATATGTTTAAGGAACTGCACAGGAAGCAAAATGCTGCATTTGCTGTACAGTCCTGTACAAAAGTTTTAGGCACCCTATTATTTTTAGTACAAACTTTGTTATAGATTTTTTTTATTTTATGACTTCTACATTATCAAGTCGGTACAAAAAACATTTTAGATTCCCAAACATTAGTTTTCTAACACAAAATTAAATGTTACAGAAAAATGTTTGTATGTCATTAAAGAAAGCAGCGTATTACGTAAGAGACACTTTTCAGACAGTAAACACAATGAAGGCTGCTGGGTTTCGCTGCAGAAATAAGAAGCGAGTGCGAAAGTCAAAGTGTCCAGAAGAACTGTGTCTGGTTCTGCAAGATGCTCAATAAAACTTACCAGCTCATTTCCTTATAAAACTGCACTGATTGTACCGGAGACTACTATTTTTATTTACATTTTTATTTTTTCGTCACACCGAATATTGACTTTGTTTCATTTACTACAGTTCACTGCTCTTTACTGTATATTTTTAAATGTAGAAACATTTCATTTCATTATTTTGAAGGCATCTTTGCTCTACATTTCTTTGCCTGTGCCTAAAACTTCTGCACAGTACTGTACATACGAGGGCACGTGTGGCACGTCTGCTCCCACCTCAGCAGAATGTAAGCGGTTACTGATCGCGTTTAGACAACGGCACATGCCCCAAAGCATATTTTCTTAGACACACATGCATTCACTCACGCACACTTCTAACACTCAGAACCCTCTCTAAATGGCAGCAGGCCATAAAGATCAACCAGACAGTGTGTATGCACACAGGTATACAATCACTCACACCAGCTTAAAAGGGGATATGTCCAAAGCACATTTATAAACACTTAACACAAATGCTTCTGAGTAGAACAAACTCAAACTGACTGTCAGAGTGTATATATATATATACAGTTTTCCCAGCCTGAAATCATATTATTATCATATTTAAAAACCATGACCTTCCTAATTCAGGTAAAGTGATGTACAAATTCTCAGAGTAATGCAGCTGCCTATTGAGACAGTGTAAAGTAGACTGAATAAGACATTTGCCATGCAAAGCAGTCACGTGAAAAGACGTGAAATCTATGCGTATATAGTAATACAGTGTACTACATTAAGTATCGGTCTTACCTCTACTGCTTGGTAGAGGCAGCAATCCGGAGAGCACGATGGCATTTTCGCACTGAGCCGACCTTCTCTTACAAAGTGAGAGAAGAGCAAGATAGATAGAGAGAGAGAGAGAGAGAGAGAACGTGGGGGTGGGGATGGGGTGGTGGTGGTGAGGGGGCGGAGATATTGAAAGAGAAAGCGGCTCAGACAGGAGTTGGGGAGAAAGAAGGGTGAGATTTGTCGGAAAGAGTGGTGACAGGCAGGAAAGATTATAAAAGAGAGAGAGAACAAAAAGGCAGGGAAAGAAGAGAAAGAAAGAGAGAACGCTAGGCTGTGCTGATGCACGTACTGCATGCTACTCCAATTCTAGTAGATTAAGATCGGTGGAACTGACACCTCCCATGGGGAGTGTGTGTGCGGGTGTATTAGAGATTTTAAGGTGATAGTGAACACCTATCAAGGTCTTTCTCTCACTCACATCCATGTGTGTACAACACTCTCATCTCATCTCATCACACAAACACACACACACACACACATATACACACACACACACACACACACGTACACGTACCTGGCTCTGTAAAATGTTCAACTTCTCTGAAAGCCTTGAGCCTAACCACCGGATCTCACTCTCATTGTGCACACACACACACACACACACACACGCACACACACACACACACACACACACGCACACACACACACACAACTTTTTTTTGTGTGAGATTTTTTTTGGCAATTTCTCCCCTGAAGTCTGGCCAAAGAAAACCTCTCCCTCTCTCTTTCTGAAAACTCAGCATATCAGAATGGTTCTGCTCTCTCAACCACACACACACACACACACACACACACACACACACACACACACACACACAATGCAATGTCTTTAAAGCAAAATGTCTTGTACTTGGGAAGTTTACAGGTGCATCTCAAAAAATGTGAATATCGTGGAAAAGTTTGTTTTTTTTTCCTTTTTTTTCTGTAATTTAAATCAAGAAGTGGATCTTTCATATATTCTACATTCATTACACATAAAGTGAAATATTTCAAGCCTTTTTTTGTTTTAATGTTGATGATTACGGCTTACAGCTCATGAAAATCGAAAATCCGGTATCTGAAAATATTAGAATAAAGAATTTATAATACAGAAATGTCGACCTTCTGAAAAATATGTTAATTTATGCATTCAATACTTGGTCGGGGCTCCTTTTACACGAATTACTGCATCAATGGCAGAAAAACTTGACAAAATTCAGGTCAGGTGAGTCGGCTGGCCAATCAAACACAGTAACACCATGGTCAGCAAACCAGTTACTAGTAGTTTTGGCTCTGTGGGCAGGAGCCAAGTCCTGCTGGAAAAGGAAACCAGCATCTCCATAAAGCTCGTCAGCAGATGGAAGCAGGAAGTGCTCTAAAATCTCCTGGTAGACGCTGCATCGACTCTCGACTCGAGAAAACACAGTGGACCAACACCAGCAGATAACATGGCACCCCAAATCATCACTGACTGTGCAAACTTCAAGCAGCTTGGATTCTGTGCCTCTCCACTCTTCCTCCAGACTCTGGGTCCTTGATTTCCAAATGAAATGCAAAATTTATTTTCATCTAAAAAGAGGACTTTGGACCTCTGAGCGACGGTCCACGTCTGTGCGTGGTGCCTCTTGATGCACTGACTCCAGCCCCAGGCCACTCCTTGTCAAGCTCTCCCAAGTTCTTGAATCTGCTTTGCTTGACGATCCTCTCAAGGCTGCGTTCATCCCTGTTGCCTGTGCACCTTTTCCTACCACACTTTTCCCTTGCAGTCAACTTTCCATGAATATTGTGGTTGTGTGTACTGAGCCAGACTGAGACATTAAAGGCTCAGGAAACCTTTTGCAGGTGTTTTGAGTTAATTAGCTGATTAGAGTCTCCTCTGGTCGACTTTTCTGTATTATAAATTCTTTATTCTAATATTTTGAGATACCGGATTTTTGATTTCCATGAGCTGTGAGCCGTAATCATCAAGATAAAAACAAAAAAAGGCTTGAAATATTTCACTTTATATGTAATGAATCTAGAATATATGAAAGTTCCACTTCTTGATTTAAATTAAGGACAAAAATAAACTTTTCCACGATATTCAAATTTTTTGAGCTGCACCTGTACATCACCACACACACACACACACACACACACACACACACACACACACACACACACACACACACAATGCAAAGTATTTAAAGCAAAATTTCTTGTACTTGGGAAGTTTATATCAGCCCACACACGTACACACACGTACACACACGTACACACAGAGCTGCTAGAGGACAATATCATGAAATGTAACTCGACACTTAGTGTAGAAATGCGAGTGGGGAAAATCGGCAACCCCCTTTTTAAAGTAGAGCAAGCAAATATTTGCGGAGCATTCGTAAAAACGCCCTCTCTAAGGTTTCGCATACGAGCTTCCATTGACACCCGGAGAGTATCCGGGTCGAAAAACCATTCTGAAGAGTGTTTGGTTAAGGGTTGTTTAAATGTAAAGTCTCAGTCACGTGACTGCGAGCAAACATTTGCAGAGGTCAGTTCTTCTTCTGAGAGTTATGGGGTGGGGGGGGGAGGGCGGTGTTACCTAAAACCTTTATCAAAGGGGTTTTTACCCAGTATTCTGAAGGTTATGTCATGCTACACTGGATGGAGAGCATCTTATAGATAACATTCTCATCTTAGCGGTTATTGTTGGGATTTGACTGGGGGGAGGCTAGTTCTACATTAGCACTCAGCGATAGCCAAGTGAGTTTGATTAGCATGGTGATGTAGATGTAAAAACACCATCAGGTGTAGACCTAATAATAGCGTGTAGACTGCATTTCCATTTTGATTGGAGAATTAGGCCAAAATGATTATCCCAAACATAATAACAGAACATCTGGACTAATTGTCATAACAGTACACTTAGCTATGAATTTTTATTATTTTATGGGTTTTTTTGTGTATTTTTGACTGTGCAGATGTCACTTAAGCATTCCGATAGGCTTGCTCAGCGACTTTTGTGTCTGCGAGTGCAAGAGAAATGCACGTAAAGCAAAGCTGAGTCATAATCCAACGTACCGTATGTCTAAAAGGCCAAGGCTCCTGTGTGCGAAAGACAGTAATAAAGACTGAGGGAGAAATGTCCGCTATGTTAACCAGCACCAGACACAGTTTCTTCTGAGAAGGCAGGCATTTGTGTGTGTGTGTGTGTGTGTGTGTGTGTGTGTGTGCGTGTGTGTGTGTGTGTGTGTGTGTGTGTATGCGTGCAATCTGGCCTTGCACACTATAGCCATGTGCCTCGCAATAAACTTCTCAGGTTAAGCAGGGTCAAGTTTAAGTACGTGTGCGTGTATGCATTGCCATATACAAAAAAGGGCAAACTATTCTACACAGCAATTCTCCAAAAACATACACATCTTAATAAAACCGGAGGAGTTCCTTACCCTCTGAGGAGTAAAACTGCATCTAACAGGCTAACTTTAACTTCTCTATATATGTACGTCTATTTATCTTGCTTCAGTCATGAATCAGTTCAGTTTAAAAATGGAAAATCTGTTTGTTACAAGCTTTCCTGCTAGCGTTTAAAGAAGGCAGAATAAATAAGTGTCCCTTAAGAGTGTGTCTTGAGCACACATGAGCACAGCTACATTAAATTTACATCACATTACACAATGTAACACAAAACTGTGTTATTGTGGAATTGTTTGCCCAGCAGAGGGCTCACACCCCTCCCTTCTCCCATCCCCCTGCTCACCAGCAGCTAAACACAGAGTCACGATACTCTACACACAGGAACCCAACAGTGTCCTGACTAATCTTCTAACAGACTTGGGGCGAAAAATAATTCATTTGTTTACACTGATTGAAAATATAAGCCGATTTCCATTCCACCGGCAGAATGGAACACCAGTGTACTGCAAGAAAAGGTTGGAGAAAGTGAAAGAGCAGCTGTTTATAGCTGCTATAATGCAAGTGCTCACAGGAACGATCTTGTTTCTCAACCAGTCCACGACATTAAACGGACCAAAAGTATGACGTGCGATCATTTATTACAAAAAATTAATTAAACACAAATATTAAATAGAAATGGAAATCATTGGCAAATTGTTGTGGCATAAGAGGAATAAAACATTTTGGGCCCATTCCAGTAACTGATTCATTTCCTATAACAGCATGCGCTGTTGTGTTTTATTTCTTACATACATGATGCAGAACGGAACGTGTTTAAAACAGATCACGCAATAAAAAAATATTAGAGGGAATATTTTCTTAGCCTTCAGGAGGCCTAAACTGAAGAACATCATATATAGATAGTAAAAATAGCACAACAAATCACAGCCACTAAGATTTAAGGTAATTTGCTGTGTTCGATGTAACTTGGAAGTGGGAAGTCAGAGCTCGAAAGTACATCATTTTCGAAAAACATGGATGCCTCCACATTTGTCATTCGTCTTTTGCCACAATCTAGCCAGCTAATGTTAGTAATATGACTAATGTGTTTGTCTCCTCTCAACAGTGAATGGTATAATCAATGTCTGGTAAAGATTTAACAAGCGAATATGTCTGTTTGTTGACTGATCTAAAGCAAATAATTGTATATACAGTATCACTTATTTAAAAGTGCTAAAAAGTAAGTAAGTAAAGACGTCATGTGCTGAACTCAGGTTTTAGGAGACCTTCCTGACTTTCTGAGTCGGTATTCCAAGTTGCTTGGGGGGTGTTCCGAGTTCATTTCTGAGTTAATTCTGAGTTATGAGCTTCAGTCTTTCATCATTACAATAAGGCTCTGCTGATAAAAGTTTCAGTCATGGAGAAAACGTTTTCATGAGATGACATTTATAGAAAGTGGAAAGCTCAGAGTAAAGCAATTGCGAATGTTGTCATGGCTTGAGTATGTGCAAACACAAGTAACACTGTCTCACTTGTCTTTATTGATGAGGTACCTATATACAGAGGCACAGCTGAATATATTCTGAAGTGTACGGAGGCATTACAGCAGCTCAGATCCAAATAAATGCATCACCTTTTGGCATATACTGTACACGTAAGATGATGCACAAATATACAGCTGCGGGCACTATGGACATCCAACAAAAAGATATTCTTGGCTGGAGAAGTCAATAACCCAATCTGAACCCTACTGAAAATGTGTTTCACTTACTGACTGCAAAACAATTACAAGCCTATTGAAGGTTCTCCATGGAAGATAACTAGCATCTGATGATGTTTATGGGTCACGACCATCAACTATTAAAGACTCTGACTAGGGATGTAATGATATGTCACGACATGACGCATTTGATGCAAAAATGTGACAATGTGCATCATGGAAATGTGAGATTCACTTCATGGAAATCAGCATTCTGTTAATTACACATGTAATGCAGTTGTACTGTTTGAACACCAGAGGTCTAAATCTGTACAACCCATAGAGTTAAAATATAGAGCGAGCACACTGGTCACGTGATCACAGACTTTCGTGGAGGGTCTGCAAGTTCTGCACTTGTGAAGTCTGATAGTCAGATAGCTCTGGATTGCAATGAGTAACAAGCATTTTACATTATATAGTTACATGACCATTTTATAACAGTTAAATAGAGGTCTTCAGTAGCTTTCAAACAACACCAAAAGCCACAGAAGACGGCCATTTTAGCCGACTTTGGAGCTCTATTTCTGCTATTCATTGTATTTCATTGTATTTCAGTCCCCAGGTCAGACACTTTGTTTATTCAAGCTAAATTTGGGCAAAGATTTTAAAAAGTATTTATTTCATCTTAAGATACGGTGAACCTGTAGTACATTTGGTTTACAATATTAAACCTCTGTTCATAGCAATTTTGGATTTATTTAGTTCCATACAGACAAATCGAAATCGCTAAGTCAGTATTGTGAATCGAATTCATCATTTCATGACCGGAGTGTATCGTTACTCCACAACTCTGTACTAAAGGTTCTACATATACGAACAAGTGTTATTCTTATACGGTTCAACCAAAATATGTCTAAATTCCCTTCGTTTAAAGCAGACATTCTACAACTTCAACCTTCATTTCATGTCTAAATATTTATGGATGATAAATGGCATTGAGGGGGTTACATATGTCAGAGGATTTTGTGACAGTTCCAGTTATAATGCCATGGTATTACAGAGGTATTAGCAGCAAACATCGCTGTCATGTATAAAGCATTTAGTTGAACAGGATACTTTATGACTACAGTATGTCATGTGTAACTGGGGCTTAAATGCAGAAAGCTTAAAACACTGGACTATTGAACTAAATAGTCTAATACTGTATCTGTAGCAAATTTGACTACTCGTTATTACCACATCAGACACAGACACATCAGAGTTCGTCTAGATCAGCACACACACACACACACACACACACACACACACCCATGTGCTCGGACAACAGTTTTATCAGCATATGAAAAATGTCTGTCAGGAGAAATCAAGAAGAAAACAAATGAAAGGTTGCTGCATGGAGACGTAGATGTTTGCATATAACAAACCCTTGTGCACATACACAACATGCACACACATGGAGCCATAGACCCATTTAAAGCTTAAGATAACATGGGCCAGTGACCTTAAATGTCACACACAGATATGACATATGTAAAAGCTAATTACTCTTAAGAAGTGCACATTTAGTCACAGAAATCTGAAAAACGCACCAACTTGCATATTAATCATTATAGTAATTAACATGTGATCTTCAGTGGCGAAGATTTTATGAGTTTACTTATTAGTTTAAACTTCTTTCATTGACGTGCTGGTCTATTCTCACGTTGGTTAGAATTTTTTTAGATTACCCACAATGCTGTTTGACTGCGTTCAACTAGAGGTTTCAACTAGTAATTCTCAACCTCTGACCTGGAAAAACCAAAGAAAATCGCCCCCTCAACTACTCAGGAACTTGGGATGGTCCTCTCAACTCCGAGTGCTTCAGAGTTCAGCAAGTGTTGAGCAGCTATGCAATCAGCATCAACAGTAAACAAAGTAGCACCTCTTACCTTTAAATGAGTTGTGCTGTATATACAAGTATTCACTTTAGATCAATCAACGTACAGATACATTCGCTTGTTCAACCTATAAGACTGACCATACAGTTCGCTGTTTTTGAGGAGGTACACTCTGCTTAAACAGATCAGATTCTAAAGCTCCAACTTTAATGTTGGTATTAGCATCAACTCCATCGTGCTTGTCAACTCATAGATCAGTAAGCCGGACCGAGCTGAATCCAGAGACTGCATTCCAGAACATGGTGTTTTCACTACATCTACAATGGATCTCTCATTATTGACATCGTTGGAAGACGGTAAGAGCTATTCCTTTATTCTGTTATTCCTTATGTGCAAGATCATTTGCTGATCATCACAGCGCATGAAATGTCCTCCTGTGACATCACTGTGACCCATAACTGCTACCTTCTTACTGGAATCACAAAATTACAAGCAGTACCGCTTATCCTACACAGGGCCGCGGGCAGCCTGGAGCCTATCCCAGGAGTCTCAGGACACAAGGCGGGGAACACCCTGGACGAGGTGCCAGCCCATCGCAGGGCACAATCACACACACACACACATTCACACACTACGGACAATTTAGAAATGCCAATCAACCAACAATGCATGTCTTTGGACTGGGGGAGGAAACCGGAGTAACTGGAGGAAACCCCCAAAGCACAGGGAGAACCTGCAAGCTCTGCGCACACTCCAATTCTGGAGGTGCAAGGCAGGCATGCTAACAGGTCAAATATTTCAAACAAACATTTCAATATTTCAAACATGGTTCCTTTAAAGGAAGTGAACAAGACTAGAAAATGAATGAGATTAGGACAAGTCATTTGTAAGTCATTTTTCACCGCATTCAGGTGGAAAAATCACTACGGCACACTGTGTGGGAGCAGGTATCAGAATGAACTGTGGTGGAGAAGAAGAGAGAGTAGGAGAGATGAGAAAAAGAGAAAATACAGACAAGAATAGAGGAGAGTTCTCACGGTGGTGTTTTTAGTAACACTGGGTCAAGTCACCCCTGGGGGATCCATGTCCCAGCAGGACTCATGATCACAGTCATATGACCGAAGAGCAGACGCTGACGCATTGACTAAGTGTGTGTGTGTGTGTGTGTGTGTGTGTGTGTGTGTGTGTGTGTGTGTAATACCAGACTGAAGTGGACAGACATACACACAGACACACAAACCTAAAGCCATTGTTTTTATGGGTGTGAAATTTTGGAGCACCACAAGAGGGGAGTATTTCGGTCTGTGTGGTTAACCATTAGTGTGTGTGTGTGTGTGTGTGTGTGTGTGTGTGTGTGTGTGTGTAGATGCATCACAATTTTCACAAGCAGTGTTACTCAGGAGCCAAAGAAAGTGTGTAATCATGACATCGGCATAATAGTGCGCCACATTATGGAAAGAGTGCGTGTGGGAAGGTGGGTGACATCCTTCTTTTGTCTTGCTGTGCTTGTCTAAATATGCTTTTCCAGTTAACAAAGTTGTGGGTTTAGTGGAAGGCAGAACCCACAGACTTACAAAAAAAATGGCCTCAAGATGCTGATGTAGGAAGAGCTATTCTCCTCTAGCTTTTAAATCAATAGAAAGGGAGTAAGAAGCTCATTTATACGCAGCTGTGTGGTCGAGCACTTCCTAAAACAGCTTAGTATGTCTAAGACCTGTAGGCTCCTATCTTATAAGAACTGTGTAACATGTGGATGTTACTTTGACACATACCACCTACCTAAACATTGTTGCAGACCAAATACACCCCTTCATGGTAACAGTATTCCCTAATGGCAGTGGCCTCTTTCAGCAGGATAATGAGCCCTGCTACACTGCAAAAATTGCTCAGGAATGGTTTGAGGAACATGACAAAGAGTTCAAGGTGTTGACTCGGCCTCCAAATTCCCCAGATCTCAATCCGATCGAGTATCCGTTGGATGTGCTGGACAAACGAGTCCGATCCATGGAGGCCCCACCTCACAACTTAAAGGACTTAAAGGATCTGCTGCTAGTGGTTTGGTGCCAGATATCACAGCACACCTTCAGAGGTCTTGTGGAGTCCAGGCCTCGACGGGTCAGAGATGTTTTGGCGGCACAAGGGGGACCTACACAGTATTAGGCAGGTGGTTTTAATGTTATGGCTAATCGGTGTACAGCATATAGAGAAGTACACACACACACACACACACACACTTTATGCCGTGTGTATTTCTGCTCTGCACAAGCACTCAGGCTTCAGGGGAAATAAAAAGCAAGCCCATGACTAAGACAATGTATGTGCATGTTTTGGTCTCTTTGTTTGTAAGTGTGTTTGCATGTGTGCCAAAAACCACAAAGTAAAATATGCCAAGAGCATGAACACAAGACACTTAACTAAAGCACACACACGGGAACACCATGAAAACACAGAGCAGCACACCGAGCCCGAGCTAAGGGTGCTTTGGGTTCTAAGGGTTCTGTGGTAAAGGCAATGTTAATATATACAGTACTGTGCAAAACTTTAGGCAGGTGTGAAAAAATGCTGTAAAGTAAGAATGCTTTCAAAAATTAGACATGTCAATAGTTTATATTTATCAATTAACAAAATGCAAAGTGAGTGAACAGAAGAAAAATCTACATCAAATCAATATTTGGTGTGACCATCATTGGCCTTCAAAACACCATCAATTCTTCTAGGTACACTTGCACAAAGTCAGGGATTTTGTAGGCATATAGTCAGGTGTATGATTAAACAGTTATACCAAACATGTGGTAATGATCATCAATTCAATATGTAGGTTGAAACACAATCATTAACTGAATTAGAAACAGCTGTGTAGGAGGAATAAAACTTGGTGAGGAACAGCCAAACTCAGCTAACAAGGTGAGGTTGCTGAAGACAGTTTACTGTCAAAAGACATACATCATGGCAAGACTAACAGAAGGTAGTTATACTGCAGCAGCAAGGTCTCTCCCAGGCAGAAATTTCAAGGTAGACAGGGGTTTCTAGATGTGTTGTCCAAGCTCTTTTGAAGAAACACAAAGAAACGGGCAACGCTGAGGACCGTAGACGCGGCGGTCGGCCAAGGAAACTTACTGCAGCAGATGAAAGACACATCAGGCTTACTTCTCTTCGCAATCGGAAGATGTCCAGCAGTGCCATCAGCTCAGACCTGGCAGAAACCAGTGGGATCCTGGTACACCCATCTACTGTCCGGAGACGTCTGGTCAGAAGTGGCCTTCATGGAAGACTTGCGGCCAAAAGCCATACCTCCAACGTGGAAATAAGGCCAAGCGACTCAACTATGCACGAAAACACAGGAACTGGGGTCCAGAAAAATGGCAGCAGGTGCTCTGGACTGATGATATGTCAAAATTGGACATATTTGGCTGTAGCAGAAGGCAGTTTGTTTGTCAAAGGGCTGGAGAGCGGTACACGAATGAGTGTCTGCAGGCAACAGTGAAGCATGGTGGAGGTTACTGGCAAGTTTGGGGTTGAATTTCTGCAAATGGAGTTGGGGATTTGGTCAGAATTAATGGTCTCCTCAATGCTGAGAAGTACAGGCAGATACTTATCCATCATGCAATACCATCAGGGAGGCATCTGATTGGCCCCAAATTAATTCTGCAGAATGACAACGACCCCAAACATTAAGAACCATCTTCAGAGTAAAGAAGAACAAGGAGTCCTGGAAGTGATGGTACGGCCCCCACAGAGCCCTGATCTCAACATCATCGAGTCTGTCTGGGCTTACATGAAGAGAGAGAAGCAACTGAGGCTGCCTAAATCCACAGAAGAGCTGTGGTTAGTTATAAGATTCTTGGGCCAACCTACCTGCCGAGTTCCTTCAAAAACTGTGTGCAAGTGTGCCTAGAAGAATCGATGGTGTTTTGAAGGCCAAGGGTGGTCACACCAAATATTGATTTGATGTAGATTTTTCTTCTGTTCACTCACTTTGCATTTTGTTAATTGATAAATATAAACTATTAACATGTCTATTTTAGAAAGCATTCTTACTTTACAGCATTTTTTCACACCTGCCTGAAACTTTTGCACAGTACTGTATATAATATAAATACAGAACCATGACAATTTAAAGAAACAGAGCGCTTATATATGATAGATAATGCCATTGAAACAGAGATCAAATTCACCTCAGGTGCACTGCTGCTTAATTATTTACTTAAGCTACTTATTCAAAAAGTCTTTCGTATTTTTATATGTAGAATGCCCTCCATAATTATTGGCACCCTTCATAAAAACGAGTAAGAATTACTGCATAAAACAGACATTACACAAAATAATTCAAACTTTCCATGTAAATAATAGGAGAAACTATTTATCTATGTTTTAACAAAAAAATATATATATAATCATAATTACAACTACCTTTCTTGTGTTCTATGTCATTCTTGACCATTTTTAACAATTCAGATTCGCTATTTTTAACATGCTTAAAAAGTGTTTTCTACCACAGAACATGCTAAAATCAGCATCAATAAAAATTGTTGTTGTTTGTTTTTTTTTTATTCCAGTATTTGCTAATGTTTGGATTTGACCCAGAAATAAGATTTTTTTTTTTTCACCCAGCTGCTTTAAATGGACATTTAAAGCATCTATTTAACCTTGATTTTTTTTTTTTTTAATTCACTCAAGTAAATTACCATCATTAGTGAATTGTTAGTTACAAAGTTGGGTGAAAATTACAGGTGTGCTGCTATATTCTGCCACGACAATGTACCATAATATCAAATTAGGTATGTTGACATGTAATTCAGGATCTTGCAAAATCATGGCTATATATAGGATTTAAATAAGGATAGTCCTGATTATAAAGTCTAATTTCATATAATTATACGCACACTTGTACCACTGATGCACTATTTTAACCTGACAGAAGGCTTTTTAACTAGAGAATGAATGAGCTGGCTGAGCCTCATTACATCAGGCTCTATAGGCTCAAGGTTAACACCCTGAACATTCTCTTTGTGAGAAATCGTTCAAAACAAATCGTTGCTATGCACGAACTAAACACAATAACGCAAACAAGCTCAAAGGTTAGTGTCTCACCCCCCCAAAAAAACAGGATTCTACTGTGCACACAGCAACGTGCTTTGTTATCGTTAATTGCATGCAAACTGTTAACTGGACTGTTGTCCCTTTTCTGTCAGACGTTTACGAGGGTGTGTGTCTTATGTCTATGTGTGCGTCCTTGCATGACAAAACGCAGTCACACACACACACACACGCCTGATCACTGGCACACAGCCAACACCAACAACATCCTAACCATCCTCAAGTCACACACACATTCTCACCAGTGAGTGTAGATCATGGGCAGGTCAGCACCAGGTCATGTACTGTACCATAACAAGTATTTCTATAATGCAAATGTAATTCGAGAGAGAGAGAGAGAGAGAGAGAGAGAAGCAAGGCATGCCCACAGACATTACACAACTCCCTTTATTTCACATTACGTATTTCATCATTAGGACGAGCCTGAAAGATTTTAAACTAACACAAGCTCTAACATGAGAAATTCTCTTACACAAGTATGTTTATGTGTGCGTGTTTACATGCATACTGGCACGACCGGCATTTTGTAAAACAGCACTGATGATTACTGTCAGACACTTGCTTCCATGTGTCTATAGGGAGATTAAATGTACACACAATAACCTCTAACTTCCATTTACAGCCGACACTCAAACACTTATTATTATGGACTGCCGTTCTCCATAAAAAGATGCCACACCCTTTGACTGATAGTCAGAAGGAGAGAACGTGTGACAGAAAGACAGAAAGAAAAGATGAAAGCGAGACAGAATCCAGAGCTGCTGCTGGAGGCAAGCGGTGCAATCATGTCTAGTCTGCACAAGAGCAGTGCCAGTGTAAACATGCACATATGCACTCACCACACCAGCACACACCCACAGATTACACGGAATATGCAAAGTAGGACACATTCAAACGAAGGACAGAGGGACATCACGCTCTCTCCTCTTTCTGGCAAAGACGTTCCCACGCTCTGTAGGAGACTCTACACCAGACTGGGCAACAAGTTTCTGTGCCTGAAACCCTCTTTAACCTGGGCATCGCTCGTTGACGCACATTAGTCATTCGGGGTCAAACAGCCCTTCTGAGAATAGTTAAGAAATCTTCTGTATTTGTAATGGTGGGAATGAGAGGACGTGTGTGTGTGTGTGTGTGTGTGTGTGTGTGTGTGTGTGTGTGTGTGTGTGTGTGTGTGTGTGTGTGTGTGTGAGAGAGAGAGAGAGAGAGAGAGTGTGAGAGACTTGCAGCAGCCTTCTCCAACCATGACATCACAATAGAAAGAAAAATCCATGTCATGCTGCTGGCCTTGAGATAACCATTTCACCATCTGCCTTCTGTGTGGTATTCTTTAGCAGCCTTTATAACGAGCACAGAAATTGTTGCAGCACTATGCTCAAAGACAGAGAGGCAGACTGATGCAACTCTAAAATTACTGCCACCCTTAGGGAGAATGGGGAGACATTATTATTTAAAATAAATATTACACACATTGATTTCCACCCAAATAACTGGGGACACTTGCCTTTGACCATATATTGCTTCTCAGGGGTTGGGATGAGATTCCTCTATGATGATGCATATCATCCATCGTTGTGGAAAACCAAACAGAGACAAATGGCTGGTGCTTTTAAAAATACACCATTCAGCCATAACATTAAAACCACTGGTGAAGTGAATCACATTGATTATCTCGTTACAATGGCACCTGTCAAGGGGTGGGATATATCAGGTAGCAAGTGAACAGTCAGTTCTCAAAGTTGATGTGTTGGAAGCTGGAAAAATGGGCGAGCGTAAGGATCTGAGCGACTTCGACAAGGGCCAAATCGTGATGGCTAGATGACCGGGTCAGAGCATCTCCAAAACGGCAGGTCTGCAGTGGTTAGTACCTACCAAAAGTGGTCCAAGGAAGGACAACCGGTGAACCGGGGACAGGGTCATGGGCACCCAAGGCTCATAATCAGTTCCAATCAGAAAATACAATTAAGCACAATAAGGGCCATAATAAAAAAAGTTTTAAAAGTCTGGACCAGCTGACCTGGAGCACTGCCAAGCACAATGAGGAGGAAGTTGGGTGACGTGAAGAAGACCCTAAAGATAATGGTTCCCAAGTATCAAAACAAGCTTCATGACAACAAGCTGTTTAAAGGAAGCCCCGAGTCCAAACCAACAAAATGCAGCGCATGAATTTGATCAAGTGACAACGGACCTACAGTTTGAATTAGTGACTGTACAGTATATAAGGGTGGATGCAGTAACAAGGGTTTAACAGTGAAGCCAAAATATCTCTGTGGCCCTCTAGTGGCTGGTTGAAGTACCATTTTAAACTCAGCCCATTCCCATGTTAGTGATCGAAGAAGGACCCAAAATTACATTTTAAGTTACATCTCCAATAATGAATTTTGGGAATAGTGTTCTGTTGTGTTTACAAGTTCGGCTGACCTTGAATATCTCACCCAATATTTTTCTTTACGATAAATGAGTTTTATAGGAGATATCTGAAGGTAAATAAAAGGGTGTGGTTAATGAGGTGATGGATTTGGACAAGACAGTCAAGTCCGAACTCACACGCACTTTCCGACACGAACCTGAAGTCCTTGACAATTCTTGTCTTGTTCTGCTGTAAACTGTTCTAACAGACCCTCATGATGATTTTGATGTCTAAGCTAGCGTGTTGCACTGACATTATAACTAGCTAACCAACTTTGAGTGAACAAAGTGATGGCACAAACCAAGGCAGCTAATTCTAGCTAAATTACATAAATTATTGCCGTATGACCTTAGCTAACACTCCAAAATATAGGATGTTTTGAATGTAAATATTGACTGCTGTTTACGAGTATATTTTCACTTAGTACCTTACATTTGCTACTTTTATCTTTCCCTGACAATGGTGAAATAAATATACTTGCGAAAATGATACAACTACAATTTTACACATTAATTAATACTGCTGGTCCTTGCCACTTTGAGTTGGCCGATGCACCATCTTAAATTGCACTTCAGGTATCTCACAGCATGCACACAAGAGCAAGTACCGTCCGTGTCCATCACCAATATGGGCGGGTGAGAGGCAGACCCACTGTCTGACCCGCCGTATCTACTGCATATGCTCTGGATCCAACGTCTCTACTGATCGGACTCTGGCTCTGATTTTGGCAAGTTGATGACTTTCTTCCAAAGAAAAAAGCTTCAAAACTGCACAATGAGAATAAATGGCGCCATGATGTCCACACATATACACACCGATCAGCCATAGCATTAAAACCACTGACAGGTGAAGTGAATAACGTTGATTATCTCGTCACAGTGGCACCTGTCAAAGGGTGGGATATATTAGGCAGGAAATGAACAGTCAGTTCTCGAAGTTTATGTGTTGGAAGCAGGAAAAATGGGCAAGTGTACGGATCTGAGCGACTTTGACAAGGGCCAAATTGTGATTGCTAGACAACTGGCTCATTGATGCGTGTGGGGAGCGAAGGCTAGCAGTCTGGTCTGATCCCACAGAAGAGCTACTGTAGCACAAATTGCTGAAAAAGTTAATGCTGACTATGATAGAAAGGTGTCAGAACGCACAGAGCATCACAGCTTGCTGCGTACGGAGCTGCGCAGCTGCAGACCGGTCAGAGAGCCCATGCTGACCCCGGTCCACCTCCGAAAGCACATACAATGGGCACGTGAGCATCAGAACTGGACCATGGAGCAATGGAAGAAGGTGGCCTGGTCTGATGAATCATGTTTTCTTTTACATCATGTGGACGCCCGGGTGAGTGTGCGTCACTTACCTGGGGAAGAGATGGCACCAGGATGCACTGTGTCAAGCCGGCGGAGGCAGTGTGATGCTCTGGGCAATGTTTTGCTGGGAAATCTTGGATCCTGGCATTCATGCGGATGTTAATTTGACACATACCACCTACCTAAACATTGTTGCAGACCAGGGAACGGTATTCCCCAATGGCAGTGGCCACTGCCACACTGCAAAAATTGTTCAGGAACGGTTTGAGGAACATGACAAAGAGTCCAAGGTGTTGACTTGGCCTCCAGATTCCCCAGATCTCAATCCGATCGAGTATCTGTGGGATGTGCTGAAACGAGTCTGATCCATGGAAGCCCCACCTCGCAACTTACAGGACTTAAAGGATCTGCTGCTAACGTCTTGGCCTTCAGAGGTCTTGTGGAGTCCATGCCTCAACGGGTCAGAGCTGTTTTGGTTGCACAAGGTGGACCTACACAATATTAGGCAGGTTAACATTATGGCTGATCGGTGTACAGTCATTGATTTGAATCATGTGTAGTGGTCGCATGCAAGCAAATTCAAACAGTTTCTTGACCCTTAACATGCATCCAAATCAACAAAGAAGTGGCTGCAAGAATATAAGACTAACTTTGTAGTAAAAAAAAAAAAAAAAAAAATGCTCTACGAAAACTTATGTTGAAAAAAATATTGTTTAAAATAAAACTATATAATGTTATGTTATCCATTTTATACTGTTATATTCATTCTTGCTTCTAATTCTGATATAGATAGTTAGATTCTGATGTTCTAGCTCAGATAGATACTAACCACATTTCCATAAAAGTTGGGATTTTTTCTAAAATTCCAACAAAAATCTGTGATTTGTCAAGTCTCTTGAAACTTTAATTAACTGACAAAAGTACAAAGAAAAGATATTCAGTGTTTTCACTGACCAACTTGTATTTTGTAAATATAAACAACATTAGAATTTGATGACTTCAGCACACTCAAAAAAAAGTTGGGACAGAGGCAAAATAAGACTGAAAAGTTTATAGAATATTCAAGTAACACCATTTTGGAGGATCAGGTTAATTGGTAACAGGGGAGGATTAGGGTTAGGATTCATAAAAGGAGCATCCACCAAAAGCTCAGTCTTTGCAAGCAAGGATGTGTCGTGGCTCACCATTTTGTGCCAAACATCGTGAGAGAATGGTCAGTCAGTTCAAAAAGAACACGCTCAGTGCAAGATTGCAAAGAATTTAGGTCTTTCACCATCTACAGTGCATAATATTGTGAAAAGATTCAGGGAATCCGTAGAAATCTCATTGGGTAAAGGGTAAGGCCAGAAACCACTGTTGAATGTGCGTGACCTTCAAGCCCTCAGGCGGCACTGCCTGAGAAATCATCATGTTACTGTGATAAATATAACCACATGGCCTCGGGAGTACTTCAGAAAACCGTCGCCACTTAACACAGTCCGCCGCCGCATCAAGAAATGCAACCCGAAACTCTATTACGCAGGGAGGAAACCACACATCAACTCTATGCAGAAACAAAGCCGAGTTCTCTGGGCCCGAGCTCATCTCAGATGGACTGAAAGGCAGTGGAAATGTGTGCTGTGGTCAGAGGAGTCCACATTTCAGCTTGTTTTCGGGAAAAACGAACGTCGAGTTCTCAGTGCCAAAGATGAAAAAGACCAACCAGACTGTTATTAGCGAAAGGTGCAAAAGCCAGCATCTGTGATGGTATGGGGGTGCATCAGTGCCCAGACAGACAGAC
>CM042546.1:2440309-2455309 GCA_023630585.1 Cranoglanis bouderius | reverse complement strand
CCCCACCACCATACTTGACTGTAGGCAAGACACACTTGTCTTTGTACTCCTCACCTGGTTGCCGCCACACACGCTTGACACCATCTGAACCAAATAAGTTTATCTTGGTCTCATCAGACCACAGGACATGGTTCCAGTAATCCATGTCCTTAGTCTGCTTGTCTTCAGCAAACTGTTTGTGGGCTTTCTTGTGCATCATCTTTAGAAGAGGCTTCCTTCTGGGACGACAGCCATGCAGAACAATTTGATGCAGTGTGCGGCGTATGGTCTGAGCACTGACAGGCTGACCCCCCACCCCTTCAACCTCTGCAGCAATGCTGGCAGCACTCATACGTCTATTCTGCAAAGCCAACCTCTGGATATGATGCTGAGCACGTGCACTCAACTTCTTTGGTCGACCATGGCGAGGCCTGTTCTGAGTGGAACCTGTCCTGTTAAACCGCTGTATGGTCTTGGCCACCGTACTGCAGCTCAGTTTCAGGGTGTTGGCAATCTTCTTATAGCCTAGGCCATCTTTATGTAGAGCAACAATTCTTTTTTTCAGATTCTCAGAGAGTTCTTTGCCATGAGGTGCCATGTTGAACTTCCAGTATGAGAGAGTGTGAGAGCGATAACACCAAACTTAACACACCTGCTCCCCATTCACACCTGAGACCTTGTAACACTAACAAGTCACATGACACCGGGGAGGGAAAATGGCTAATTGGGCCCAATTTGGTTTAAATACAGACGGTTTACCTCAAGATGCAAACCACTGGTAGCAATCAAAAACAGAAAGGCCAGATTAGACTTTGTAAAAAATTTTTTTTTTTTAAAAAACCTCTATTAAAAAAAAGAAAAAGAAAAAGTCTTCCCAGTTCTGATGCAAGATTAACTTCTACCAGAATGATGGGAAGAGAAGAGTATGGAGAAGGAAAAGAAGGATGGCACTTCACAGCACAGATGGATAATGACCCAAAACATACCATGAAAGCAACCCAAGAGCTTCTTAAGGCAAAGAAATTAAATGTTCTTAAAAGTCTGATGGCCTCCACCCAATTGAGCTGCTTTTCACTTACTGAAGACAAAACTGAAGGCAGCTGCAGTAAAGGCCTGGCAAAGCATCTCATGGGAGGAAACTCAGCATTTGGTGATGTCTATGGGTTCCAGATTTCAGACAGTCATTAACTTCAAAGGATTTGCATCCAAGTATTTAAAATATTCCTAATATTTATGATTGTTAGTTTGTCCAATAACTTTTGAGCTCGTGAAAAAGCAGGGACTCCTGTAATTCAGTTACTGAAATATTTTTGTTAAACCCCTTGAACTAAAGCTGAAAATCTACACTTCGATCGCATATTGATTGCTTCATTTCAAATCCATAGTGGTGGTGTACAGAGGAAAAATGACAAAAATTGTGTCACTGTCCAAATACTTATGGACCTGACTGTCTGCAAGATTATGTATAATTATAAGCCTTAAATTTCTGCTGGAAGTGCCACTAGAAATCTGTGGAGCCAGAGGTATGCATGTATAAAAAGAGAAGTGTGAATCACTGCATGTTACCTAACAGCCAGTATGTGGACAGGTTGGGAGCGGCAGGCTTTCTGTGCAGGTGAGTGAGTAGCCCTCGCTTGGGTATTTGACGAATATGGCGGCAGAGCAATCCTGTTAATCTGGACACCAGTGCCTTGACCATTGTGCAGAAGAGGGACGGTGTCAGAGTGCTGGGTCTTAAAAGAGTAAAGGCCCTCATAGGGCGACAGGGAGGTCATGTCATTCACCAGAGCCTCTAGATCGACATCATCGTCTGGATGGAAAGAAGAAAAGTAAGAAAGACGCATCAAATAATGCGTAAATCACATTCAGATTGGGATACCCGGTCGTCAAAAAGTCGACGTCAAAACTCACTCGGAAGGCATACCTGTCACAATTTAAAATACCAACACAACAGTAACTCTACAGATTAGCAATGCAAAAGGGATGACTAGAGTTGGAAGCTAACGCTCCGAGAAGTTTGAAAAAAGTCTATAGAAATCTAGCACTAGGTGTCAGCAAGTGATCAAATAATGCAATAAAGGATAAGACCATGGTCAAGAGACCAAGACCAAAAGACTTTTCATTTATTTAATGAATTAGTGTATGTACTTTTAGTGAAAAAAACATCTAAGACCAAGACTAGAAACACTGTGCTTCCCAAACATAGGTTAAAGCTGGATATTAAGGACCATTGCCCGGGATATTTATAAAAAATAAATAAATAAAAACCGTGTTACTGGCCACTTTGCAGTTTTTATTCCTGCATTAAGGCCATGATTTCTGACTGTAATATTTCTGACTGTGATATTTACAGTTTAAGGAAGCTGGAACAATGCAGAAAATCAAAACAAAATATGAACAAATACACTCACTTTTTGGTTTGTTTTGGGGGGGCCTGAGTATTTATTTATTTATGTATTTATTTATTTATTTTTACCTAGCCTAATAGGTTTAAATGTTATAATTTTATTGTGGCAGTTGTACCGTATGTTTTCCGATAAAAAAAAAAGCTTTAGTTGTCTGTTTTATCTCTGTACCAGTGTTATTGTGGAGAGGTGTGAATTGTTTGTCCAGCAGGGGGCTCACACCCCTCCCGTTTCCCCATCACCCTGCTCACCAGCAGCTAAACACGGTCACTATACTCTACACACAGAAACCCAACGGTGTCCGATAAACAGTAGCGATAAAATAATTCATTTGTTTTATACTGACTGAAAATGTCCGATAAGTTGCCAGTGTACTGCAAGAAGGGATTAAAACAAAGAAAGTAAATGTTCAGTATGTTGAATGTTTATTATGCACTTTTTCTAGATCCCTAGATTTTGCTTGAGTCTTATTCATTCCATTAAAGCACGCATTCAGACGACACTACGATGGATTTTATATAACATGAATCATCAGGTTTTACAAACTAGTGGAGTCCATGCCATCTCAAATACGCTGACATTATAGCAAAAGTGGGAAATACCAAATACTAGGAAATTCTGAAATTCATGTAAATACTTATAAACTCTACTAAAGGCTAATAATATAACTAAATGAATTTATCAAATTATTACATTTTCTAAATTGAATTTTTCACTAGTGGTCTTGCACAGCAATACAGAAATACTGAACGCTCCTCACACATGGAAAAGCTCTCACACACACACACACACACACACACACACACACACATCTGAACTCATTCAGCACAAACATGCAATAAATCAAGAGAAACCCATGTTAATACCATACAAGCCTGTTTCGCTTCATCTAAGGATTTCATCCTATAAAAATTATGCTGTCGGAAATCAGAGCCATGAGGTAGAACAACATATTTTAATTTTCAGCAAACGGATGACAGTACCCACCTGGGTTATTAGGAGAGCTCGGATTAGACGGCTGCTGGAAGTGAATAAGACTGGCTGATCCACGAGAGGATGTGTGGTCGACACTGTCCTGAAAATGAAGCGAGTTTAGTTGAGCAGATTGTGCAGTATGCATATGCACACAGACCAACACGCACACACACACACACACACACACACACACACACACACACACACACACACACACACACACACACACACACACACACACACACACACACACACACACACACACACACAGAAGTCCTAGAACTGAACGTGCCCTTCTGTTAATCCACTTAACATTTATGACAGCACAGCATATGGACAAACCCAACATGCTAGGCTCCTCTGTTCCAGGATTGTCTGTTGTCACTGATAATCTTCCAAACCAGAAAGATCAGAAACCGTGCTACAGCATGACCAAGAAATATTTTAATTTAAAGCAGCCCCGTGAATCCAAAAAAGCTGGAGAACATTCAGGAGAAGGAACCAGAAGAAACAGAAATATATCACACCCCATTTTC
This sequence comes from Cranoglanis bouderius, assembly GCA_023630585.1. NCBI lineage: Eukaryota > Metazoa > Chordata > Actinopteri > Siluriformes > Cranoglanididae > Cranoglanis > Cranoglanis bouderius. Next base: position 2,451,414 of record CM042546.1, on the reverse strand, counting down.
AATTTCCAGTTTTCTAAGAAACTCTGGAACATGGAAATTGTTTCCAGGAACTGGCCCTTGTCAGAGGGCTTGCTGTTGCTCTCATCCCCTGTGGCTCCCAGAAAAAAAGGATGATCTATAAAATTGAGGATATTTACAGCTCTGAGAAAGCATGTCTCAAATTCTCTAATGCCGTTGGAATGTTAACACAGCCTGTGGAGCATTAAGGCAGCTCAGTGCAACCATAAATTAGAAGAAAAAAAAAGCAACAATCAAGTATTATGGCATTTTTGATGCTCGTGTCTGTGCTGATTATTATTATTTATTTTTTTTTTTTTACAAATGTCTCATGTACTTCTAGAAACTCAACTGGAGAAAAACTGGGGCAAATGATCCGTAACGGGTTTGGGGAGGAGTGAGCCGAGGACATGTATGTGCATGGTTCTGTGTGTTGAATTTGGCTGAGGTCCAGCCCTCAGTTTCCATTATGTAGACTTTAAGCCCCCAGCTAATTCAGTGGGGCGGTGAGGACGGCGTTTTTCCTAGAAAGAGACCCAGGCTGAGCCGCCGCTTCTTACAAAGAGCAAATAGAAACTAAAATCCTTAAGGGCTTAACCTCTGAACTCTGAACTTTCAGCTAGAAAGTCGGGAAAAAAGTGCTGAGAAAGCAAGACATGTGCACATGTATAGATATAAGCACAGACACACAGGCGCACACACACACAAGGTCAAATGCTTATAGACAATCACTGCTTGCTGTAAAATAAATAAATGCATGAGACATTGCTATTGAAGTAGTTACGAAACCAAATACTTTCTTAGATGTATACCTACATCTGGCCCATTAAAACACCGAATGGGTAAGCCAAAAATATCAAACATCGGCAAGAAACAAACAAACAAAAAAAAACACCCTGGTAAAACTAGTAAGTGGGCTTTCACCCTTTGCTGTGTCTCAAATGTTCAGAGAACTTATTTAAAGCACATGGTACAACAGCCAACTGAAACACACATAACCTCTGCTGTAAATCTGAAATGGTAACTGTTCTCTCAAGCCTTTGACCCTTCACCTTAATCCTATGCTATCCCCAAATTTTATTCGACCAATCCACAATCAAAATCCATCCCTGGAGAAACCCAACGCAGCATCGAATGTTAATGCAAAAGTGTACTGTAAATACCATCATAAAAACTACAGAATAACTGCAAATTAAACAAGGCAGTGTACAAGACACTCACAAAATAAAAGTTGCAGCTAAAGAGCGAAAAATGATAGGAAAAAGGTGGCAGATATAAAAACCCACCAGTGTGTTTGAATACTTGCAGGAAATGTTTGGGCTGTATTCCCAGCTCAGGGTGATTCTGGCTCTCAGAAACTGCCTCCCCCAGTCCACAGAGTTATATAAGAGCGCAGAAAGAGGGCAGCCCAAGCCCCTGCTGGGCACACACAAGGCCCTGCCATGTTCACAAGCATGTTATACACTCCACCGCTGCAGCAAGAGAGCAGAGAAGTAAAAGAGAAAGTGGGGCACGATCCGAAAAGTGCTGGAAGAATCCGAAAGAGGACAGGATGGAGCGTGAGAAGCGGATCATACACATGTCCATGTGGGGTAGGGGATATGCTAACTGCAGGAGTGTTACCGCCAATACGGCACATTCAACAAAGAAGAGTTTACGAGAAAAGCTGTCAAGAAAGACAGGAAAGGAGCAATGCACAATCTCAAGCCACAGTTAGAGGAATTATATCAAGTAACAGGGAGAGGTGGAGAGGGTGTGAAAGTGCAGAAAGAGTGTGCAACCCTAGTATAAATAGTGGCAGGCGTTACTTTACATGTCAGCGTGTCAGCTGTGCAGTGCCATGGCAACACCATGGTGACGACAGGCATGCAGACCAGAAGAGAGTGTGTGTGTGTGTGTGTGTGTGTATACCATTGCAACCACAGGCCAAAGACATGCAGTAAATAACACAGTGCTTCAGTTGGCTAGCCTACTGTGTGCTAAGAAAATATATGGATATGGAATTTGGGCAGCAGTGCAAAAGTAAACCTAGTTCTGAACTACAAGGAATTTGCAATGGAGAATCTCCATCAGCATAATACATCTCAAGTGTCCCAAGACTATGGTTACTCGTCTGCTGTGAAACAGATAAACAAACTGTACCTGGTATTTCGGGTGGAGCACAAAGTAGTCCGGGCATTCAGCGACCGCCATGCTCTTCCGAGGATCCACAACCAAGCCGTGCCACACATTCACCTGAACAGCAGAAAAGAAAAAGTTTATTTCATAAAGCTAATGTGTCCTTGAAATTCATATCCAGAGCTAAATATTAATTAAACCCAATTGTTTGTTTACGGGGAGGCGCAGTGGTGCGACGGGTATTGTTGCTGTCTCAAAGCTCCAAGGTCCTGGGGTTTGATCTGAGCTCAGACTGCTGGAGTTCTGTGCGTGCTCTGCACAGGGTCCATGTTGGTTTCCTCTGGGTTCTCCTGTTTCCCCATACCTCCCAAAAACATCCACCAGTTTGCGGATTAGCTAAGATAAATTGACCTTGAGGTTCTTGAGATATTGCGCTAGCAAGAATCTCAAACAGACGCACAGACTAATGGCAAAACTCTTAGATAGCCAGAAAATTGGCTTTGAGTTCCTGAACATGAATATGTAAGCGATATATCTCTATGACGAAGACGTTATCGAAGAAAAACCTTCATACATGTGACCTTGCTGTGACCTTGACCCCGTTTGGCTCAATTCCAAAATCGAATCAGTTCATCCGCTGGTTAAAATTATAATTCCATATAAATCCTACAGACATTCAACAACTCATTGCTGATATATTGTGCTAACAGCAATCACGGACGGACGCACAGACGGACAGACAGAGGGACTGAGGGACGGATAAAGACAGTACTGTACATACAGTGACAACTATATTTACATGCAGCCTAATAATCTGTTACTATTCTAAGTAATTCCTCAACCAGAATAAATAAACTTTATATACTTTTATGTTTAATCAGTGTAAACTGATTGAGGCCAACCTGAATGAAATTTTAACCCATTTAAATAATCCGTCTGTCAGGGTGTCTAGTTTAATTATGCTATGCCACGTTAATTAGGCAATTACAGTGGTGCTTGAAAGTTTGTAGAATTATAGAATTTCCTATATACCTGCATAAATATGACTTAAAACACCATTAGATTTTCACACAAGTCCTAAAAGTAGACAAAGTACGACGGCGTTTTAGTGCCACGTAAAAAATAAAATAAATTAAGATTACGAGAATAAGGTCATAATATTTTGGGAATAAAGTCAAAATTACACCGCAGTAAAGTTGGTTTTATATTAGACATTCGCAGATTCGCTCTTCAATTTCTCAGTAAATAAACACACAAAAAGAACAAAATGTGTATTAAAAATATATTCAGTTGTACTTTGTTTTCTGTCCGCTCCAGAGTTTTGTCATTTTGTCATTTTTGTGTGTTTATTTCTTGAGAAATAGAAGAGCGAATCTCGAATGTGCACCGAATGTCCAAGATAAAACCAACTATACTGTGATGGTCCACCGTTAAACTAATCTTAATTCACTGGTGCAGACCTGCCTGTACGCTACATCACTTCAAACACATTCACGTCAAAATTATTTCAAATATTTCTTTATTCTCTAAATATTAAGACTTTATCCTCGTATTACTACAACTTTATTCTCGTAATTTTGACTTTATTTTCAAAATATTATGACTTTATTCTCGTTATCTTCATTTTTTTTTAAAATTACGTGGCACTAAAACACTGTCGTAACAAAGAGAACCCAATTAAACAAATGAGACAAAAATATTATACTTGGCCATTTATTTATTGAGGAAAATTATCTAATATTACATATCTGTGAGTGCAAAAGTATGTGAACCTCTAGGATTAGCAGTTAATTTGAAGGTGAAATTAGAGTCAGGTGTTTGCAATCAATGGGATGACAATCAGGTGTGAGTGAGCGCCCTCATTCAAGAACAGGGATCTATCAAAGTCTGATCTTGTTTGTGGAAACAAAGGAGATTTCTGAGGACCCCAGAAAAAGAGTTGGGAACCTTATCCCATTTGTGAAACATGCTGGTGGTAGTATCACGGCTTGGGCCTGTTTTGCTGCATCGACCCTAAGCACACAAATCATTACACCAAAGAATGGTTAAAGAAGAATAAGGTTAACGTTTTGGAATGTCAAAGTCCTGACTTTAATCCAATTGAAATGTTGTGGAAGGACCCGAAGCAAGCAGTTCATGTGAGGAAACCCACCAACATCCCAGAGTTGAAGCTGTTCTGTACTGAGGAATGGGATAAAAAATTCCTCCAAGCCGATGTGCAGGACCGATCAACAGTTACCGGAAATGGTTAGTTGCAGTTATTGCTGCACAAGGGGGTCACACTAGATACTGAAAGCAAAGGTTCACATACTTTTGCCACTCACAGATATGTAATATTGGATCATTTTCCTTAATAAATAAATGACCAAGTGCGATATTTTTGTCTCTTTTTGCCCTTCTCTTTATCTACATTTAGGATGATATTTTAGGTCATATTTATGCAGAAATGTAGAACATTCTAAAGCATCAACTTTGAAGCAAACTTTCAAGCACCACTGTACATCAGTAAGCTGACTAGCAAGTTAACCTAAAATTAACATCAGATTATTTTGATGAACATTAACATCAGCTGTGGCACATATACAATACATTTGTGTAGCGTCAGCAATCCTCAGTCCTCATAACACTAGTCCGTACGCACAATAGCACACTTTGTTTCTAGGGGTCGGAATTTTTTCCCTCCTTTTCCCTTCTTGTCTCCACCAAGTGGCATCTCCCTTGCTGCTTTGGTTCAGTCCCACAGCATCTGCAGTTTCCCAGCTACCAAGGTTGTGGTTAGGTGGGGTCTCCCTTAGTGCACTTTCATTCTCCCTCAGCATCTGCACTCAGTTTTCCATTTCCATTTCCATTTATGGCATTTGGCAGACGCCCCTATCCTGAGTGACTTACATTTGTCTCATTTTATACGACTGAGCAATTGAGGGTTAAGGGCCTTGCTCACGGGCCCAGCAGTGGCAGCTTGGCAGTGCTGGGATTTTGAACTCACGACCTTCCGATCAGTAGTCCAACATCTTAACCACTGAGCATGCCCTGCTGTCTAGCAAACTAGTCAGCCTGTGGATAGCACAGCTGAGGCCATGTTCATAGCTAGCCCCCTATCTTAGCCACTTGCTAACAACATCAACACTGGAGTCGATTTCCCTGCATTTGCCCCTCATTCTCAATTACACACCCCATAGTCATGGCACTGCTCAGCTAGCCCACTGTGTTATCCACATTGCTAACACAACAAGACTAAGGCTGGAATCACTTTCCCTTAGACTTCTCTTTTATACTCCCTGTCAGACCATTCTCCCTCAGCTATTTTTTTTCTTATAAACTCTCACATCGCCTGACATCAGACAGACTGCCAGCCTATGGTTACATACTGCTAGCATTTTTGAGTATTTCCCCCATATTAACTACAACACCAAGTGACTAGCAAGATATGCTGCAATGGACTCATGCAGCCAGTGTCTGAATTCCCTGGAAGTCCAGCACCAATTACTGTATGTGTTCACCAATGTTAAGGAAGCAGCCTTTTGGTTGGACATCCCCAATAATGACTGTGTGACGATGCTGATTCTGACCCGGTGCACCATCTGGCAGATTTAGACCCTCATTCAGAGTCTAATCTTACCCAGGTGCTGCAACCTAAATAACTTGATCGTCACAAACACCCACGCCCAGTGATACTTAAGGGGCCCAAAAACCTAACTGAGGCATTCTCTAGTTATATGGACAACCTGGTGTCAGACATGGCTCAGGATGCACATAGTAATGTCTCACTGTTAACTCAGCCCACACAATTCATCACATGAAGCTAGATTTATTGAGACCGCTAACCACCCTGTCATCCCAACATGTGGCAAATATTATTGTTCTCACCAGTCAAATTCAGGCAGGTTGCTACATGTGGTACAGTAGTTCCCTTGGTCCTGCTCGAACAAAAAGACTTTCATATGTGGCTTATCAACCCAAATACCACAGACAGAAGCATTCTTGGCTCAGTGAAAAGGGGTTCTAGCTCACTGGTGATATAAGGCTTTTATCATGAAATGAGTGATGTCCGTCACCAATGCCAAATCAACTCACTATCAATTGTGGTTCTCCCTGGTGGAGCCAGACAGCCCGCTGGGACGAGATGCACTGGCCCCTGACTGGCCTCACCATCTACACTACAGGTAAGTCCCCATCTACTATGTGGCGGCCATTGCAGCGTGCAACAGCAGCATGGATGGAATCTCAATTATTACAACATTTCTGAAAGAAGCACCCACCACACTACCTCAGATGTATATCATGGGATCTTCTCTTTGCTGGAGTCCCTTATGAGCCCATGCAGGATGCCAAACTGGATGCCTTGGCAATTGACCTTGCAACACTCCATGAAAGTGAACCTGTAGAGCATTCCTTATGATGTCTATTATGTGCCCTATTTCAGCTGAATGGAACCAATGCCAATCTAGCAGAAACTCGATAAGACGATTCTAGAGAAAGATGGCCTTTTGACAATCGTAATTATTGTAAACCCTACATCATATCTCACATTGTGACATGGTTGAAGGTCTCAGCATTCGTCGTAAGCGGTATCCCACAGTTGTGATACCTGTTTGTAGTGGTTTTTTCAGCGAAACCACAGTCATATACTTAACTAGCATTTGCAATAACTCCTGGCTTACAGATTCACTTGCAATTTTACTCAGCTTACCTATTAACGGTTACAGCTTTGTCATTTATACACAACCACTAGGAAATAAAGATGCATATTCTGTCATAGTTGCCTATGAATTTCATTATAAAAACCACAGTCGTTTTAAAATGATACACTTTATAACCTTCAACAGCATATTTAAAAGTGAAACTACTATGCATTGAGCATCCATAATTTGGGGGACAACAACAATTCACTCCCCTCCAAATGTTAAAAGGACATGGTGCCCAGAAATAAAAAATTATCTGCTGCCCGAAGGCCAAAGGATTCAAACAGAACATTATGTACTCAGCATGACACAGTGGGTAACTTTCTTATTCCCATTTCTGTGCCAAGACCAGTTATTAGTCTTAGTAGTAGATTGTACTCTTGTCTCTTGTCAGCTGAGGTATTTTAGGGCCCCATTCTTCTCCTCTGTATCTCCTCCTTTCATTCAGTTGCTGCTGATCAGTTTTGCAAGTGCAAACAATAATTGCACTCATTGGACTGACTGACTCTAGCATCAGCAAATCAGCAAAATAGCTATGATCTATAATAATGACCAAACATACATTTTACATGCCTCTTTGTGCCTCTTGAGTCAGTGAACCCTTTTAGTCATGACCGCTCATTCGCTCGGTGGGTCAGTATTTCAGTGAGTGAGTTCATGGAGTCCTGTTTTGGTTCGTTCAACCCACACTAGAGATTTCCACCATTTACATGCAAACTGATTGTTGTCTGCCTTAAAGAGATGCATGATCACGCTGCACATTTGGGCAAACCATGCAACTGAATGAATTGGTGAAAAATCTGAACGAATCGTTTAACTGGACAAACTCTAGTGAAAAGTCACTGAAAAAAAGTCAAATGTCAATTCAGACACAGAGCACCACTTCATTCTAGTTCAATGGTTTACACTTAAGTCAAGCAGCACTACATATTGTCTGTCCTCTCGCACTTACTGAGTGCAACACACAGAAGACCAACTGAAGTGAGTACAGACTAGACAGGACAGGCAGGACAGGTCACAAGAGGACTGGCAGCAACCTAAAGGCACATGAGCAGAGCAGCTGTTCAAGTTTACAGCATGAGCACTATGTATACAGGCAAGATATGTGGTACACATGTATAGAACACATTGTGGCCATAAAGGGATGCACATGGTCAGCAACAATGTCCAGATAGATTTATGATGCACAACTGGTGTTAAGTGGCCCAGTGTGCACCAGGAAAACATTCCCCACATCATTGTACCACCAACACCAGTGGCCACAGGACAAGTTAGATCCGTAGATTCATTCTGTTGATGCCAAATTCTAACAGCAGAATTTGAGATTCATCAGACCAGGCAACGTTCTTGCAATTTTCAACTGTCCTGTTTCAGTGAACTTATGCCCACTGTAGCCTCAGATTCCTGTTCTTGGCTGACAGGAGTGGAACCCAATGTGGCTTTCTGCTGTTGTAACCCATCCACCTTAAGGCTCCATGTACTGTGTGTTCTGAAATGCTTTTCTGCCAGACTGGCCATTCTCCTCTGACCTCTCTTACTGACAAGCCACAGAACTGATGGATGTTTTTAGTCTTTTGCACCATGCAGTATAAACTCTAGATACTGTCCAGCTTGAAAATCCCAAGAGGTCAGCGGTTTCTGAATTACTCAAACCACCCTATCTGGCACCAACAACCGTGACATGGTCAAAGTCAGTCACTGAGATCACATTTTGCCCCACTCTGATGTTTGATGTGAATATTATTTACTAAAGTTCTTGACCTGTAATATGCATTATTTTATGTATTGGATAATTGCACGAATGAGCAGTTGTACGGGAATTTCGAATAAAGTTGCTGGTGATTATATAATATATGTATTTGCTCTGTCTCAGGCAATGCTGGAATATGGAAGGAGATGGATAAGCAGCGCCCTGACATGGATTGACAGTTTCTGAGCAGGAGGCAAAAGAGATCTGTTTGTCTGTGTGTTCTAATGTCTCAAAATTAGATTAAAGTCTTTTTTTTCCCAGACCCGCCCTAGTGAGCACAAACACACACGGGAAAATAGTGAGGAACCAAATCAGAAATGAAAATATCTATACATATAAAATATATAGTCATCAACAAAATATTAAATACTGGAATTTCTTTTGTAATAGATTTTTTAAACATCCAAGAACATTTCGTTCATCATCTGGTGTTTTACTGTGGTTGTAAGAAGAGAACATTGTGAAGTCTTCTGAATTCTCTTATCTTTAGGTGTGTTATGATAGTGTCTAAGAGGGTAAGTCCATAATGCACAACATTAAGCATGGTGGTGCAGTGATACCAAATCGCATAACAAATGGTTACCTGAAGCTACAGTAAAACATAATGAAATAAGAATCAGCCATGTGGTTCCAGACAGTCCAGATAAGCTGGGTGAAACTGAATGTACTGAAATGTCCAGAGTTGATAAATGGCTGCACAAACCTTTCAGAAAAATCTATTTATTATGTACAGTATATATATATATATATATATATATATAATTAATCCACCAATTTTTTAATAATCATGACCAACTTACCACAAAATCTAGAAATACTTTATTGGTAAAGTAATAATATAAAGTTTTACAGCAGCAACAGCAATGCATCTTTGGTTTCTCCAGTAGGACATCATAACCATGATTTAACCCATAGCAAGAAAGTTCATAAAATTGTGCCTTAACTGAAATATCTGCAGCTATACAAATGCCGATGTTGGAGTAGATGTGTGGACATGTTTGTGATATCAATGATGGTTTTTGCTACTCATGTTTGGAAGATACAGCACACTGTAACTTTGCTGTCCCTTGTTGACTGTCCTATCACTTGTTGGCTGTCAGCTAAGCTAAATACCAGACAAGTGGACATGTGCTACTATACACTAGACCTTAAGGATTTGGGGGAAACTTCCAGTTCCTGCTTCCTGCCGACCATAGCCATTGCTGTTAGCGTATTAATGTATTAGCTCGTGAAAAACAGCATAGCTTAGGAGAAATGTATTTTTTAAAACCCCTGTAGCCTATCCTGACTCGAGCTAAAGAGGATCCTTCTATTTCAGAGGAGGGAGTATTGGTAAATATGAGCAAAGAAGGCTGTGAAAATTTGTCTTTACTGTTTAATCTTCTGATCTTTTGGATATGCTCTCATGGATATCAAACAATTGCAAACACGACACAGGTTTATCCAAAAAAATAACTTTCTTAAATATAGGTGTGCAACAATTATTGTCACCCCTATGGATTCATATGAGAAATACATACATATATATATATATATATATATACAGTACGATACTGTCAAGAACACTCTGGAGGAGGTAGGCGCATCATTGTTAAAGTCTACCATCAAGAGACACATTCATGAATGTACAGTAGCTCACAAAAGTGAGTACACCCCTCACATTTTTGTAAATATTTTATTATATCTTTTCATGGGACAACACTGACGAAATGACACTTTGCTACAATGTAAAGTAGTGAGTGTACAGCTTGTATAACAGTGTAAATTTGCTGTCCCCTCAAAATAACTCAACACACAGTCATTAATGTCTAAACCGCTGGCAACAAAAGTGAGTACACCCCTAAGTGAAAATGTCCAAATTGGGCCCAAAGTGTCAATATTTTGTGTGGCCACCATTATTTTCCAGCACTGCCTTAACCCTGTTGTGCATGGAGTTCACCAGAGCTTCACAGGTTGCCACTGGAGTCCTCTTCAACTCCTCCATGACGACATCACAGAGTTGGTGGATGTTACAGACCTTGCGCTCCTCCACCTTCCGTTTGAGGATGCCCCACAGATGCTCAATAGGGTTTAGGTCTGGAGACATGCTTGGCCAGTCCATCACCTTTACCCTCAGCTTCTTTAGCAAGGCAGTGGTCGTCTTGGAGGTGTGTTTGGGGTCGTTATCATGTTGTAATACTGCCCTGCGGCCCAGTTTCCGAAGGAAGGGGATCATGCTCTGCTTCAGAATGTCACAGTACATGTTGGCATTCATGGTTCCCTCAATGAACTGTAGCTCCCCAGTGCCGGCAGCACTCACACAGCCCCAGACCATGACACTCTCACCACCATGCTTGACTGTAGGCAAGACACACTTGTCTTTGTACTCCTCACCTGGTTGCCGCCACACACGCTTGACACCATCTGAACCAAATAAGTTTATCTTGGTCTCATCAGACCACAGGACATGGTTCCAGTAATCCATGTCCTTAGTCTGCTTGCCTTCAGCAAACTGTTTGTGGGCTTTCTTGTGCATCATCTTTAGAAGAGGCTTCCTTCTGGGACGACAGCCATGCAGA
>CM042546.1:2410309-2435309 GCA_023630585.1 Cranoglanis bouderius | reverse complement strand
TCACTGGAAGTAACAGACCCAAACCTGTTCCAGCATGACGACGCCCCTGTGCACAAAGCGAGCTCCATGAAGGCATGATGTGTTAAGGTTGGACTGGAAGAACCCGAGTGTCCTGCACAGATCCCTGACCTCAACCCCACTGAACACCTTTGGGATGAACTGGAACACCGACTGCACCCCAGACCTCCTCTCTTAGCATCAGTGCCTGATGTCACTAATGCTCTTGTGGCTGAATGAACACAAATACCCACAGCCACACCCCAAAATCTAGTGTAAAGCCTTCCCAGAAGAGTGGAGGTTATTATAACAGCAACGGGGCAATAAATCTGGAATGGGATGTTCAAGATATGATATGATGTGTTATAGTCAGGTGTCCACATACTAGCTGCTCAGCCTGCTGACACCACGACCCCCAAAGGGAAAAGTAGAAGAGAAATGAATGAATTATAGTTGTAATAATAGTGAAATAGTGAAATGATAGCTATGATCCTTTGCTTGCGTAGCTGATGAAGGACTTTTTTTCAAAACATACTATGCTCATCTATCTATCTATCTATCTAGCTATCCACCTATTCACTCCCGACAGAAACACCATTAAAACAAAGGTTGTTCTGCCCTCTGCTATCATGTTGTATTTAAATGAGTTTCTTCAACCATCTCCTTTGGTGACGTGGGTGATGATTTTGGACATGTGTTGTAATATATTCACACTAGTAAGTTGCACTACAGTGTCTTATTCAGAAACATGAATAAGCGTGTGTTTTATCAGCCCTGTTCAGGGCATCACAGTAAATCTATATTATCTTGAATTAATATTTCTGTATTTTTTGCAAAGACGATTTATGCTTATCTCTGTAGTTTTTTGACCACTTTTGAACAACTTGTTGGCCTTCTTTTTTTTAATGAAGTGTTTTAATAAAATCCTGAGGAGAAAGGGCAAAAAAATGTTCACTAGTGAGGGAAAAAAGTATTTAATCCCCTGCTGATTTTGTACATTTGCCCACTGACAAAGAAATGATCAGTCTATAATTTTAATGGTAGGTGTATTTTAACAGTGAGAGACAGAATAACAACAAAAAAATCCAGAAAAACTCATTTCAAAAAAGTTATAAATTGATTTGCATTTTAATGAGGGAAATAAGTATCTGATCCCCTATCAGTCAGCAAGATTTCTGGCTCCCAGGTGTCTTTTACACAGGTAATGAGCTGAGATTAGGAGCACTCTCTTAAAGAGACTGCTCCTAATCTCAGTTTGTTACCTGTATAAAAGACACCTGTCCACAGAAGCAATCAATCAATCAGATTCCAAACTCTCCACCATGGCCAAGACCAAAGAGCTGTCCAAGGATGTCAGGGACAAGATTGTAGACCTACACAAGGCTGGAATGGGCTACAAGACCATCGCCAAGTAGCTTGGTGAGAAGGTGACAACAGTTGGTGCGATTATTCACAAATGGAAGAAACACAAAATAACTGTCAGTCTCCCTCGGTCTGGGGCTCCATGCAAGATCTCACCTCATGGAGTTTCAATGATCTTGAGAACGGTGAGGAATCAGCCCAGAACTACACGGGAGGATCTTGTTAATGATCTCAAGGCAGCTGGGACCATAGACACCAAGAAAACAATTGGTAACACACTAGGCCGTGAAGGACTGAAATCCTGCAGCGCCCGCAAGGTCCCCCTGCTCAAGAAAGCACATGTACAGGCCCGTCTGAAGTTTGCCTGAATGATTCAGAGGAGAACTGGGTGAAAGTGTTGTGGTCAGATGAGACCAAAATCGAGCTCTTTGGCATCAACTCAACTCGCCGTGTTTGGAGGAGGAGGAATGCTGCCTATGACCCCAAGAACACCATCCCCACCATCAAACATAGAGGTGGGAACATTATGCTTTGGGGGTGTTTTTCTGCTAAGGGGACAGGACAACTGCACCGCATCAAAGGGACGATGGACGGGGCCATGTACCGTCAAATCTTGGGTGAGAACCTCCTTCCCTCAGCCAGGGCATTGAAAATGGGTCGTGGATGGGTATTCCATCATGACAATGACCCAAAACACACAGCCAAGGCAACAAAGGAGTGGCTCAAGAAGAAGTGCATTAAGGTCCTGGAGTGGCCTAGCCAGTCTCCAGACCTTAATCCCATAGAAAATCTGTGGAGGGAGCTGAAGGTTCGAGTTGCCAAACGTCAGCCTCAGACCTTAATGACTTGGAGAGGATCTGCAAAGAGGAGTGGGACAAAATCCCTCCTGAGATGTGTGCAAACCTGGTGGCCAACTACAAGACACGTCTGACCTCTGTGATTGCCAACAAGGGTTTTGCCACCAAGTACTAAGTCGAAGGGGTCAAATACTTATTTCCCTCATTAAAATGCAAATCAATTTATAACTTTTTTGAAATGAGTTTTTCTGGATTTTTTTGTTGTTATTCTGTCTCTCACTGTTAAAATACACCTACCATTAAAATTATAGACTGATCATTTCTTTGTCAGTGGGCAAACGTACAAAATCAGCAGGGGATCACATACTTTTCCCCCACCGTATGTGTGCACAAGTATTATTGCAAACTACAGTCACAAAAACGGACACTTCTAGTAAAAACCAAAATAACTGTGTTTGACAGTAACACCGCGGCCTTTTCTAAAAAAAAAAAAAAAAAATTAAATACATTGGAACACTGGGGACATTGGCAATGATTTTTCGAAACACACCGCTACCTCTGAATCTACTATTTTACAGGCTCAATGACAGCTTATGTTCTGTATGTCAAATCTTGAATGGCATTTGACGACACTTGGATGCAGTGATGGATGAGGTATGAGCCCCGATGTGCCTGATCCACTCCTCTGCTAGGCCAGATGTGCAGGGCTACATATAATTCTGCTGGATCTTAACTGCTGGTAGATTATGTTCACAAACTTCCAAAACTCGTCAGTTTTTCCATTAGGTCACATTGGCATGACAGAGCCTTTGAGTGAATAGGATACAGAACTACATGCTGTATTTAGATCTGTTTTTCTAAACTACTGTGTGTAATTGTTGTGGAAGTGCATGGAGGTTTAATGTGTGTGTGAAAAGGGCAATGTGATCGATCATTTTCCCCCCTCTTTTTTCTTTTTATTAATGGGCTCATACATTTGAAGGGAGCTCTGATCACAGAGTCACCAACTCTTCTGCTTTCTAGCAACAAGTCACTATCTTATACCGAGAGAAGCTAAGAGCTAAATAACTTTTTTTGTATTTGTATTGTGTAGTGTAGGATTATGTTGTGAGAGTTTACATGCACTTATTCATCTTAAGTCAGTTTTGTGCATGTATTACCAGAAAGAAATAGTTCACCATGCTCCTGACTCAGCCCAAATGGGCCAGCTTATTCTCATACATGTAACATAAAATTAAGATGCTGACCCAAATGCACACCTCTGCCCTGTGTGCGTGGAGTTTGCATGTTCTCCCCATGCTTCGGGCGTTTCCTCCAGGTACTCCGGTTTCCCCCAGTCCAAAGACATGCGTTGTAGGCTGATTGGTATCTCTAAATTGGTCCGTAGTGTTTGAATGGGTGTGAGAGTGTGTGTGTGTGTGTGTGTGTGTGTGTGGTTGTGGCCTGCGAAGGGTTGGCACCCCGTCCAGGGTGCCCCGAGTTCCCAGGGATAGGCTCCAGGCTCTCCACGACCCTGTGCAGGATAAGCGGTATGGAAAATGAATGGATGGATGGACCCAAATGCAACACAGTTAAATGATCTAAACATCTGTCTCTAAGGAAGTGCTTCCCATCAGCGAATCAGTTGCTCGTTTCTACCAGAAATCTAAAGTGTTTCATGTTGGATTGGACGTCTCACACTGGACGAATTCCTTGGCAGTTTCTCGGTTAGCAGTTCCAGGAGCCATGGATACTTGACACGAGCCAAACCTGGAGACACATGCAACTATCAGAGACAAATGAGCTGATATTGACACCATACTTGTCAAAGGTATTGTACCATTTACAGAGCATCATAGTCTGCTGAGACTACTTTAGTGCTGGTATAGTAGGTGGATGTTAGAGGGAGAGTTGATTTGCCAGTTTAGTACTTTGGTAATGTCTTTGCTATGTTCGAGAGATGAAACATAGTGCTCAAGGCCACTGGTGGTTCTCAGAATTGAAATTTCCCACTTTCATTTAAAATCTCAAATAAACATTGGTTTACCACATTAGTACACACACTCATTTCCTACACTGTTATGTAAAAATACCACTGCTTCCTCTGGGGGAAGTGTTTGAAGGGCCAGGATGTTTTGTGAAGTTGGGTTGTCTTTTTTTCCCCCCTGTAAACAGAAGAGAAAGTTTAGTCAGCCACAGGACAGAACCACCGTCTTTACTTTCCTTATAAAAAAAAATAATAATAATGTTCAGGAGGCTGAAAACAGAAATATGTGTACTGCACTTCTGAATGCACTATTGTCACTCAAGTTTGTGTTTGAATTGTGTGGCATATACAACCTCCTCTGAGAAAGTCACTCGAAGCCTATCTATTTTTTTCTTTCTTACCCATAAAACATAATATTGTTCTTTCTAATCACTCAGAATTCCTGTCATTCCTGCTGGGAACTGGTGGAAGGAATTTCAGGAGCCTTCAAACCAGCATTGTTTCCATTGGGGAAAGCACAAGGCCCGTGGAAGCGGAAAGCTACAGCCCATGCTATTTGATTTGGCTCGTGACTGAGAGTTGCCACACCACCCTGCCTGCCATCTGGCTAGGCATGAACTTTAAGGATAAGCCGAACACTGAGAAAACACTACACTGTTTTCTCTCTTGCACCTGCGATTTATTTCGCTGCACCACCAAAAAAGAAAACTCCATTAAAAATATTTGTACAATGACCAAGAATTTCATTTTCACACGAAAAGGAATTCTTCCAGAGTTTTCAGGCTCCGTGACTAATTTCAGTGAGGCTGCCAGGCGCGGAGTGGCCATTGGGAAGTTCGGGAATTTTCCCGGTGGGCTGGTCTTGTGAGGGCCGGTCTTTTTTTTTCCCTAACATATATTCAATAGGTCATCTAGATGCAGTGGAACAGTTTCATCGTTTTACATATTAGCTTAACAACAAACAATACAAATGAACAGATTGTGTTTTGTTTTTTTTAATTAATGATTCGTTGATCGAGAAACATGTCACGTCGGTTCGAATTTGGTGTATCAAATTGACAGCAAATTCCCGGGCTGCATTTTGTTGCCAGTCCTGTGTTCTTTGGGCTTGATTGATTTTCCGGATATTACTGTAACTATTAAATAATACTCACAATTAGTCAGAAATTACTTTTACAGGTTTCACTCCTTCACTCACTCGCTTTACGTAACTGTTCCTGGCTAGGGTTGCAGTGGATCCGGAGCATATATCAGGAACAATGGGTGTGAGGCAGGAATACACCCCAGGTGAATGTCTTTGACTTTTATTCATCCATTCATCCAGTCATTTTCATTTAGTCACTTTATCTTGCTCAGGGTCAAGGTGGATCTGGAGCCTATCCTGGGTGAGACTAGGTGACGGACGGACAGGAATACACCATGTTCACACACAAATACTGTATAATAATCCAACACAAACATTCTTAGGCAGCGGAGGCTCTGCTACTGCTGCACCTAAACTCTAAATTCTGTGTGACCCGCTGACATGGACTTTTCAGCACTATATAAGACTAACAAGACTGACACTATCTTGAATCGTATCATATGTAATACTAACCTCACCACTTCCCCATCCTGAACTATGTATGTATTATTATGTATTTTTATGATGATTAAAATCAAAATACAAATAAGTTCATTTAAGCTAAACAGTTTGTAAAAAAAAAAAAGTGACTCAAAGCAAATACATTGTGTATTAAACTGTCATATATTAGTGCATATTATGTATTATTAACTTTCTTGAAATTGCCTTTCACATACAACACGTGTGTGCGAGTTTATAAGAGATTGGAAGAATAAATCACATCGTACAGCCATTCAAGCTGTTAAAAAGAATAGAAATCGTTTGCAGTTCCACCTACGTAGTGCCACTCTAGTTAGGTGCAGATGAAGTGTCAAGTATTGAAACACATCACATTCTGCAAATCACTCGAGCAATGTTAACAGACTCTGGTGATGACACACTCTCCAGACATTTTCCCCCGAAACTGACTCCTGACCCAGGCTTTTTTTTTTTCCCTGAGCCTCTAGCTGAGAGATGCATGACCCTTTCTTCCCTTGTGTCTCCAAAGTCCCTCCACTCTGCCCACACAAACATATTAGTATGCAAGTAAACAAATCAACCAGTGTTATTCTACGATACCTGGGATTGTTGTCACCTTGAATGTTCTCATTAAGCCAGTTCCCTTGATGGCCTCGTTGCCAGATGCACAACTCTCAGGTCAGTACTAGAGCAAAGTGTTAACAGAGTTTGACCTTGGACACGTTGTACAAATGCAGGGAGCAAAACAAATCATTAAAATACATCGGTCTAAGGCCAGAGCTCCGGTGCTTGAATGGTATAATCTGAACTGAACTTCTGACCTGGGATTCAGAGTTCTCCTTACAAAGAAAAGTCGTCATTTTTCAGCAAAAATAAGGCTGAAAACAGAATCATTTGGAAAGCTGTCCTGGAATTTTAAATTCCTGTTAAATTTTAAACAGTTCAGAATGATTGTCATCCTTCACTTTATTTTAGACCACCGGTTTTCAGTCAGGTTTAAATCCAGAAACAGATTTTTCTGAGTTTGTGTCCCAAAACTATTTTGATTTGGATGAATATTGAATTTTGTTGAAAGATCTGGTTGAATGATCGATCTATAGTTTTAACCTCCTGGCAGAGGCGACCGAGTTTTGGGATAAAATATCTGAAATGGAATTCATGATGCCAACAATCTTCACAACAGCCCCAAAAGTATCCATGACCCATGTCATATGTATTACAGTGGGTATGGGTGCTACTTTTTTATATCCAGTCCATACAGGATTTCTGAGTTTTTTGTGATTGTTGTGGCTGTGGAGTTTATGCTTTTTTTTTTTTTTTTGCTGAAAACTACTCGAATTGGCGAAATTGCGATTGCACGGTCTTCCGCAATGATGCTTGTTGGTAATTGAGACCTTTTCGCTGTACTCATGTTCGACGCATGCAAATCGAAGAGGGCTTTGGCTGAATGCGCGTTGTGATGATGTCACATGATGCATCTTGGCCCAAATCTGCAGAAAATCTGCGGTAATTTTGAAAAATTGCAAGCTCCTCCGAACATTATGGAGTTTGCTTGATTTTGCGGACTGTACTGCATATCACTTACCTGATCTGTGCAGGTCATCAGCCAACTGTCTCTACTGTCTAGAAAAATCTTTCTAAATAGAACCCCTTTAGGAAGCTAAGAAATGAAGCCTAGCTAAGAAACGAATCTGAAAAAAAAGGCAATTTTTCTAAGAATGTATGATCAAGTAATCTTACTGCAGATTGTTTAATTATGTTTGCAGTGTTCACAAAACTTGCTCTGAGACATCAATATATCTACAATTTCAGAAGTCAACAACAGGAAAGATAAATTGTGCCAAATTTTAATACTTTAAAAAAGTTTAATATTATAGAAATACCCTAGTAGAACTATATAAATGTAAAAATCAAATTATGTGTCATAATTATATACATTATATCATAGTATTTTTATACATGGGGTGGAAACTACAAGAAAGTTATAAGGTGTTTGGAATATGAATCTGACAAGCTGGAAAACTGACATTACCCAGTGACTATACTTCATAAATAAAATAGCTATATTCAACGAAACAGAGACTGACTTAGAAAATTTGTCCGCTATCAAACAAATTATTCATCATTTCAAGCTATGTGTAACCCACGTAGTCTTGGTTCGTACATATGCAAGGCTCATACCAGCACAGGACATTAACCCTTTCAGCCAGGAGAATTTACAATCTACAGAAAATTAACACTCTAGCTTCTGCTTCCAGTTCACTTCCTGTTCACAGTGTACTTTAGCCTGGCATGTTTAGCAAACCAGTGCAAAAACACTGCACTCTGACTTTTTTGCCTTTCTGTGTTTTGATCATTGCCTGCTACAAGTTACAGAGGTTTGGGATTTACAGTCAGCAGTAACCTCACAAGGCATATATTCTCAACAGATTTCTGATATCACTAGTACTGTAATATCGCTCCTCACCAGCCGAGTCACCACTAGAACAAACATTTCAACGGTTGGAGCAGGATTTTAGGAAGGTGTTTGATCACCCAGTGTCAAGAAGGGATGCTGGGGAACACCCTTTGTTGCTAAAACTGGGGAAACGTTATGCAGCTGATGATGTGAGTAGTCATCTGCACCCTTGTTGCTGAGAGTGGCTGGAAGGAGCCAGCCCTGAAGATTGCCTTCTGTTATGGCCTGAGAGATACCTTCCAAGCTGAGTTACCATGAAAGGGCAGTAGCAACAAATGTAAACACTGCCTTAATTCCATAGATCAGGGGCGTCCAGTCTTATCCGGAAAGGGTCGGTGTGGGTGAAGGTTTTCATTCCAACCAAGCAGAAGCCACACCTGAGTCTATTGAAAGCCAAGATCAACAGATTAAACAGGTGGAATCAGGCATGGCTCCTGCTTGACTGGAATAAAATCCTGCACTCACACCGGCCCTTTGCGGATAAGATTGGACACCCCTGCCATAGATGGTTACTTTAATGTCCATACATCCAGTCCTTCTGATTGAAGGTCCTGAACAGGTTGTCTGAGATCATCAGTATCAGCATCCCACACCGTGACTCCATCACAATATTGGGCGATCTATCATCACTTCAAATACCTCAACAATACCAACCATTTATACTAACATCATTAACAATTGCCAAAAGGGTCATGTTACATATTTCAACTTGAAAGACAGAACTAAAATATCCTTCCTGTACTGGCTTAACTTCTTAACAGAACACGCAACATTATGAAAATTTACAGCAGACATTAAAATCAGGAACCAATTATATTCAGACACTTGTTCCCCATTGCTGACATACTTGGGAGCTGATTCCTAGTACTGCAATAACAATGACCTTCACATGACATTTATCACATTTTTCCTGGCCCCATTATACATTTATGTGTCCAATAAAATTCATTTTAAAAAATCTAGGACTAGCAGCTCAAGGACAACCAGTTCATTCAGCTTACTACCTGAACAGTAAACTGACTGTGAACCTAAAACCAACAAGATGGATATAGGTTACGATACGTTGTCATCAGAGGAAAAGTTACACCAAAGCCGGGAAGGTCTCTGCATATATTGTGGACAAAAGTAGCACTACCATGCTTCACATCCTTAGAACATATCAATGACCCACTTAAGTGCTTTTGCTACACCTAGTTTAAAAACACATATGCACTCTACCAAGAAGCTTAAATCTCTTATGTAAAAGCCTCTTAGCATTCATTCACTGGATGATGGAAAAGTTAAAGTGAGCACCAAACACCTAACCATGCACACTGGATTCCTTCCTACTGAATTTCTTTCCTCATCAACAAATTCCTTCATAATCTAATAGCATTCCTTGGCTAGCAGGCCATAACCCTTCTATATCATGGAGCAACAGTGATAATACATGTGTCTCCCTTCCGTGTCACACAACTCATACAAAAGAGAGAGCCGTGAGATCAAGAAGATGGGGTTGGGGGGGTCTCCCTGTAATTACAGGGGCCTAAATGTTGTCACTATAAAATACAGGTACTCCTTACTTCTGCTAACATCAGGAATTGAGCAAGTACAAGGTGCACAACTCTTTATTAATATAAACTTGCACAGTGAATACAATGTCTTTTGGATCAGAGAGTTGATGAGTGGAAAATGGAGTTCGTCACTATGTCAGGACACTGTGAATATATGGTGATAACTAATGGACTGGTCAATGTCCCATCAGTCTTCCAGGTATTTGTGAACAAGGCACTCCACAAATTCTTGAATGGTGCTGCAACTGTGTACATTGAGTACAGGAACATATGAATCATGGAAGTCAGGTCCTTACCAAGCTCTGTAAGAACCAATAATTCATCAAGTTGGAAAAACTTGGAAATGCCCTTAGTAGCATTCCTTGGAAACATACTAGATGCACAATGTGTTTAGATCAACAAGACTAAGGAGTGTGCAGTGACCTCATGGCCCCAACCCAGAAACATCCTGCAAGGATTCTTGAGTTCCCTACCTTCATCACCTTCATTAGTCCTATTCACAATAAAGGTGAATGTAATTATGACATATGATATTGGGAGCTGTTAGCCGTCAGAGCGTTCCCTGAAGACTGGAGGCACTAACTGGAAGGTGATGAACACCCTTTCCTAATCCTCACTGACCAAAGAAAGCTTGAAGATGTCAAATTAGCAAGGAGACTAAACTCCCGTCAAGCTCACTGCGGTCTTTTATTTACTTGTGTGCAGACCAGGGGCCAAGAATAAGATGGTGGAATACCTGAACCAGGAAATGAGGATGATTTCTAAGATCATACTGCAGAAGCAGGATTGGAACTACTACCTTTCCTGGGCTGAATATGCAGAAAACAAAATCCCTTCATTCATTCATTCATTCATTCATTCCATAGCAGTTGTGTGAGTTCTAAGGCTATGTTTATTTCTAATTTGGCTTTGCCATGTCTATACTGCTTGCTGTAGTTTTTAACTACATTTCTGCTGAAACACTTCATGTTTTACTGTGGTGAGTGTTGCCTAATACATTGTTTTCAGTTTTTGGTACAAATGTCTGTCTGTTTTTTGTAATAAACTCCTCCGCACATGGCTCAAGACCGTGTGTATAAGTACGTGTGGTATTCAGCACTGTGTTGATGTTGGAAAATGTCATGAGACCTTTATGACTCATTGTATGACACTGAATAATTCATTTGTTCTGTGAGAAGTTGAACTAAACAGGGCTGTGGCAAAAGTGTTTTTATGGGAAGTGTAGCAGGTGAAAGGCCAAGCAGGATATCCCTCTTAGCAACGGTATCTTTGCTCCCACACAAATACAGGCGGCATAAACAATTACACTGTCCCTTCTTAACTAGCAGGAAATATATGAGAGCCTATCTGTCGCTGGTCTGTTGGTGTCTGCGTCATTCACGAACAGTGATCAAAATAAACCTAAGGATGCCATTATGTGCAATCAGCTTTGTTTCCCATAAGAGTCCTACATTGTGTGATTTGAACCGCATAATTGGACCCTTTTTGTCATTCACTGAAGAAGAAAGGAGCTCAAACAAATGTGATAATGTAGCAAATAATCAAATAAAGCTGCTGCGCTTAATTTTTAGGAAGGTGCACAGTGCAATTGCTAGAAAACAGTACATACTGTAGTTCAGGATGTAATATTTCATTTCAATAAAATATTTCTAGGTGAGATGCCTAAAGCTTATCATTGGCATGTCAAAGTTGTTCTGCTTTTAACTGCTCGAATGTTTGAAATAATAATGGAACAATTAGAATAATAATAAGAAGAAAATATACAATCACTAAAGGGTGCCTACTCGCCTTCTGTGCCTCTGTGCTAATAAAGAAAGCTGGTAGGATTTTCAGTATATATATATTATATATATATTTTGACACTCTATATCAGTCTGTATTTACATGTAATATGTTTTGGGCCTTTTACTGTTTTTTTCCTGCTGGTATGGGGCCATGATAGTTTCTTTAATGATGCACACAATAGTACTACTACTATAAAACTACTAGTAATAGATCCCTGCGGAGGAGAATCTTCCACCTGCTAAAAGTCACTGACTGAGCAAATATGTGAAGGAGTTACAAGCTTGGGTCATGGGATAATTCAGATCTAATGTCTAGGACTGTCTTGGGTTCTGTATTCAGCAACTAAGAATTTTAATACACTCTTAACTGCCAGAATTTGATCCTTCTGCCTGTGAAATACACTATATGGCCAGAAGTTTGTAGACACCTGACCATCACACTCATATGTGGTTTTTGAACATTCCATTCAAGATTTAGTCCCCCTTTGGTGAGAAGGCTTTCCACTAGATTTTGGAGCGTAGCTGTGGGGATTTGTGTTCATTCAGCCACAAGCGCATTAGTGAGATCAGGCACTGATGTTAAGAGAGGAGGTTTGGGGTGCAGTCGGTGTTCCAGTTCATCTCAAAGGTGTTCAGTGGGGTTGAGGTCAGGGCTCTGTGCAGGACACTCGAGTTCTTCCACTTCAAACTTGGTGAACCATGTCTTCATGGAGCTCGCTTTGTTCACAGGGGCGTTGTCACGCTGGAACAGGTTTGGGCCTCTTAGTTCCAGTGAAGTGAAATTATAATTCTACAGCATACAAAGACATTCTATACAATTGCATGCTTCCCACTTTGTGACAACAGTTTGGGGAAGGCACACATATGGGTATGATGGTCAGGTGTCCACAAATTTTTGGCCATAGTATGTATTTTGCAAGTACACAGGCATCTCATACAAACAAGCAGCAAAGGACTGGGAAATGACAGCAGATATCTGATTATTTTCTACTGTATATTAAATACATACATTATTTGATATATAAATGAAATATGTGTTTATATAAATAATAAATGAACACAAATCTTTTCTACTTATTACAGTCTGGCTGTATAATTCTTCCTTTGGTTCTGTTTTTTTTTTTTTTTTTTGCTGCACAATGGCAGACACTGAGCTGTTGCAATGGCAATGATCGTTATGTCACCCATAATAAATACATTTGGAGTGAAGACAAAGAATGATGTGGTTACTGACCTCGTTCAATAAACACGAGTGTGTCCTAACTGACACTAGAGCCAATAACAACTATAAAATAAAAATCTTTCTTTGTTAGTGGATTCTATCAATTTAAAAGTATAGTTCACCCAAAAATGAAAATTCTATCATTTACTCATCCTCATGTCGTTCCAAATCTGTATGTATTTATTTTTTCTTCTGAACACAAAGATATTTTGAGGAATGTTGGTAACCAAACAGTTTTGGTGCCCATTTCTCAAAATATCTTCTTTTATGTGCCACAGAAGAAAGAATGTCATACAGTTTTTGAACGACATGAGGGTGAGTAAATGATGACAGAATTTACATTTTTGGCTGAACTATCCCTTTAAAATAGATAGGTAGGTAGACAGAGAGATAGTGATGTAGTAGTGTGCTAACTCTATATTCAATATTTTTCATTTTTTCTCAGAAAAATTGTATTAAACTGTATCCCATCCTGTTGCTTGGGTCTTTTGTACATTTAGTTTGCAAATTTTACCTACAAAGATGTTTGTAGTTTAAAGCTTTACTCTAAAAATGAATTACAGTTCAGTTATGTATCTGAAATCACTTGTAAAGGTACAGTGGGGGAAAAAAGTATTTGATCCCCTGCTGATTTTGTACGTTTGCCCACTGACAAAGAAACGATCAGTCTATAATTTTAATAGTAGTTGTATTTTAACAGTGAGAGACAGAATAACAACAAAAAAATCAACAAAAAAAAAAAAACGCATTTCAAAAAAAGTTATAAATTGATTTGCATTTTAATGAGTGAAATAAGTATTTGATCCCCTATCAATCAGCAAGATTTCTGGCTCCCAGGTGTCTTTTACACAGGTAACGAGCTGAGATCCCTTTAAGAGAGTGCTCCTAATCTCAGTTTGTTACCTGTATAAAAGACACCTGTCCACAGAAGCAATCAATCAATCAGATTCCAAACTCTCCACCATGGCCAAGACCAAAGAGCTGTCCAAGGATGTCAGGGACAAGATTGCAGACCTACACAAGGCTGGAATGGGCTACAAGACCATCACCAAGCAGCTTGGTGAGAAGGTGACAACAGTTGGTGCGATTATTCACAAATGGAAGAAACTGTCAGTCTCCCTCGGTCTGGGGTCACCAAGAAAACAATTGGTAACACACTACGCCGTGAAGGACTGAAATCCTGCAGCGCCCGCAAGGTCCCCCTGCTCAAGAAAGCACATGTACAGGCCTGTCTGAAGTTTGCCTGAATGATTCGGAGGAGAACTGGGTGAAAGTGTTGTGGTCAGGTGTGGTCAGATCTCTTTGGCATCAACTCAACTCGCCGTGTTTGGAGGAGGAGGAATGCTGCCTATGACCCCAAGAACACCATCCCCACCGTCAAACATGGAGGTGGAAACATTATGCTTTGGGGGTGTTTTTCTGCTAAGGGGACAGGACCACTGCACCACATCAAAGGGACGATGGACGGGGCCATGTACCGTCAAATCTTGGGTGAGAACCTCCTTCCCTCAGCCAGGGCATTGAAAATGACCTTAATGACTTGGAGAGGATCTGCAAAGAGGAGTGGGACAAAATCCCTCCTGAGATGTGTGCAAACCTGGTGGCCTGGGTTAGGGTTAGGGTGACCTCTGTGATTGCCAACAAGGGTTTTGCCACCAAGTACTAAGTCGAAGGGGTCAAATACTTATTTCCCTCATTAAAATGCAAATCAATTTATAACTTTTTTGAAATGTGTTTTTCTGGATTTTTTTGTTGTTATTCTGTCTCTCACTGTTAAAATACACCTACCATTAAAATTATAGACTGATCATTTCTTTGTCAGTGGGCAAACGTACAAAATCAGCAGGGGATCAAATACTTTTTTTCTCCCACTGTATATCCACATTTCCAGGCGAAGGTTACATATTAAGGTACAAAAAACGTAGCCTTGACAGTACCATTGGCAATCAGCACTACAGTTTAGTACTAATTTTGTGTGCAGGCTGGAGTGCTAAAAACACAGACTAGAGAACAAATACAAACAGAACACAGACTAAGTAAAACACATCTGAAATGACCATCGGTAACGACCATAGTTTTGTTCTGTACATTATATTTTAGCTATCTAGCTATCTAGCCAGAGTTAGTGGGGCAGCCCTTTTCCCTCCATCGATAGTGTAAAATTTAGCTAGTTAGCTAACATTGCTAGTTCATTCTGTGCATTATATGCTGATTATGACATGCTGATTTTGTTTTGCTTTTTGTTCCTATTAAACACCATTGTAACTGTGCTAGTATTGCCACCCTGTAATGTCAGCATGGAACACAACTGCTAAATTTTCATGGGAACATCTGAATAAAATTGAATAACGAAAATACATCATCAACTGGCTGTATTGATCACCATAATTGCTAAGCACATTACAGATATTTCAATATAAACATATCCATTGTGTTTCAGGATTGAGAGGTCCTTTAAGTAGAACCAGAAAGCAACTGGGAGACTAGAGTTTTGTAAATGGACACATGGTGCCATCTGCTGTTCTGGAGAGCAATATTGCAGAGCCCAACGACAGATGATCTACAGTATGTATAAAGTGGTTCGTGGACTGAGAGGAGGGTGATCCTGAAGTGTTCCAACCTCATTGCTGATTTCCACTGATATCATGTGAATTAATTGTTCAGATCTGGCATTTTGGTTGAAAATAACGAACAAATTTCAGTTTATCATTGTGGGCTACTTTAAACTCTTTGATGTTATATTTTATTCATTTCTGGGGGTCATTCCATCTCAAGTGGTCCAATAATTGCAAAGTTGGTTGCAAACATTTTTTGGAGTGACTATTTCTATGTACTGGCATTGCAAAACCACCTGATCTTTTGTTTGTTTGTTTGTTTGTTTTAATTTTACTTAACTACGACAGCCATCTTTGTGATATGGTGCTACAGCTGTTTACGGAAACCTCAATATCTCGGCTAAGCATGGTCCTTGGAACAAAAACTGATCTCTAGAGCACATTACACAAAAAGTGAAATATCTTTTATCTTGAGTCTCAAAGAAGACCTTAGATAAATATATACAAAAGCATATACAGTATGATTATAATGTGGTCTTAACAGGCCCAAAATGCCCTTCTCTGCTGACTGTATTAACATTTATTAGTTTTTAAAAACATTTTTAAGTGAACTCACAAGGTTGTATCTGCATCTGGCCATTGCTCAATTTTTATTTTTATTTTTATTTTATTTTTGTAGTTGTCTCAGAATTTGTATAATGTAAATTTTAAGTAACCTTAAAGTGCAGACCTTGGTGAGCTGTAAATGCCTCATCCAAAGAGAAGCTTGTAATACTAAGGTCACCATTTTGGGACAGTAGTGTAAAGGGAGGAACCAGGAGAGGCCACTGTTGGGCAAATGCTAAAACAAGCACCCAGTATCCCCGGGATAGGCTCCAGAACCACTTCGACCCTCACCAGATTAAAGCAGTTACTGAAGATGAATGAATTAAAGATTGGTTTATTTTTTTTATATTAAGTATTTGAGCAAATCAGTAGTTTTGATGACTTGTGGAATGGCCAAAAAAAAAACCTCTGATTTACACAAACAAGAAAAATTCTATTTAATAGAAGGTGTGAAATTCAGTGTGAGATTTTGTGAGGAATAGTAAATGTAACAACAACCATAAATGCTGTCAAAATTTGAACTGACGCCACCAAATAGTTAGTGTCTGGTGGGCCAAGCAAGAAACAGAAACTAGCTGCTTGTTTTATGGTCTTGTCTTGAAAGTCTGTGTCCATGTTCTATGCTGTAAAAAATAAAAGGTTCATTCTAAAAGCTTAAAGCACTTTGTCGTTTTGTGGGGCAGTACTTGTAAGGTATCTACAACCTAACAATAGAGACGTTTACAAACAGAACCCCTTTAGGAAGGTTTAAACCCTTACCTATCCAAAGAGCACTTGCAGAAGAGTCTATAGTCCTTTGTGTCATGGCTATGCCAGTCACTGTGACTTGCAAACTGACATGCAAGTTTAGCCATTTGTTTCAGGGAGTGTTTTTTTTTTTTTTTTTTTTTCATGATTTGACGCAAGATGGACCTGTGAGCTTTGTCTTAGTAAACATTTAGCACACCCAAGTAAATTATGTGGTACAAGCTAAACCATTCCCCACACAGCCAAAATACATTCATGGTGAAACTCAATGTGTTCATAGAGCATATAGTTGGGCAAGTTTGTAGACATGCCCATTAAGCAAAGCTAAGCTAAGCTAAGCTAAGCAAAGCTAAGCTAAGCTAAGCAAAGCAAAGCAAAGCAAAGCAAAGCAGCACAGTGGGTAGCATTGCAGCCTCACAGCTCCAGGGTCCTGGGTTTAATCTTGTGCTTTTGTGTCTTTGTGGAGTTTTGTACAGTGCCATCCACTAATATTGGCACCCTTGGTAAATATGAGCAAAGGAGGCTGTGAAAATTTGTTTTTATTGTTTAACCTTTTGATGTTCAGAAAATTCACAAAAATACTCTGCTCTCATTGATATCAAACAAAACACAGGTTTATGATATATATATATATATATATGAGAAAAATATATTTGAAGTATATTCCCATTGATATTTTCCTTTTTTTTTTTTTTTAGTACACCTGGGTGACTAGGAATTGGAAATTGTTCAACCATGACTTCCTGTTCCTGGGTATAAATATGAGGTAACACATAGGCCAAATTCTCTTAGTCATTCATAACAATGGGTAAGACCAAGGAATGTAGCTGTGATGTGCGGCAAAAGGTTGTTGAGCTTCACAAAATGGGAAGTGGCTATAAGAAAATAGCACAAGCATTGAAAATGCCCATTTCCACCATCGGGATAATAATTAAGAAGTTCCAGTCAACTGGAAATGTTATGAATCAATCTGGAATTGGACGTGTGTCTATATCGTCTCAATGCACTGTGAAGAGGATGGTTCGAGTGGCCAGAAAATCTCCAAGGATCACAGTTGGACATTTGCAGAAGTTAGTTGCGCCTTGGGGTCAGAAAGTCTCCAAAACTACAATCCGAAGTCACCTACATCACCACAAGTTGTTTGGAAGGGTTTCAAGGAAAAAGCCTCTACTCTCATCCAAAAACAAACTCAAGCGTCTTCAGTTTGCCAGACACTACTGGAACTTCAAATGGGATCTGCTATGGTCAAATGAAACCAAATTAGAGCTTTTTAGCAATAAACACCAGAGGTGGTTTTGGCACACACAGAGAGGTAGCCATATGGAAAAGTACCTCATGCCCACGCTTAAATATGGTGGTGGCTCTTTAATGTTTTGGGGCTGTTTTTCTGCCAGAGGACCTGGACATTTTGTTAGGATACATGGCATCATGGACTCTATCAAATATCAACAGATATTAAATGAAAACCTGACTGCCTCCGCCAGAAAGCTTAAATGGGCCGTGGTTGGATCTTGCAGCAGGACAATGATCCAAAACATGCATCAAAATCAACACGAAAATGGTTTACTGACCACAAAATCAAGGTCCTGCCCTGGCCATCCCAGTCCTCTGACTTGAAACCCATAGAAAACCTGTGGGGTGAACTGAAGAGGAGAGTCCACCAGCGTGGACCTCGAAATTTGAAGGATCTGGAGAGATTCTGTATGGAGGAATGGTCTCAGATCCCTTGCCATGTATTCTCCAACGTCATCAGGCATTATAGGAGAAGACTCAGAGCTGTTATCTTGGCAAAGGGAGGTAGCACAAAGTATTGACTAAAAGGGAGCCAATAATTGTTGCACACCTATATTTAACAAAGTTTTTTTTTTTTTTTTGATAAGCCTGTGTTGTGTTTGCAATTGTTTGATATCCATGAGAGCAGAGTATTTTTGTGAATATTTTGAACAAAAGATCAAAAGGATAAACAATAAAGACAATTTTTCACAGCCTTCTCTGCTCATATTTACCAAAGGTGCCAATATTAGTGGAGGGCACTGTATGTTCTCCCTGTGTTCGCATGGGTTCCCTTCTACTGTCCAAAACATGGCTTGGTTAAACTAAATTGCCCATATGTGTGAATGTGTGTACATGGTGCCCTTCGATGGACTGACATTCCAGCTTGGGTAAATACTCCCACCCTGCGCCCAGTGTTTCTGGGATTCGCTCTGGATCCACTGACCGGGATAAAGCGGTTAGTGAAGATGAATGAATGAAGATGAAATAACATAAAATAAAAGAAGTACTAACAAAATGTCTGAGCTTATGAAAGCAGAGATTTGAGGGACGGCCTTGTCTAGGTAATGCTAGTGCGGTGTGATGCAGCTTCCACTTCCTCACTACTGATCCAACAGTGCTTACCGCTATGTCCGACCTCTTAAATATAATTTCACACCCTATTCTTAAATTCTGAAATTCTATTACCTTACCTTTAACTTCCTTACAATGCTCCGTAGCTTTCATTTTCACCCCTTTCCTTCAGACCACAATGTCAGTTAAACTGAAGTGGTTTCTGTTCAGAAAATGAGAGCTGTTTTAATAGTCAACAGGTGAAGACCAATAATAAATCAGTTGTGTCCTCGTTAAGACAATATCTTGCTTGAACACTTGAATCGCAGCATTTTCAGTTTTTGAATTCCTTTAATTGCTGACCAATCATTCGTTTTGACTTTGAAAATTCACTGTAAGAGAAAGAGGGTTTGAAATAAACCTCCTTCCGCAAAATAAATAAATTTGTTTAATTAAAACAAGACATTTACATTAATAAATAGAAAGACAAATTTAAAAAAAATATGCATAATATTTATATACACTCACTGGCCACTTTAATAGAAACACCTGTACACTTGCTTAGTCAGTCAATTATCCAATTATCCAATCAGCCAATCCTCTGGCAGCAGATACAGGTTAAGAGCTTCAGTTAATGTTCACATCAAACATCAGACTGCTGTAAAATTCTGATCTAAGTGACTTTGACCATGGGCTCATTTTTATTTTTTTTTTTAGAAATCGCTGATCTTTGCACACAACAGTCTCTAGAGTTTACACAGGATGGTACGAAAAATATATAACATACAGGGAGTGGCAGTTCTATCAGTGGAAACACCTTGATCATAAGAGAGGTCAGAGGAGAAGACAGGAAGGCTGCGGTAACTCAAATAATCACTCTTTACAAACGTGGTGAGCAGAAAAGCATCTCAGAATGCACAACAGGCAAAAGACCCCATCAGATTCCACTGCTGTCAGCCAAGAACAGGAATCTGAGGCTGCAGTGGGTACAGGCTCACTGAAACGTTTTGCTTTGCCTGGTCTTCAGCTCTTGAGCATTGGCTAATTGAATAATTGCATGAATGAATAAGTGTACAGGTGTTCCAGTGTGTGTGCATAATGCATATGTTTACCTCAAGGAGCACCTTATACTATATGCATACGTTATAAGCTGTACCTTAAGATAAACACAAATTTCATTCTTCATTACACTTCATTTGCATTGGGCTGTAGAAGAGAAAGTTATCATTCTTCATTTGAATGCCAACCTCTCCAAGCTCTTTTATCAAGCTTGCTTTTGTTGAACATCTGAGAGTCTCTAAGTTTTCCTCTGTACGATTTTCCATCAGCGTGTTCTCTCGTATGTATTGATTAATGAAAAGTAGTTCGCTCAAGCACTCTGTCTCAGCACAGTTCCCATAGGGATGATACACTTTATCCGGCTCTGCATCCTTTAGATTAAACAGCTCTTTACAGTTTAAACATGGACGTCTTTCTCTACAAACATTTTGATTCCAGTCTCGTAAGTAGAAAAGAAGCCAAAGAAGCTGGCTGTTCACAGAGTGCTGTATTCAAGTATGTTAACAGAAAGTTGAGTGGAAGGAAAAAGTGTGCAAGAAAAAGATGCACAACCAACCGAGAGAACCGCAGCCTTATGAGGATTGTCAAGAAAAATCGATTCAAGAATTTGAGTGAACTTCACAAGGAATGGACTGAGGCTGGGGTCAAGGCATCAAGAGCCACCACACACAGACGTGCCAAGGAATTTGGCTACAGTTGTCGTATTCCTCTTGTTAAGCCACTCCTGAACCACAGACAACGTCAGAGGCGTCTTACCTGGGCTAAGGAGAAGAAGAACTGGACTGTTGCCCAGTGGTCCAATATCCTCTTTTCAGATGGGAGCAAGTTTTGTATTTCATTTGGAAACCAAGGTCCTAGAGTCTGGAGGAAGGGTAGAGAAGCTCATAGCCCAAGTTGCTTGAAGTCCAGTGTTAAGTTTCCACAGTCTGTGATGATTTGGGGTGCGATGTCATCTGCTGGTGTTGGTCCATTGTGTTTTTTGAAAACCAAAGTCACTGCACCCGTTTACCAAGAAATTTTGGAGCACTTCATGCTTCCTTCTGCTGACCAGCTTTTTGAAGATGCTGATTTCATTTTCCAGCAGGATTTGGCACCTGCCTGCCCACACTGCCAAAAGCACCAAAAGTTGGTTAAATGACCATGGTGTTGGTGTGCTTGACTGGCCAGCAAACTCACCACACCTGAACCCCATAGAGAATCTATGGGGTATTGTCAAGAGGAAAATGAGAAACAAGAGACCAAAAAATGCAGATGAGCTGAAGGCCACTGTCAAAGAAACCTGGGCTTCCATACCACCTCAGCAGTGCCACAAACTGATCACCTCCATGCCACGCCGAATTGAGGCAGTAATTAAAGCAAAAGGAGCCCCTACCAAGTATTGAGTACATGTACAGTAAATGAACATACTTTCCAGAAGGCCAACAATTCACTAAAAATGTTTTTTTTTTATTGGTCTTATGAAGTATTCTAATTTGTTGAGATAGTGAATTGGTGGGTTTTTGTTAAATGTGAGCCAAAATCATCACAATTAAAAGAACCAAAGACTTAAACTACTTCAGTCTGTGGCATTGAATTTATTTAATACACGAGTTTCACAATTTGAGTTGAATTACTGAAATAAACGAACTTTTCCACGACATTCTAATTTATTGAGATGCACCTGTATAGACACAGGACTGCCAATGAAAAATGAACCATTTAAAGAAGACTTTATCAGCACAGGGTGGGACATCTAATTACCAATTACTAATCACTTTTGAGGGTTTTTTCACGTACCTCATCCATGTAAACACAGAGTTGGTGTTTTTCATTCTCTATCGTCATGATCAGTGTGTGGCAGATTAATGAGTAACTGCATGATATTAAGTTTTCCTTGTTACTTTCTTGATTTTTCAAGAAATTCGGATTGGGTCTCCTGGAAAAAAGAACAAATCAAATATGTGGTTAAAAAAACCTAATGTTAGGTACATTTTTAAATTTACAGTGATATCATGTGCTGTGTTAAATAATCCGGACATGTTTTCAGAGATAACAAATTTCAGTAATCCTGCAAATATATACTGCAAATGACACTGAAGAGCCCAATAACTCATTTCTTCTGAAGTCTGTGTTGGAAGCGTAGTTAAAGTTAGAGGCAACTTTGTGCGGAGTGATTCATTTTACATTTGGTTAGCAGTAACATTTCTACAAAACTCATTTACTTACCTCTTTTTGAAAGCTTCTGTGTGTTCTTATATTTTAAAAATAAATAAATAAATAAATAAATAAAAATAGAATAAAATTCCAAATCAGTAGGTTTTACGTACATCAGATACAAGAGCCATAACTTCATTGTTATGGCTCTTGACTGATAGTTCCAGCTTCCACGGTTCAACAAACAAATTCAAGGAAGCCTTCTAGAGCGATGATCACCGCGTTTGAACAGTCCGACAGATAGTTCAGTATCTACACCACACCCGTGAAACTCCATACCTTTATTCGGCTTTCCGTTTCGTTTTCCAGGAAGTGATTCATTTCCTTGTGCTGAAGAACTGCTTATTGCTGTAACTCTAACCAATACTTTGCCATTATAGTTACTATATTTTTTGTAATGTTTTATGCCTGTAGCACTTACTCTTTTGTTGTTTGTTTGTTTTTGACATTTGTATTAGTGTGTATCCTCCCTCTTTATGTGATCTGAGGTATAACACCAACATTAAATCTCAATGGTTCTCCAAAGAAGGGAGGTTGATTGCGGGAGCGAAATAAATTAGTAGGTGAGTGAGTGCGTAAACAAACAAAAACAAATAAACAGGAAAGTCAGCGCAGATATGGAAATAATAGCGTAGTACATTGCCATATAGTGGCAGATTATACTATACTATTTTATACATAGACACACCGTTTATTTTATTTATTTGAAACAAAGCTTCCTCCAACTGACCAGAAAAAAAGTACAGGATCGGCAGGAAAATATAGCAAGAGACTTGCTATAAAAAAAACGGAAATAGATTTTTGTTTCGCATACATATACACTTTTTGATCATTATTAGTCGATATTGAAGGAAATCTTTTAAATTATTTCAAAGTAAATATGCTTGCTAGACAGATACTTCAGGTTTTTTTTTTAATCTTTATTAAAGAATCACTAAACAACTGAAACGTACAAAGATTGTGCTCTCAAAATACCTACAAGGAATGAAAAATATCTGCACTCAGTACAGAATCTACATTAGTGGGATTTCAGTTAGTTATACAGTCAAGTAGATGTAGATACATAATAATCCAGAAAGTATATAAAATATGTTGTTAATGCTGATTTTGCATCCACCCACTGACCAATTTATTAGAAACACACTCATTCATAGAATTATCCCAATCAACCAGTTATGTAGCAGCAACGCAACACATACAGTACAATCACGCAGATGCACCTCACCAGCTTCAGTTAATGTTCAGAGTAAACATCACAACAGTCTCTACAGTTTACACAGAATGGTACAAAAATAAAAAATAAAAAAACATCCAGTGAGCGGCAGTTCCCTTTACAACCGTGGTGAGTAGAAAGGCATCTCAGAATGCAGAACATGTCAAACCCTGAGGTAGATGGGCTACAACAGCAGCAGATGGCAATAGGTTCTACTCCTATCAGCCAAGAACAGAGGTCTGAAGCTACAGTGAGAACAGGATGACCGAAACTGGGTATTACCTGCTTCCCCCCCCCCCCCCCTTCTTTTCAATCTTTAACTGCTCAGTTTCATTGATCTTGTGTACACAGGCTCGATCATTATATGGTAGATCATGTAAAGTCGTTTACCAAAGATATAAAAAAACATCTTCCCAATCCAGCCATGAGAATGATTTCAATACGTTCTTCATTTGTCAAAGATACAAGATTTGTGTAGATATTTTTCTCTCTCGTGTATGGAGACTTTTGGAGACACACACACACACACCCCTTGAACATTTCCGACCGTTTGTAATTCTTCACCTTGGAATTGAAATGGAATTAATTGGGATTACATAGCATGTTATGAATCTACCTAAAATACCCCATAATAATTAATGCTTATAATACTCAACATAAGACTTACTAAGAATACACACCCATTGGTGAATTCTGGAAGGCCCCAGACTTACGTTAGAGAACATACTTAAATAATTTAATTTGTTAATAATGGTCAGTTTGGGATATTTGTTAAATCGCCAAACCCCGACTGATACATTTGCAGAACTATGTCCCAGACTTGGTTTTCATGATGCTGTTTGTTTAAATATGTTCTCTAGCAAACTCTGGGGCCTTCCAGAAACGGGTATATTTATCACATGACACTTTATTAGCACACAAGTGAACTGCATTCGACTAATTTAGGGGTTTTACAAAAACGGGGTGAATACTTAAGTACATATACATACAGTACTGTGCAAAGGTTAGAGACCACACTTTTGTTTTGAATCAAATGGCCATTTAGTACTTAACGTTATAATTATTGTTTTGACACCAAATAATTATTCTGCGGTTTTCTGTTAAATACATTTTCCCATCATTATTGTGAAAAATATGGTCATAAGAGTCCGTACGAAAAGTTTAAATATTTTATTTGTAACACTGAACTTTAATATTGACCTGCATAAATATGTAGTGCATGGCTGTTTGAAAATGAAAATAATGTACATTCTCCCATCATTATTGTTTGCCACCAAATAATTAACAGTAAGTACAGAATGGCCATTTGATTCAAAGCAAAATGGTGGTCTCTGACATTTTCACAGTACTGTACATATATGTACTTCCTTTATTTAACAATCGATAAGTTTGTGTAAGAAGGAACAATTCACTTATCGTTACAAACAATCTCCAGACACTCTTTTATTGTCTACATATTGAACTGGGGCTGGTCCGTGTCTCCCTCCATACCCTGAAAATATAAAATCAAAACAAGGTGCATGTGAAAATCTGAAATTCACTCAGAAATTACAATGGACACTGCAATGGGCTACGCTGATG